>JAOQMR010000213.1:20141737-20156599 GCA_027563865.1 Erythroxylum pelleterianum
ATATTACTCTGTTTTATTCAGCTTCATAGAATCTCAGCCATTTATTTTGCGGGACTCATGCAAGACTCATGTGAAACCTACATAAATAAATGACTAAAATTTATTGAAAATAATAAAACACCACAATATTGGACAAAAAATTTAAATTCCTCGACGCGTCAACTCTGCTTGTCTCTCCCATTTTCTAGGAAGGAACATGTAATATTTTAATTCACTAAAAGGAAAAACATGCGAAAAATTATATTCCTAACCTATCCTAGACTTGGTGATCTTTAATCCGTTTTTTTCTTCTTCTTTTTTAATTTAATAGATTGTCAATTTTTAACCAAGAAACTCTCTTTTTCATGTATTCAGGATGATATCTGTTGTTAGCTTCTAATTATCCAAGTAGAACAGACACTTTTACGTGCGTTGTTGATTGGCCTGTAATTGTCTTTTTTATTTTTTTTTTGTGACTTGTCTGCCTTCCAATATCCATTCAGAGTTGTCGACGTTGTCCAAGAGATATTATCGTTTCTGGGATACATTCAAAATCTGAAGTTTTTAATTCTTTCCGTTTTTTATATGTCATGCGATTCATGGTGGCATCTCTTTCTTGTGTGACGAGGAAAAGCTTTAATTTTCAGATGGTGCATAATTAGATGGTGGAATTGTGATAAAAGTAAGGTTTTCAAGGCTATATACGTACATAATATTCGATGAAATATGAGAAGGGTAGTATGCAAACTGGGCGGTGATTTGAGAGGAAATGGAATTGAGAAGAATCGGTTTTGAAATGGTTTTGGTGATTGCGCTTTGCGCGATGGCCACGGGGAGCGCGGAAGAGAATACGGAAAGATCACCCATGGCTCCTGACAATGGCATTACCCAGATAAGTAAACGAGTGGTATGTAGTTTTTATTTTCATCGAGTTGTATAAAATGTTCAACGATTAATCCGTGAAATTTGTAATCTTTCCTAGGTTATTTGGTCTTTTTGCGGAAATTGGACATGTGTGTGATTTGATTTTGATCAGATTGTGTCTCATGCCTTTTTTACGTGATCCGTTTCTCTTAAACCCTAGATGAGATTCGTTTGTTATTATGATTCAATACCTCTAAATACAGGCAATGAGGAGATGGAGAAAAGCATTGGTGGTAGACATGAAGGATTGTTCGGAAGCAACTGAGGAATTGAAATCTAAATTGTGGAAAAGAAGACACAAAGCGTTGGAGTGTATGAGAGAAAGGCATTGGATGTGGGGGGGTTTTGATAATTCTCAAAGATTCTTAAGTGATTTAACTCCATCGCCTCGCAAACATTTTTCTCCAACCAAAAAACATTCATCCCAACTTGACAACAGAACTCTTATTGCTATTGTTGCAACTGCTGTTGCCACCTTTTGCTTCGTTGCTTCACTCTTCTGTTGCTGCTTCCTTCTTAGGGGTGGTAATGATGAAGAGAACTCGGAATATGAACGAAGGGATGATCGACCTCTTCTCAACTTGGCTGACTTGTCTACCGCTGGTATGCACCGTCTCAATCATTTGTTTATTATAGCCATTAACCATTTGCTTTAACCTTACATCACCATTCAGGTTCTTCATCCCAGAGCTCCATTAGTTTCGGAAATTCTAATAGTAAACGCATCAGTCTTAATGGCAGAAAGCCTAATTCTTTCAAAAGTAATCTGTCACTCGAGTGTGGAAATAACGAGTGTTCACTAGACGAGGCATCATCATCATCAACAACAACACCAGGACAATTACTTCCACCTCTAAAACCTCCTCCTGGAAGACAAGCTCCGTCACCACCTAAACCACCACCCCCACCTCCTCTCGGTCCTCGTCCTCGTCCTCCCCCTCCCCCTCCAAAAGTTGTTCGAGCTCCACCTGCTCCTCCACCAAAGGGCAAAATAAAGCCCTCACCTCTGGGGCCTAATCGACTTGGACATAGCATTTCTGGTGAGAGTTGTGATCTTGACGTTGGATCAGGAAATCAAAAGACTAAGTTAAAGCCATTCTTCTGGGACAAGGTTATGGCCAATCCCGACCACTCAATGGTCTGGCATGAGATCAGTGCAGGATCCTTCCAGTAAGACATCAAATCTTCTTTAAAACATTACACATTTTCAAATCTCAATTTCTTAATTAACAGTTGCAACTTTACAGGTTTAATGAAGAGATGATGGAATCATTGTTTGGATATAATGCAGTAGATAACAAAAATGAGCGCAAAAGAGATCCATCTGAGCCTTCGACTCAGTACATTCGTATAATTGATATGAGGAAAGCACAAAACTTGTCAATACTTCTACGAGCACTGAATATCACAACCGAAGAAGTCATTGGCTCTCTACGAGAAGGTGAGCATCCTCCAACACTCGCCACCTATTCAATATATTGGTGCAGTTATTCAGTTAAGAGATTATGTCCATGGACATCTCCTTAACTATTTTCTAGGTTATACATTCAGTTGACTTGATTGTCAATGTACCCAGTATACAAGATTTCCTATTTTGTGAAAGTTTGGAGAGAGTTATAATGTACGCAGTTTTCTCTTTTTATTTTTACAAAGAAACTGTTTATATGACTTGAATCTGTGACTATAAAGTCACAAAAAATAACTTTATCAGTTGCTTCAAGGCTCACCTGCTTCAATTGACTTAATTGATCATTGAATTTGGTTTCACTGTATCTCCATGTTATGTTTTAGTCCATCCCTTTTGGCTTCTATTTTTCCTTTTTCTTTTTTCTTTTCTGGTGGCGATGGTTGTTTTCAGGCCTGGATAGCAGTGGAGGTATTGCCGCATCATCGATATGTATAATTCCATTCTGCTTCAAAAATTGTTTGCTATGACACTGATATTCTTACATCAAAATCAATCAAGGGACATATGTGGAATATTTGGTCTTGGACCACTAGTCCTGGGCATGTGACAGTAATAACATAGCTAATGCCATCTGCACAATTTGTTGTTTAGTACCATTCCATTTTTCCACTTTCGTGGGAAGCTGTTCGATAAAAATCAGCTGAAACTTGCCTTTGATATTGGAAATATTAACTTTTGCAGTTTTAATGCTGATAATCTTTCATTCCCGGCCATAATTACCGGTTAGGGGAGATTTGAAGTAGAATCTCCGAGCTATCTTACAAGATTGCACATTGTTGACAAATGAATATTCTTGGTTTTTAAAAATATTCTTGGTTTTTAAACCTAAAGTTACCAATTTCCTTACCTGAAAAAATTTAAACCAGGAAACGAACTTCCAGTGGAGCTCCTACAAACATTGCTGAAGATGGCTCCAACACCAGACGAGGAATTGAAACTCAGGCTTTTCACTGGCGATGTTTCTCAACTGGGTCCTGCAGAACGTTTCCTGAAAATCCTGGTTGAAATCCCATTTGCCTTCAAGCGAATAGAATCACTTATATTCATGATTTCTCTTCAGGAAGAAGTTTCTTCTATCAAAGATTCGTTTGTGACTCTTGAGGCAAGTCAACATCTGCGCATCTTTTCATGATTGAATTATATACACTAGAAACGGTTATATTAATTACTATTTGTGAGTTTTCAACTAGTGAAGCATTATTATATATCTTCCTTCCCCAACCCAACATAATCTGGTAAGCTTATTCCTTTACTCATATAATGATGTTTTATTTTGCATGGCAGGTCTCTAGCAACAAACTAAGAAGCAACAGACTATTTCTAAAATTATTAGAAGCAGTTCTGAAAACTGGCAACCGCATGAATGATGGTACATACCGTGGTGGGGCACAGGCATTTAAACTGGACACTCTGTTAAAACTTTCTGACGTCAAGGGAACTGATGGCAAGACAACCCTCTTGCATTTTGTCGTTCTTGAGATCATCCGTTCTGAAGGTATACGTGCTGCTCGGACAGCAAGAACGAGTGGTAGTGTGTCAAGTGTGATATCAGAAGACACAAGTGATGATTCTAACCAAGCATCTGGAGAGCATTACCGCAACCTTGGTCTCCAAGTGGTCTCAGGTTTAAGCAGTGAACTTGAAGATGTGAAGAAGGCAGCGATCTTGGATGCCGATGTCCTAACATCCTCAGTATCCAAACTCAGGCAATCACTGACAAAAACCAAAGCCTTCATAGAATCCGACATGAAGAATTTGGAAGAGGATGGTGAATTCTACAATTCACTTTTGAGTTTTATTGATCGTGCAGAATCCGATATCTTGTGGCTATCAGAAGAAGAAAAGAGGATAATGGCGTTGGTGAAGGGCACAGCTGATTACTTTCACGGGCAAGCAGGGCGGGATGAAGGTTTGCGTTTATTCACAATTGTGCGTGATTTCTTGGTAATGTTAGATAAAGTGTGTAAAGAAGTAAGAGAGCAGAGAGCAGCAAAACCGAGCAAAGCATTTAGGCAAGAGGCTCCAGTAAGTTCAGCAACTTCTAAAGAAAATAATCAATCTGATGTCCACCTCCAGCAACTATTTCCATCCACTGCAGGAAGGCGGATTGATCATTCCAGCTCAGATGAAGAGAGTTCATCTCCATAGCTACTTCCCCAAATAGGCAAGTAATTTCTTTTATTTGTTTTAAATGTTTGAAAGGTCGATAATCTTCTCATAACCTGTGGCCTAAACAACCACACTGCAGCTCTATATTCTTATAATCATCCTTTCTTTTACGTTCCAGGTGGGTAGGGATCTATGAGGCATCACCACTGAATTATGTTTGCAGAACTAGATCACACCCGGTCGCTTTGAGTTTTATCAAACCTCATCCAACTCCAAGTGTACATAGATGCAAGTAATGGATGTGGTTTGATTGTGGAAAAATGATCCACACGAGATATGTGATTGTGTAATCTGAATCTGCCCCTAAAGAAGGCAACAAAATTGTCATGTACAGAGTAGTAAATCCATGTAATTCACACAGTGTAGTTGATAACTTCTTGACTTTGAAACTTACTTATTCTTTGTCATGATCTCATCACTTTGCCTATCAAGGCCAAACATCCTAATAAGTTTGGCATTTGCTTGCTGCTAAGTGGCATTGATTAGTTTCCTATACTTGCCTTGGAAGGGCAAATACAATGGCTATTTTATATCAAAAAGTGAAAAAAAAATTATTGGGTTATTTAAATATTAGTTGGTGGGTTAGATCTTTCCAATAATGAAAAACTTTATTCAATAAAACTTGCATTTAACTACGCGAATTGATTTGAGACTACCTCGTTTAAACCTTTATCTTTGTAGTATACGCAATTATTGAAAGTTTTATATAATAAACATGATTATAGAGCAAAAAATGGTATGGTTTAGAGAGATACCTTCTTCGGTTAAGTTTTCCGGTTGGACTCACCCTAGTTTACTTTCCTTTGGCCTCTACTCCCTTGGGTCTCCTTTACTCTTCCAATCTTTCCTACCAACCTATGTTGACTTACACCCTATCTCCATTTGCTTAGTCCAACATCACTTTTCTTTGACAAATAGGTTCTTTAGAGCTCTCTACTTAAGGGGTACAGATCTTCTTACCCCTTATTCTGTGCCCTCTGTCTCCTTTTAATCTCAACCATCCAATTTATTGCATTGGATGACTAGAATTAAAGAGGTACTGAATAGGTACATAATAAGGGGGACCGAAGATCTACCCTGTACTTAAGTGGAGAACATGGTTGAATCCTCTCTCTCAAGTTGGATAAGCCCCCTATGTTTTTGACTTGTTAACCCTTTCTTGCCTCTAACTTTCTTTCTATTTTTATCAACTACCTTTTAACCTTACAAATGTCCGCCATTTTTGCACATGGACTTCACAACCAACAATCCAACCCCATATCCTTCTCTCGCCTCACCCTTTCTTAAGACCCTGAACTTCCTACTAGTGGAGCTAGATTGCCCTCAACTTCCTAACCTTTAACTCTCTTTTTGGTTTTTAACCCCAATATGTGCTAGAAACGAGTTGCGGACAAAGAGATTCAATTCCCTGGAGTACATCTCCCTGAAGTCTATTAATGGTCAACTCATTATAGCCCCTGATGAGGAAATCTTGAATAATGGAGCCAAGACTTGGATGTCCACTCTAGTAGGCTTCTTCTTCGGGAATAGTCCAACATTTCCTATCATTAGAAGTTGGGCAATGAGAAGCAAGATGCCAAACGATCGTCAGGAGGTTCTGCTCTCTAAAGACAATATGCTACTCTTCAAGTTCAATTTTAACGGTGAGACAAAGAATATACTAAATTTAGATCCATGGCATGTGCAGAACAGTCCTATATTTCTCTAACATTGAAGGCCCGAAATATGCCTGAAGAACCTTAATTTTATCAACATACCCATATGTATCAACCTACATGGCGTTCCCCTAAATGTTGGCCAACGATAGGCCTCGGTATGCTATTTAGCTTTGATGTAAAACCAATCTACATGAATGCTAATATAGTAATATGGCACTTCGAAGTAAAATTGGATTTGCAAGAGTTTACGTTAGTGTTGAGGTGAGGCAATAGCTTCCCCTAACTATCCCAATTATAAGATTCGGAAAGAATGATAATCTTCATAAAGATGTTATTAAAGTGGTGTACCAATGAAGACTTGCCTTGAAAGATGAAGGCAAACAATGGAAGCTGACAAGGAGGACTTTTAGTAACGGAGTCGAAGAACTCATGGTCATGGATAGCTGCAAAGATAAAATGGATGATCCTTGATAATTCAATTCCCATATAAAATGTTCCACTAAAAAGGGAGGAGATTGCCCCAGAAGCCTACTTGAGGAGATTGCAACTAGACATACAAAGAAGAGACCAAGGAAGCAAAATTCAAGAAGAACAAAGCCACAAAATTTTGCAACTCAAGGACTAAAAGTAGGTCACCCCCAGAATTCTAATTCCTTATTATTAAATGTTGATGATGATAAATTTGGAATATATTTTAGCTATAGATTGATAAATTTATCTTAAGAATTACTCTTGAATTGTTTAATTAAACTTGTATGTTCTTAAATTAATAGATATATACTTTGTATTGTTTATTGTTTTATATTTAACCTGAATCAAGATATTAAGTTGAATTATCTATGTTATGTTGCATAGCAATAGTTGATACCATAATAAGCCTATAAACATCATATCAATAGGTGATTGAATAGAGATCTTAAGTTTTTGTTAGTTATCCGTATGATTACTTCAAATCAAATTTGATAGGAAGAGTTTTGTGAGATCAAGAGATTGCAATTCAATTCTTATCTAGTTTAATTGAGATTTTTTTGTTAGATCTCGAGGGAGGGTAATCATAACTATTTGATATAAGAACCTGAAATGAAAACAAAATAAGGATTGAAGTAATTCCTAAGTTGTCATCATTGATTAATCAACAAATTTACTGCTACTTGTTAAAGATTCAATTGTCGGTTTTTTTAGTTTAGTTTATTTTCTAGTTACATTATCATATTGTTTACCATAAACAAAGTGTTATAAAAATTGTTAGGTGTCTAAAACAATCCTCATAGGAATAATACTATTTATACTATAAGGGTATGACCTGTATACTTTCGTCATAGATATATTTAAAAATCACATCAACAATGTATATGATGTGTTCCAATTACACCAAAATCACATAAGCATTGCAATGACTTGTTTCTAGGAACTATAGGCTAGTTGATGTCTTACCTTCAATTAGTTGATATCCATTTGACAAAGGTATCAAATGGTCCACTAACCTAAATGTATAATAGCTTAATAAAATGGTCCACTAACCTAAAGATGTGAATGTATAGAGAGACCCATGATATGTGTGCTTTAGAGTGTGTTTTTAGGTATTTTCTTGAGTAATAATCATATGTTTAAGACTTATATTTATGTCTTTGTTAGTGTTATTGTGTGTTTTGTTTGAGTATTATTGATTAGGGTAAGAATTTGATGTTAATGCATGTTTTAAGGGATGTTTAATGTGTTTTGATGATGAGTTGAGACAAAAAAAAAACTTAAAGAAAAGTTAAAGAGAACTTTGGAGGAGGAGGTTTGTCACAATCATGCAAGATGAAAGTTGGAGTAGGTGGATACTCTCCGTCATGATTGTGCACTGGATGCAAGAAGTTGTGCACGATTGTGCATAGTCATGATCTCGTAAATGTTAGATTTTTTTAGTCATGAGATTTTTGTATTTTTTAGGATTTAGGGTTGTTTTTTGAATATACATAAGTGAGGACACTCTACAAAGAGCCTTAGGAGGATCAAGAAGTGGAAAAGGTAACCAAAAATATGAAAAGAGGCAACTAGAACATCCAAAGAAGAGATCAAGGAAGCAAAATTCAAGAAGAACAAAGCCACAAAATTTTGCAACTCAAGGACTAAAGGTAGGTCACCCCCAAAATTCTAATTCCTTATTATTAAATGTTGATGATGATAAATTTGGAATATATTTTAGCTATAGATTGATAAATTTATCTTAAGAATTACTCTTGAATTGTTTAATTAAACTTGTATGTTCTTAAATTAATAGATATATACTTTGTATTGTTTATTGTTTTATATTTAACCTGAATCAAGATATTAAGTTGAATTATCTATGTTATGTTGCATAGCAATAGTTGATACCATAATAAGCCTATAAACATCATATCAATAGGTGATTGAATAGAGATCTTAAGTTTTTGTTAGTTATCCGTATGATTACTTCAAATCAAATTTGATAGGAAGAGTTTTGTGAGATCAAGAGATTGCAATTCAATTCTTATCTAGTTTAATTGAGATTTTTTTGTTAGATCTCGAGGGAGGGTAATCATAACTATTTGATATAAGAACCTGAAATGAAAACAAAATAAGGATTGAAGTAATTCCTAAGTTGTCATCATTGATTAATCAACAAATTTACTGCTACTTGTTAAAGATTCAATTGTCGGTTTTTTTAGTTTAGTTTATTTTCTAGTTACATTATCATATTGTTTACCATAAACAAAGTGTTATAAAAATTGTTAGGTGTCTAAAACAATCCTCATAGGAATAATACTATTTATACTATAAGGGTATAACCTGTATACTTTCGTCATAGATATATTTAAAAATCACATCAACAATTTATATGATGTGTTCCAATTACACCAAAATCACATCAGCATTGCAATGACTTGTTTCTAGAACTATAGGCTAGTTGATGTCTTACCTTCAATTAGTTGATATCCATTTGACAAAGGTGAACTATAGGCTAGTTGATGTCTTACCTTCAATTAGTTGATATCCATTTGACAAAGGTATCAACTAGTCTATCCCTAGTTGAACATATGGCCCATTTAGTCCAACTTTTATTCTATGTTCTATTAATTAAAAAAAACCACCCTTGAGTACTCAAATGAATACTGCATCATTTGGTAAACAATGTAATCAATGTATATTGTTCATTCAATGAGTAATCAAGCTTATAAACCATGTCAAACAGCCACTAATCATATACTAAGTTATCCAAACATAATTTTCTTCCCTCTAAGTTTTTCAAAATATTTAAAACTCATTTCCTTTGAAAATTTTGATTTAAAATTATCTTAAAAGCTTCTTGAAATATTATTTTGAGACCAAGAGGTTTTCTTCAGAGTTTAAAATAATGTTCCCCTTGATTATAAAAACATTTATTCATTATGAAGACTATAAAAAATATTAAGACGACCTAGATAACAAGGAATTAACATTAATTTAGAATATCTTGAATGGCTTTAATTTTCCTTGTTCTTGATCCCCTTTACTTATATTTCCTTAAAACTCTCTACAATTGTATGGTGCTCTACTTTGCACATTATGCTCATCCTTTGTTTGCTTAATTAATTCAATTGATTTCTTTGTTTAATTTTACCTTTCCATTAAACTTAATATTTCTTATATTACCTAATTTTATTATAATAGATATATTAATATCATCAAAAGTAAATTTATTAATAACAATATATTTTGTTATTATCAAAACTATAGATTAATACTTAACTTGATCATACATGTATAATATCGATCATATAAATAAAGAGATCGTAGAAAATAATAGTTGATAAAGTAGAATCAGGAATGAAACAAAAAATAAAAAACACAAGTAAATGGTTACTTACAATGCTACAAGACTTCAACATCAGGAACACATAAAATATAATCCCATGCTAAATGTATAATAGCTTAATAAAGATCAAATACTTACAAATCACAACTCATCAACTTAATGGTCACTAAAATATAAACATTCTTAGCAAAAAAAAAAAACTATATCCATTTTAAAAAGAAATTGGCCAAAAAAAACAAATAGGTAACATAACAAGAACTTGGCTACCTATTAAACTTGAAAAACACCAACGAAATCATAATAATACCATCTATATGTTTTAAAGAAAGAGACCTATAAACACAAATCATGAATTAAGTTAATAGAATATCTATATGTCCTAAGGGAAAAACATAGCAAGGCTTCATATATCATGTATCCATAATCTAAAGGGATCAAAACAAACAATTTTGATTTTTACCTATAATTGTATCACATTCACAACATGAATGGTGCATATTTAAAATCTAAGAGGTATGTGTTCATCCTTTTAAACTATGAATATTGTACTCCCTTTTCTACATCTCAGCAAATATGCAAAATATTCTATGAAATTATAGGCCCACATGAGAAAAAGAAAATGCAATAAATATAACTATAACTGAAACCCACTCTTTTCCTATAAAAAGGTATTGAAGAGGCATAAGAAATCCCCAAGATGACCTTAAAGGAGGGAAAATAGGTTTATTTAGACATCTAATGTGCGTATGGAAATATATGTGACAAAGATAAAGAGGTTAGAGAATTCAGTAAGAGACAAACAAATTTAGCTCAAAGAAGAAAAATTAAATCCAAAATGGAGGCATAATGAGAGAGATGTTTCTAGTTGATCAATGATCCTCCCCTTTAAATAATGAATCAGATTTTGATACAGCTAAAATTTAAAAGAGAAGTGAAGGGAAGAAGGTTTAAAGAATTGGATTTAAAAAGGTGAGCAATTTTTCCATCTTAATAAGAAAGTAACAAAGCTGAAAGTAGGGAATGCCATGATGTGCTTTGTAACATATCACTCTCATAGAGCATAAGCCCAAGCATACCAGAGGATATTCGAGAACATACTCTATGAAAAGGGTACGTTAGGACAATCAATCTAACTCATTAAAGGCATCAAACATATCATAGGCACTCTAAAAGTTCATTTCTTCCGGTTTCATTCATAAGCATAAAAGTCGTATGTCATTATAATTCAGAATCCACGTATACATTACACAACATTTTTTTTAGTTCAATCTCAATACCAAAATATGACATGAAATGGAATGCTAATACACAAGACTCTAACTAGACTTCTCAGATTAAGCTGATCAGACCTTTGAGCCATTCTCGTCCCCAAAATGCAAGTACTAGAATTCTACTATATCACCTTAGTAGCTAAAACTCCCTTGAATCTGAAAAAAAAACAACGTTGCAATTTTGATGAGTTTGTGAACTCAGTAAATGAACCATCATCAATGTATTCACTTAAGTTCGATCATAAAAATAATTGTATCAATGTTTATCATACTTCCACAAGCATATCATGTAAGCTAGCATTGCATATCACAACATATCCTCCAATAACTTCAACTATAATTCACTAATTCAAAACAATTCAATAATTCATTTCAATTTAATCATTTGATACATGTAGGGATGTATATGCAAATTCATATGTGCTTCCATTTCCATTTTTGTTTTGTTGTTACCAAGTGCCTATCAACCCAATTTACTGTCCCATGTTCGTTGTGACATCAAGATCATTTCTGGCCCGTATCCATTGTGGATACCAAGTCCATGTTATCTGAGCCTGAGGCTCTTTTTCAGAATCCCAAGCTCAAAGCTCTTTTCTGCACATCGGTCACTTTGGTCACAACTCCTTTATATGATCATGCATTTCAATGTGATGAGATGCATCATTTCATATGCTATGTTTTCATTTCGTTTCATTTCTATATACTCATGCCACATATATCAAACTCCTCGGATCTAAGTCCGGCATTTATCAATCAGTTAAACACACGTTCCATATTAAACATACAATTCATATAGAAGCACATTTAAATAAGTTTACACATCTAAGTTAACTCACAGTATGCCTAGAAAAGCTATTGTGTCGATGCTCCCGCAATGCCTGGACGTTGATGATCACTTTGCACGTTTATCGTCATGTAATACACGCATAGTTCACAAATCACTAATTTGTTTAATCATATGAATATACAATCATGAACATGTATATGTGTCATGTTTCAATGCATACTCAATTGACTTTCTAGGTATGTACTCTTATACAAATATCTGGACCATTCAAACATTATAGCTTATATACAACTAGTTTACAATCAGTTTTATTCCTTAAATAAGCTTGATTTACTCAAAATTCATCAATTATACAGTCACCAAGCTTTTCTACCAATATATAATCATACAATTACCCAATTCTCATTCACAATTACCTCATGTTCTTCAATGCTGATTCATTCGTGCCTAATACATATTACTCATATCCTTAAGATTATGTTTGCATTCATAAGAACATCTTTATTCCTTCATCAAATCATAATTTCCATATTTGGTTACATTGACACCTAAACAGTACATTCTTTTAGTTATGACATCAATTAACCTAAACTTATCAAGCTCTCAACCAATTAATGAAGAAACAATCTAGGTTTATTCCAAGCCTTAATTAAGTACAAATACACCAATTTAGAGTGGCTTTTCCTCAGCTGGTTCAACATGTACACAAGGCTGAAACTAACATTCCAGAACTAAGCTCACAATCGTGGGGGACCTTGCCACGATAGTGACAAAAACTTGTGTAGGCTACGATCGTGCACTGAGGGCCACAATTGTGTACTGTCTTTCTTCCCTCAATTCTTCATGAATTTCACATACTTAGAGACATTAATACCACTTGAATTTTTCCAGAATTCATGTCAACTTCATTTTACGCTAGTCTAGCTTCCATACTGATTACATTAAATCTAAAAAAAAAATGCTCATTTGTATCATTACCATTCACTTTATATCATCATACATGCACTTTTCCATATTTGAAAACACTTCAATAACACCTATCTCTTGTGAGGCCCCAAATTATACCCTAGTAACAACATGTTCATAAAAGTACATGTGTTATAGGTGTTAACATTGTGCTATGATTGAATGTGAATTTCATATATCTAGAATTTTTATCTAATGGATTATATTTAGTGATTTGGATTTAATTGATATAATTAGAGAATTTGGGTATTAGAATGTACATTTAAACTAGGAAAAGTCAAGTGGCAAGATAAGTTGGTACATGAAAAATTGGATGATTAAGCCTATGAATTAGTGACATTTCGTATGAAAAATTAAGTGAAAATGGAATAGTTAATAAATTGACAAGTGGCAGCAATAAGTGAGTGGCAATTGGCAGTATGATAAGAAGACAAGTGGCTCACTCCTATGCTTGTCATGTAGGCCACAACATGGAAGGACATGTGTCCCTTCAAAGTTAGGACACCTTGCAAAACAAGAGCTAAATCACTCCAGCTCATTTGGTGTTTTTATTGCCTTTTCACTACTCTCACCACCAAAACCTCTCACTCCCTCTCAACGTTTGGAGTCTTTACTTGATTTTGGATCATCATTATGTAGAATTCTTGCTAGATACTGCCTCGAGGAAGTAGATTATGTTATCTTCTATGTTGTCTTCTTAGAGCTAAGATTTGCACCTTGATCTTGGACTGGTGTTGGTCACATGAAAGGTTTGATTAGCTTGTTCTTTGGAGTAGGAATTTGAAGTTAAGAAGGTAAGCAAATGCTAAACTTGATTGCATACTATAATATGAATTATTTGATGCTTGAATTGGATAGAATATGTGAATTGATGATGAATTGAGGTCTGGAACATGATACTTGTTCTATAGCTTTTGCTTTGGATGTTGATACCTGAAAGATCATGTATTGTGAGATACTTAATGAATGATTTTTTGAATTGGTTTGAACATGAATTTGATGAGGTATTGAAGCATGAATAAGGTAGAATTGAAGCAAAATTGATGGACTTTGGTGAAGGTGTGTTGAATGGAAGTGAAGAAGTTAAGTTTTGGAAGTGGTGTCGATTCACTCATCCCACGATTGTGGGAAGTGGTTAGGAAGGTGAAAAACTTGGTTTTGTGTTAATTGTTGAACTATATGAGGTTAGGTCATTTTATTTGGTATATTGGGACTTAATTGGACTTGTTTAAGGTGCAAAATGAACTTAAATTAAGGTTAGATTAACTTAGTAAAAATTCATTTTGTTATGGAATGTTAATTGAGGTAATTACTTAAGGAATATGTGGTATGGCGTGTTCAAGGATGAATGCGTCCTTAATGAACACAAATGTTTCAAAGGGTTTATGTGATGTGAATTGAATATGATTATTTGTGAATTGGGAATTTGTGTAATTATATGTAATGTATAAATACATAATGCATTTATTGGTATATTATTGCAAATGTTTATGTTCATAAGGTATGTTAAGTTGTTGTATGTGAGTGGATATGTTTAATTTGAGAAAAATGGAATAAAGGCATATGCTATGCACTACATCTTTTGCAAGTGATTATGAAATATGAAATGTTTTGTTTTAAAATTGCCAAGTCCTAGGTGTGGGTCAATAGGCATACTTAGAAGGGTCTGCAGTTGCTTCTATAACCATACACTAAGGTGTCTTCTGTGACCAGATACTAAGGTAACTTTTGTGACTAGTGTCAGACCCCGCTCCCGGAGCTCGACTGTCCCGGGTGGTGGACCCTGACTGAGGCCCATTCCCGAGACCTGAGAAACTGGCTGCCACACTGAAAGAAAG
>JAOQMR010000213.1:20173902-20190675 GCA_027563865.1 Erythroxylum pelleterianum
GAATCAAATATGAGATATTTGATTTTATTAAAATTAAATTAATTAGAATTAGAATTTGATTCTAGTTATAATTAAAGGGTTTTAATTTTAATAAAAGACTATCTTGATTTTTCTATTTAAAGGGAGAGCTTTATAGAAGCTAGTACTTTTTTTTTTCTTCTTCCAAAGGCAGTTTGGAAATTGCTCTGTGGATACCATCAGAGGCTGGATAATTTGGACAGCTTGTGATTGATCACTCAGAGAAAAAGATTAAAAGCTTTTCTTCGAAAAGCAAACAAGGTACGATTTCTAAATCGAATATTGTTTTGATTCAAGTTTAATCAATTATTGGGATCCGCTCAGAATCTGAAAAATTTTTATTTTCCGCTGCATCCGTGATTCGATTACGGTAGGATTCCAACAGGAGAAGCATTAGGGATAATGTTCTTTTAATGCAGGAGTTAATAAAAAATATCAAAAAAATAATGCCATCAAAAATAGTACTATGAAAACAGACATACACAAAGCTTTTGATTCAATAGCTTAGAGCTTCATCTTGGAGACTATAAAGCTCAGGGATATCTTCGCCCCTTCATCAGATAAATTGAAATGTGCATCACTACCACATATTTCAATGAATTAGTTAATGGAGAAATTATTCAATACATTAAGGGAGGAAGAGGAGTAAGACAAGGGGATCCTCTTTCCCCATTTCTTTTTGCAATCTATATTGAGGTTCTTTCAAGGATTCTAGATAAAAACATTAGGCTGAAAGACATATTTACCTATCACCATAAATGTGAAATTCTAAAACTCAACCACCTAGTCTTTGCAGATGACCTTATTCTCTTATGTGGTGCAAATGTAAACTCCATAAAAATCCTTACTGGTACAATGTAATAGTTCAATAATCTTTTTGATTTAAATATTAACCAAGACCAATCCTGCACTTATGTATCAAGAGGAAATTCCCACATTGTTATAACTTAGGTAGAAGCTGCAAGCCTAAAGCTTAAATTCTACCTTTTTAAATACCTTAGTCTACAAATAAAAAAAGAGAAAAAAGAGAAAAAAAAAAACTCCTTCAACAAGTTGTATAATCGTAGGAATTTTGACAATGACCGCTTATGTATCAAGAGGAAATAGCAACTTTCCTAGAAGCTGCAAGCCTAAAGCTTAAATTCCCCCCTTTTAAATACCTTATTGTACCAATAAAAATAAGATGACTCATAAACAAATATTGGCATCCTTTATTTGATTCCATTCAAAGAAAAATAGGAATCTAGAATAATAGTTTTATCTTATGCAAGGAGGCTTTAATTGATCCTTTAATTATAAACATTATCTATATTCACCGGAGCTCTCATATGAGCCTTGCCCAAAGCATAATCAAAATCAATTAAGAGGTCAATCAAGAATTTCTTGTAGGCTAGAGACCCCACAGACGAAAGTGAAATAAAAAGATTTCTATGTTTCTAAAGATGTAGGAGGACTAGGGAGCAGTTCCATAAAAGCTATAAACAACATGCTTCTAGCAAAAAGAATTTGGAAATTTCATATTGACAAGGATTCTATATGGGTGAAGTAGATATACTCCTACTTCCTCAATTATGAAAGTTGTTGGAATCTTAAGCACCATCCAAGCGTGTCCTAGACACAAGAATAATAACTAAAATTGAGGATTATTATGCATCTGCACATGAAATGTATAATTAAAAATGCAAATGTCACTTCTTTCTAGTAGAACTAGATACAATTCTAATGGGGACTTGAAACTCTTAAGATTATTTTTAAGTTATTATGCGTATGCATTATAAAGGGAAAGGAACTTTAGAATCTTTCATCAAGAGCATCTTGAAGCAAAAGACTTGATTTCAAATCTTTGAAACCAGATAAGAGGACCTCTTACAGCCAAAAAACAAAAAAAAAAGAGCCAATTGAGTAAAGAGAAGATGAATGCATAGAATCTATAATTTGAGAGGTGCATCCACTTTTTAGAGTCATTAGTGAAAAATAAAGAACTTCAGGATGTAGAATTTGAATAGTTGTTCGTGAATTTGTTTCTAGTTACACACGCTTGGTAGTGTTTCGTCTTCCTTTTAAGTGTACTTGTATGTAAAGTAAACCCCTTTACTGTAATGCATAATTTATCCTTTTATTCTTTTAAAAAATTAAAAGAGTAGAAATTCTAAAATGAAGAACTATGCAATAACGTCTAACAGAGTGATAGAAATAGGATTCCTGCTGGTCCAAAGGAGGTTAGAATTAACAACATAAAAAGGGCTTTTCTTGAAAAAAACAAAAAAGGGCTCATAAACTCCAATAATATCAATTTAGCCTTCTTTTGTAACTGAAGTGTAAATGTCGTTAGGCCAGCCTCTTCGGATTTTCAAATCATAAGAATCAAAACAAATATAAAACTATTAGTTAAAATTTTAAGACACAATTGTAAGACCTAAAACATAATTGTCCTTAAATATTATTGTACATTTCCTTTCTTATTGTTTATTCTTGTAGAATATTGGTGAAAAACGGGGCGTTTGCGTGAACTCTTCTGTGGCTACAGTTGATATCAGACTCCACAAGGAATTAACCTGGGACACATCAACTGTTATGCAATATCCAGCCATTTGGGAGAGTAACATGTTATGTCATCTCTGCAGCGTGAGTTTAGGCTCTAAACAATGAGATCACAGACGGGAGCAGGAAACATGGGTATACCTTTATAATGAAATAAAAAATGCTATACTAACAACCATGTAACGAATTACAACTTAACAGATTACAAAGGAAGGGGAAAAGAAAAACCCTAGAACTGTACAAAGAATGGAGAAAGGGTGACGTTATGGAATGATTTTGTGCCAACGCCCGTACTAAAGGGGCAGGTGTGACCTAAAAATGAGAAACCATTCCAATCTACTTTTCAAGTCCTCATTTGCTGCCTGACTATGCCACATACAGCTTCCCTTATCAACAGACTAAAATTCAACCAATTGGTCATCAATCTGGTCTACTACATTGCAGCTCTGTGTTTCAACCAATACAACATCTCCTTATCTATTGGTGAGCTGTTCAGAATTGAATCAAACATCGGGCTGCCAAAAACTTTTGGACAGCTCTTGAATGACCATATTTGGTCTTTGGGCCACGGTCTCTGTGAAAACTTCTCCTGAAAACACAAAAGCATTTGTAAGCAAACCATACCAATTATAGCTAGAAACTAAACCAAGTAAATTCATCCCTATTGTCTAGAATTCTACTGTTTCAGTTTTCATTCCCATTTCTTCACTGAATTGACTGAAGACAGCATTAACACCACATCATCAGCAACTCTCCTACAATTCCCTCGATAGAAGTTATACATGTCTTGGTTTTCATAGGTAACTGTTTAGACAAGATATTTATTTTACGAGCAGCCCTGAAGTCAATACAATAAATAAGTTGTGGTTTTAAAAGTTCAGACTGTAATGCCACTTAAGTATAGACATGGGACGGGCCACACCTAGGTTTTTTTTTCAACAGAAGACAGGACAACTCCAAATTTTCAAATTCCCTAAAGCAAAGCTAAGACCATTTAACAGGCTGGAGGCAATGATTATTTGGCAGACATGAATGAGGAACAGTGAGTATGAAAACTTTTCCCGTGATAATATAAGCAAGGGTTTTGACTTATCATCAAAACATGAATTTAAAACATGGGCATAATAAGCTATGACTACAATGAGAAACAAATATCTAAATTACTGAATAGACTCTGAAAAACACAAACATGGTGTCCATAAAACTTACCATCCTTTCCAGCATTAATTTCACTGTCTTTGGGCCATATATGCGCTGTTGAGATGGCTTCTGAACCTTGACATAGAAGGAGCCAACATCAGGTAATGACAAGCAGCCCCTACTAGCTTTTATGAGGCCACAATCTGGGTCAGCATTTGTCTGGATATGCCAAAAAATCAACTGCCCCAGGCAATAGTTCTCACCATAGGCTTTCTGATACTCATGGATGTCAGGCCCCAATTTCTCGGCATATTTTGGTCCTAGGTCAAGTGGACTGATATAAACTGGTGGCGAAGTAAATTTCTTGTATTCCTGCAATATTCATAGTTCTTTCAGGAACAAACATTTACAAATCTTTAATTACATTGCAAGGTAGCTGGTGCAAGTAACAGGACTTACACAAACTCTAAAGAAGCATTTTGTATATGCATAAAGATGGATCAAGTCAGCCGCAGCATCATGCCGACACTTGTATGTGCACGGAAGACTCCTAACCTCATCCCTCAACCTTTCAAAGCAAAAAGAGTACTGTGAAATGTTCATTTGACACAAACAAAATTGAAACCAAATACAAGAAATATAAGCTACTTACCACAGCAAAGATTTCTGCAGCTCCTTTTGTAAGTCACCAGAATTGGATGGATCATGTGCACGAATTTTGGTCTTAAGATCATTTAGAGTTTCACCATCTACATGTGGGGCCAGACTCTGAAGAAGTTCGTCAACAAGTGATCCATCTCCTTTCCAGAGGAAGCAAACAGTTTCTTCAGGGCTTAGCCTCTCCAGTGGAGGTGGAGCATTCTTTGGGTCACCAAAGACAGATCTCATTACGTAGCTCACCTGTAAAATGGCATTCAAATGACAAAATGTTTAAAATGAGTAACACTACTCATTTTAAAACAAGTACAAATATATATTTCACAATAGTCAGACCATGTAATTTTCAGGGGATATAATATAAAGGATAAGAAAGCCCAAACATGAGGTGCAAGCTCAGATGGGGTAAAGGCAATCTGCTTACAATTAACAATTTAACATCGAAAGACGGTGTCAAATTTGGATACGATAATTGTGTCAAATTTAGATACGATACTAAGGTGGTCCAGAGAGTAAAATATGAAAATCAAGTTCCTGTTTCATAAATGAAAGCACATTTGAATGTTTTCAAAATGTACTACAAATTAGGGAAAAAAAAAAGGCTCAAAAACAAGAGATCTGAATTGTTTTCCAACTTTCCAACAAGAAAAATAATGAATCAGAACATAAACCTCTGTTTGTACTTTTTTCCTCAAACCTACTAGAATCCATACAAGGGAACAACTCAACCAACCGCAGAAGTTGACCACAAAAAGGTTGACCTTACAACTGTAAGGTGTCTTATACAAACTAAACACAAGTTTATGGCCCAAAGATTGCAAGCGTAAGAGTCCACACACAGAAGGGGTACACTCTACATAACAAAATATTGGCATCATAGATAACTTCAGAGAGGGGTCCACCTTATCAAGAGTAACGGCCAAATTTTGAAGTCTCTGGTTATAGACACCTTCAGCCTGCCTCATGCAAAAATGATTCGCGTGAATATTCAGGGATAACTTACAGGCATAATCCCATATAAATATAGTCTCATTGTTTACCTGAACCTCAGCATCACTTCTCTCAACCTCTAGACATATTTCTGCTACATATTTCCGTTTTTCTTCTAAATTATGCTTTAGAATTTCCTCAGGAAGCTTCGTTCTTTCTAAATTTATGAACCTCACCTTCAGATTAGGGAAAAAAAGAGAAATAAATGCAAGAAATATTACAAGGAAAATCTCAAAAAATAAAAATAAAAAAGAAAGAAAGGGGTTACAAAGAAACAAACCAGACGAGCAGAATATGCAACCAACCAATCCGGCAAACCACCAAGCAAACAACTGCCTAAACCAGCCCTCCCTAAGTCGAGATAGTCTTCTTCAGATACACAATTTAATTGACATGCTTCGAACATCAAGTAATGCCGATCCAGAAACCCATGCCAATCCTTCATCACCTAATGAACGATATACTCCATCAACAGACATGGTTTTTGGAAACATAAAGTGGTAAAATCAGTTCATATCATTCACATTGCTGAATCCAACATCATAACACAGATGGTTATGACAGGCTGTACCTTTTGGAAAGCCCCTTCACCTGTCAAATTTAAGTAGCTGCCTCGGCAAACTTGGCTGCCACACAAACAAACAGATGCTTCATATTCTTCCTTGCTCTGCACATGAAGAGTCATACATCAGGCATGAAATGTGAATTGTTATATGGCATAAACAACACATTATAAAAGGCACACCTCTGTAACAGAATTGTAATCAAACGTGATCTCCTCTCCATATTGGATTTCACGAACTGCATAAATTCCAATTTGATACTGACCATCCACAGCAGTAACTCTACATTCAAAAAAATTGCAGAAAATATATCACAGACCATACGACAGTAGAAGTAAATCAAAGAAACTATTGTACTTTTTCTCTTTTTGCATAGAACAAGAGAAAACATCAACCAGAAACAAATTATTCAAAGGGAAAAGCTTATGAGAGCAGAGGCAACAAATTTCCACAACTAGAGAAACTATAATTGAAAGAGAAAAAAAAAATTGAGTTGAACTTTTTCCTATACTCTGTTTCCAAGAGAAAAGCTTAGCATTACATGACACCATCCCTCCATTCCAAGATCACTGGATTATCACACCGTCACTCTCTATTAATTACAAAAGGTTAAGCAAGGAATCAATGATGCATTTCATGCTGAAACAGGTTTAAATGGAATTATGGGGCCTGAAATGAATATCAAGTATGACAACAGAAACTGAAATGTAATACAGCATATAAGTATATGGAAACACAAATATGTGTTAGATCAAAAAGATTGAAATACTCCTTAATCGCATACTTAAGCTGTAAACAGCTGAAATTAAATTGCCACAATGTTTTTACTTCTAAATAACTCAATGATGACTTCAAAATGTGCAGAAAACAATGCAGAAATTAATGATCAAGAAGCCCATTAACCAGTGAGGAAACTACCAAAAAACTTAAATATGGAACTGAACAAGGATAGAAAGAGAATAAGACTCACTTGGCTTCACAATTAGGTCTGCATGAGTGACAAATGCGACTTGCATAGTTTGCTTTGTGCATAGCATCAACAACAACTAAATCATAACCATCAGCATCACCCTGCCAATAACACAGAGGATTAAGTAAATGTAAAGTATCAACTGTGAACTGCACATACTAGCAAAAAAACTTGAGTTGTATCACCTTAGGCCTCTCCATATAGATGTTGTAAAATTCTGGAGCTGGATCTTTATTGTCTTTCTGTAAAGACCGGATTCCATCTTGCTTCTCAAACCATTTCCACGCAGGATAAACCTACAAACATTGTCCCAGATGACCGAACACAACAAGATAGACTTGCGGCATTACCAAAGTCCAATGAATACATACATACAAGCAAGCATGCACGCACTTAAACCAAGAATTACGTACATTTATAAAGCATATATTTCCTTCAAATCCCATAATAACATAATAACTTTGTAACAACAACTCAGACATCTCCAAATATTCATAAAGCATTTGATCCGATCTGATGTTGAAACCTTTCCCTTTACTGCATACATATATATTGCAGTAAGGAAGCAATAAGGTTTTACATTGCATTTTGCTGATTACAACCTTTTGGTAGTGGGAAAGGGTGTCGCAATACATTACTTTGCATGTATGTGTCTGTGGGCACACATTCACATCTAAGAGTATGAGATCAAAACCATAAATTTGAGATAGCCGTATTTTGTCTATTATATGATTTTAAAACGGAATTTAGTGATCCATGTTATATGAAGACATTGCATACTGCTCTAAAAGGTTAATTTCCATTCTAGATCATACCTCTCCCAAAAACTCCACAACAAAATCATCTCCTCCAAAACCACCTTCTTTATTGCAAACAACACCAAGGCCCTGATAATAGGAGGAAACAGAAAGAATTAGGAAACCCAAGGAGAGAACAAACAAAGGTAGTAAAACTTTCCAAACAGTTGATAAACTAAAAGCGTTAAATAGATGATGTGCTACACCTTCCTGTAAGCAACATACTTGTCGTCAGGACGACTATCAATGGCCCTCAGAATACCCCTGCACATTCTCAATGTGCGTATATTACAGTCTTCCTTGGCAGCTTTCTCAATTTCCTCAATAACAGGTCGCAAATGATACACCATTGGAGTGTTCCCAGTTCCAGTGAAGGGCCTAACTTTCTGATTCAAAGTCTGGAGGAGCATGTCTTCAATAAATAAATGCTTGTCCAACAAAGGCCAATCCAGTTCTTCAGGCATGGAGTCAAGCAAAAGATTATGGGTATAAGGATCAATTCCATACACTTCTTGTTCTACAACTTCATCACCAAGGCGTTTCCTAGGTTTATATTCCTTGACTTCAGGAAGCTCCATGTCCAATTCATCAGCACCATTTTTCTGGGCATCAAGTTTCTCAGTAAAGTCATCTGGCAGAGATACACCCATCTTCCTTTGGACATTCTCCACATCATCTACAATGACATATTGATCTATAACTTCATACTTCCTAGTGACTGGAGGAACCAGACTCGCTTTTGTCATGCGAGCACCCCATTCACGTTCATCAGTCATGGTATCTAAATCATCATCCACATAATATCCATCTCCTCTTGACTCTCTATTACGACGTCCTGACAGGAAATCCAAATCACTTTCTGTATCTGATGCATTACTCTCAGTTCCACTCCTTCCATCTTCAGAAGACACGTCAGTGTCATCTGAAGTTTCACTTCCTGAGTCCAAAGACTTTCTATTCAATTTGGATAAACGTCTTCTGATTTCTCGATCAGATGCATACTCTCCATAATCAAGGCTACCATTTGCAATAGTATTGCCATTACTCCTATTCATATTCTTCCTGTCAATTAATAATTTCTTCTTATTGTATCTCCCACAAGAAGAGACTAATCCTTCAGACAAGTCATCTTTCCATGAATTCATCAGCTCATCTCTTTCATATGAGAACTTTGAACTCTCCTCCAAATATGATGCAAGTCGGAGAAATAAAGCAATAATGCGATTCATATCTCCAGCACCTCGATTCTTGGCTCTGATTCCAGAAATACATATTAAAAATAATAAATTGAAGAAGTAAAGAAAAAAATAATCAATTTTAGTAGCGTATAATGTTCTTTCCCCTCTTCCATTCAATCATATGATCCACATCAAAGACAAAAATACACATATGGAACAGACAAGCCAATTAATGGTTTGAGAAAAAGAACGCCAAAATAATTGATGAGTATTCCCATCCTTGATCAACCATTTTGATGTAGGAATGATATAGCACCACATAATGGTGCAAATCAATGCCTAAAAGATTAAGTAATATATCAATTTCTCACTAAAGCATAAATCGTAGACAACTGGCAACACTTGCAGATTCAAACATGTTTCATAGATCAATCCTGGTCAGAACCATCTTGATTCAACAGTATACAGAAAGATAATACTATGTTAAGAATCATGTGCTGTTCCACAAGCAGATGAAGGCAAAGGCCTGTTAGAGGGACAAGCATGTAAACAGGTAGAAATGACTCACTTGATTGCATCTCTGCACATTCTACTGATATCCTCCTTAACAGACTTTAATCCATGTCCTATGTAGAAGCCACTTTTCATCCTATCCTCAATTTCTACCACCTGATATAGGAAAAGATAAAAATGCATAAATAAAACAAATACAAAGCAGAAAATATCCCAAGTAACAAGAAGTTCAGTACCTTAGGAATAAAAAATTCAAACGTGTTCTCCTTCATAATGTCCTTCAAACCTGAAGCAAGGAACCCCTCCATTCTTTTATAGCCATTTCCAGATTTTTTGATAGCCCATTGTCTTATGCGAGCATCCCTGGAAAGAATTGATGATGATTTGCGAGCATCAAACAATTTCGAGCGCTTGTACAAATTGCGTCGGAATAACTGGTTTGAATCTCTTTTAGTAACACTATCAAAATACTCCTTCAGTTGACCATAATCATCTGTATCACCACTCAAAACCTTTGTTTTACTAAGTGAAGAACTTTTATCACTGATCTGTTTAAGACTCCTTATTTTTGAATGAGACTCCTCAGGAAACCCTGTACTATGCAAAGTGCGACTCTTAAACCAGCTGATGCTTGGGAATTGAAGGATCAATTCCCCAAATTGGTTACAGCCTCTTACATCAACAGATGATAAAAACGGAAAAGCGTGAAGAACATCCTCAAGCATGTCAGGAGTAACATTCGTGCAACCTACCAGCACCAATGAATTCAATTTTTCTTTATTATAACCACTCTGCAAGCAAAATATTATATTAGTGAGACAAAACAAAGAAACTTGATGAAGATTTTGTAGAGTAGGATACAGACTTAATTACCATTATGTTCCAGATGATTGAGTCAGTGCAGCTAGGACCCATGGACGTGAAGTTGACCTGTCTTGAAATATTCTTGTAAAAGCAGATTGCAGCTCTCCAATGCTTACAAGTTAAAGAAGCAATGGAAAGAGTTTTCAGGTCAGATCTCAAACAATGAAATATTCTTGCCAAAACATGACCATCCAGCAAACCCCAGCTTCCCATCTCAGTCATATAACATGCACCGGCTTCTCCAAGGAAAGTAGCATCACGACATAACTCTTCAAATCCAAGCTCATCCCTTTGAAATGATTGCAGGTCATCTTCCACTTCATAGTCTTCATCACTCTCACCAAGCTGCATCCTTGTTTTATTGCCAGCAGGCACACCAATTTCTGATTCCCAAACACCAACAAAAAGAAAAGAAAGAATATAACCCCCAAAAGAACAATAAAGAATGAAATGCCTCAGATGAATTACCATAGTAACAGTTAAGAAATCATGCAAGCATAAACACAGAGAAACTAAACTGAATCAAATGAAGAAACAAAAAATACAATTTTTGACAATTTGCTGGGAATGCAAACCTGCTAAACGAAGATGGTAATTTTCATTCACATAAAACAACAGCATTGTGTGAGATTAATCAGTCCACCGACTTAACTGTTGCACAAGTTAGTATTTCAAAACCATAATCAGATCATTATTTCCTTATTATGAGAAAATTCAACACAGAATTCTTTATTCCCCTCCCTTTTCTTACCTTTATGTATTATTCTTTTAAAAAGGCTGGGAGAGGGTGTTTGAAGTGCACAAATATAATAATCTAAAATTCAAACAAAAGAACTGTATGTTTTTAGTTATTCTTCTCACTAGAATCCTTTACCAAATACTAAAGTAATGATCTCAAAAGTGTGAAACATAGAACACTCTCCGGAGAAAAGTTTTTCAGCAAGCCACTAACATATAATATAATAAAATATAAAAAGTGTATAAGACCAACAATTTGCAAAGAGTCCAAAAAGAAAATGGAACAGGGAGGAGGGGCGTATGACGCTGGTGAATCTGTCATTCCAGACAAAAATGGCAAGCCAAATATACTTAAGAAGGGAAGAAACAAGACAACTGCTGATGTCCAATTTTACAAAAGAGATACATTAACTGAAGAGTCACTTATCAATTGCACTCATTCAGTATCACAGTAAAAGAAAAAAGTGTCATTCTTTTGCAATTTGGAAAATTCAAAAAGGATAGCTATATTTCCATTAACTGCAGACTTTGCACATAGGTTAATATGCAGATTAATACCTGATTTCCAGAACGTGTGTTTGTCAATCTCCTTCTTAGGTTGTCTTGCATTAATCCACGGATCCAGAACTTCATTTATGACTGCAGCAAACTCCCGGCTCTTGTACGATTTCATTACCAATTCATGTAGCTTTCCACGGGAATAGCCTATAAATTGTGGATGCTTGCTATGAAACAAATTGGAATTAACGTTGCTATTACTACTGCCCTCAGAAAGAGCTCCTGACCATTTGTTAGATGGCTCAGCATTCTCTTGTAGAACTTTTATGTTAGGATCCTCTGTGCTGGAGATAATCGGAACCCATACCCTATCAAGTTTTCTGAAAACACTGCTATACTTTTGGATAGCACCTCGTTCTGCCAGAACCTGAAGCTCTGGAAAAGCAAAAGGCCCTTGTTCATGTCCAGCGGCATCAAGGTAGTACCACTCACCCAAATGCAATTGCAAGTCATCAACTGTACACAGACGATCTTTAGGAGTGCTAATGACTGACCTAGACTTCCAAGATCCATGTGAATCTTGGTCATTAACAATCCTAGGTAAACAGTCAGTTTCTGCCATTGATCTCTTGACATCATTAGCTGCAGAGTGCAATCGAGTAGACCTAGAAGTGTACCTGTCCTTTCCTCGAACTTTTGTACGTTGCTCAGAAACAGATGAACCTTGGTCTTTAACTACACATGCATTTATCCTGACCACAGATAGTGTGGTTCCCTTCACGCCCCTTATTGATCTGCCAACACCAGCACATTCATTCCTCTCATCTGAAGATGAGTATGCCCATAGAGGAAGGTCAAGCCTTCTGCTCTGGGAAGGATAATACAAATCATCTTTTCTTTGCCACCTAGGATCCTCCAACCCAGACTTTGACATCTGGCATAAAGGAAAACCACTATTGAGCACAAATTTCTTCTTCAGAAATCTATCCTGGACAGCTTCGTCATTCCTCTTCCAATCCCCACCCTTACAAGACCAAGGTTCATAAAACCAGCCATTGGTATCAGCCAACTCTGACAGGTGATCTTTCCTGAAGACTGTACTTACAGTCAATTCAATAGCTTCTTTTACTTTCATGTCAAAACAACTCAACACCTCATCACTATCTTGTTCATGCTGTTCCGCAATTCCAGTAGGAAGCAGATTGAACCCTGAACATGGGTAAGGATAAAATAGAGTCAACAATCATTGCGTAAATACAATTAAATACCACTGGAGCCCTTGAAAGTACCAACGGCATATTAGGAAAAGATTAAAAAAGCCTATCAAGCATTAATATTAGAATCATCCACTTCTTGTTTAAATGTTAACTCTGTAAAATAATCTTGGTTTATGATATTACCCCGACCTTCCTCCATAATTATAGACCAAAGTGCATATATTTCACAAATACAATCTAGGAGTAGACAAGATGATGAAGAATAAAGAAAGTAAAGCTCCTCATGCCAAGAAGACATAAATAAAATTGAAAACTTCAAAAGTGAGGATTAGAACTTGTCGAATCTAAATAAAATAGATGGTAAGATTAAAATTATATGCCAACACGTTGAATCTGACTCCTCCGATGTTCTAGAATGCTATGCATCAAGGCCAAGATATTGCAATAGTAATGCATATATAATAAATAAGGTTGGCATGTTACTGTAATCTTATGGAAAAGAAATCAACAATTCTGCACTGATTGAAACTAAAAAATATATTCCTCAGGCATGCAAAACCAATAAAGCAAAAAAAAAAAAGATCAGTCAAATTTTCAGTGTGGAGTTATTACAGCGAACCCAATAAAGAAAAGCACTAATTAAACAAGTTGCACTGACAACTTCAAGTAGTTAAACACTTACCTTCTGATTTTTCCCCTCCCTCCCATGGTGCATGCTGAAAACTTGTTTGTAAAACTTCTGTACGAATTCCAAAATTATCCATCAGAAAAGTAAAAGAACAAAGACTGAGGAATCAAAAAAAAAGTACTATTTTTTAGGAAATAAAGGAAATAAAAGAAGCAAAAAGACCACCTCCAATAATCTCTAGTTCCCTGCCAGGAATAAGATTAAAACCTTCCAACAGAGTTCTAACCCTGTCATCAATGTGGAGATCTTCTAAAGGCTCAGAAGCAGCAGCACAGTCATTAGGCACAGGTGATTCACCAGTTTTAGAACCATATTGGCCAATATCAACAGTATCTTTCTCTGCCAGATTATTACCAGGTGCCTCTGGAGGGCTCACACGTTGAGTTACCATGTCCGAGACAATAGATGGGAAATTTACAGTATTAAGGGGTGAAACAGCATTTTCAATGGCTACCCATCTGTCGCTGTCCAAGTGCTTGATCAAATGATCAGACACAAGAACTCCTTCATCCACGAGTGCCTTAAGGTCGCATAACTTTGAAGGGCCCCGTTCAATACCAAAGTAATCAAGGTAAAACCACTTACCAATAGAAGAATCAGTAACCACAGGAATATGAGGTGGCGTGTCACATATATCCATGTCTTCCTCCATGGAAGGAAGCTCTTCAGGTAGAGGTCCATCAATGTGAGAAAATTCTACATCATTTGCTCCTGTACACTTGGAATCCTCTTCTTTAAGTGAGTCAGACTTTGCTGTATTTTCAGCCGGAGCATTAAGCTCAGGAATGATGCTTGATTCTTGAGATTCTTTCACTGATAAATGTGAGTCTCTTCCACATGAGTCCTTGTGAGTGAGCTTATCATCCTTCTCTTTACCACCATGATGAGAAGTCCGCTTCTCACTCACAACTTTTCGACTAGCTTCTCTGAGACTATTAGGCCTATTTCGATCATATAGGGACCGGTCTGAATAATTTGGAGTTCGATCTCTACGATCATGATACTTTATGCGAGCTTGTGGAGACCGCTCTGAATAAGTAGGACTCTTGTATCTATGATCATAGTGACGGCTACGGTCATATGGGGATCTATCACGACCACAAGGAGACCTGTCACAACCATAAGGAGACCTCTCACGGACATAAGAAGATTTCTCTCGCACATTGGGGGTTTTTTCTCGACCACCAGGGGATTTTTCTCGTCCATAAGGGGACCTGTCCCGGCCATATGGAGTTCTGTCCCGGCCATACGGGGTTCTGTCCCGCCCATACGGGGTTTTGTCCCGCCCATATGGGGACCGTTCCCCATTAAATGGAGACCTTTCACGACGAACTGGACTCCGATCCCTATCCTTGTGATCAGATCGGACCCTATCACGTGGGGACCGCTCAAAATGACATGGGCTTCTGCCATGCCTATCATAAACCACTTTAGAGGACAAGGTAGGTTCATGAAACTTGGAGGAGTATTTATCCGAAGAAGGTACTCTCAATGAAGAAGAGTGTCTATAGTGCCTCTCCATGGAGTGACGTGAATAATACTCTAAGTGTGCAGAACGAGCACAATCCTCAGAGAGCTTCCTGCTTTTGAAGCCTGTATAATCCCCATGATCCATATGATGTTTCCGTTCATTGATATCACATTCAATGCCATGTCGCTTTAATCTGTTGCCAGAAGAGTACTCTTTTCCATGGTTCTTTCCGTTGTAATCAGACTTGTACAAACCTTCTTCATCAACAATCTTTGAACTGATCCTTATATTTTTGTCTTGCCCACCCTCGGACCTGGAAGATATCGTGCTATGTTGATTACCCGCACTTCTGCTGAAGTCTTTCCTTTTATAAATATCCTCTGCAGAGTGCTTCGTAGAAGGTGGTGTTAGTTCTCTGTTTGCATCATACCTGGCATGAGATTTAGCACAACCATACTCATCATCATTTCGCCGTTTATCAGGAACGAACTCCCCTTTCTCAAGTTCATCTTTTGCAGACTCCCCTTTTCTCAATTTACTTGAAACAAAGTCTCCCTTTTCTACATCCCCTTTTCTTAGTTTCTCAGTAACTATCTCTCCAATCTCAATTTCACTTCTCTGCGGCTTCTCTTGTGGAACAAATTCCCCGTTTTCAATATCTGCTTTTGGTGGCCACTTCAAAGTCCCTAGCTCGCCCTCCTCTACTTCGTCTTTAGTATTCAGCAACTTGCCATCATTGGAACTTGAACCGTTCTCAGCATTCTTGCTGCACTCCAAAACTTTTTCTGTGTTGCTATTTAGCTCCTTCTTCAATCCTTCTTTCACAAGTTGTGTTTCCTTGTCTTTCTTTGCTCCCTTGACCAATTCCACCTTGACAGTTTTTCCTTTCTCCATGCCCAGTCGCCCCTTGTCTGCCACTGATTTCTTCACAGTAACGACTCTGGTGACCTTGATTACCTTCTTTACTACTCTCTTGCGCTTAGGGTTTGTCGCATTGCCGGTACCATTGTTGTTATTGTCATTCCCCTTATTATTGTTACTAGTAGGAGTAATGCTGTTACTTACATTTTTGGCTCCGCTGCATATTGTCGTAGTAGAAGTAGTAGTACTAGCACTAGTAATAGTAGTGCTGTCTTGAATAGGAAACCTTTCCTCCATGATATTATTGTTATTACTATGCTGCAAAGACATGCATGCCACACCTCCATCGCCCATGGAAATCCCCAGTCACGCCTTGCCCCCAACCCACACTCCCAACCCCCTAATTATCCCCTTCTCCGGGGCTCTCGATGCTCATACTGCAACACGAATTCCCTCCCCGACCCAAATTCCAAAACCCTAATTTCAATAGAACACAACCCCGCGATTAATGTTACAAACAATGTATACTTCCCTGAGTATAAGAGGGGGAAAAAAGGAAAAGAAGAAGAAGAAGAAGAAGAAATTGAAACCCAAACCCTAGGGGTTTCTCGAACGAAAGAGTTGACGTTGGACGTGTACCGCAAAATTCAAGGGAGCCGAGGGGATGTCGCTATGCGGATGTTTGTCACAGATCCATCCAAAGACAAAAGATAGCAGAAAGAAGAAATATAAATCCGAATCTCTTTCAATCTCTCGACCCAAGCTTTTGTTCATATAATGAGTGATATGTGTATCATCATTTGTTCTTGGTCTGAAAGATGATTCATCCGTTGTTTTCCTTTCACTAAATAACCTAATTTAAAGAAATTTTCTTTGCTTAATTCATTTTATACGAGTATAATTACGAATATGCACCTCCTTCATTCGAACAACCTTATCAGATTGCACGTTCTCATTTGCTTCGCTCTTAAATTCAATTTATACCCAAATTCAATCATAAACCTCAAACCTTTTTTAATTTTATAAAATGCAAATCGTATTTAATCAAAATATTTACTTTTTGGAAAAA
>JAOQMR010000213.1:20192620-20209592 GCA_027563865.1 Erythroxylum pelleterianum
GCCAACGCCCCCACCCCCTGCCTCCCCACCCCCTAAATCTTGGACATTGGTTTATTCATTAAAAATGATAAACACATACTCTCTATGAATACAATCCATTCTAACCACAACTATGTAGAGTTAAGTTTTATTTTCTAATGTGTTCAACCTGCATCAACAATTTGGTGTCGTTGCTGAGAAGTGAAGCGACTTTGTTTTTTGCTTTTGGTATCAATTGATGGTTTGTATAACTATTTGTTTCTAATTGGTTTTTATAGTTGTTTCTTGATCTTTTTATATTTGTTAGTGTTTGTTTATGGTAATGACGAGATCTCCTCATCAAGACCTTGTACAATTTGATCATGAGACTGAAAAGACACTACGAAGTTTATGTTAAGAAACCATAACAACTCCAAGAATAAAGCAACGAACTGATTTGGGAACAGCCATGACCAATTTGAGAGCTCTAAGAGAGTTAGTTGCCCCATACTTGACTTAAAGAACCTTATGTATTACTTTTTCAAATTTTGCTAAACATATTACTTTTGAGCTTAAGTGTGGCTTAATCCATCTTTTGCCTAACTTTCATGATTTTGTAGTTAAGGATGCTCATAAGCATCTCAAGAAGCTCAATGAGATATGTCTTAATATAAAACCTCAAAGGGTGACAAAAGAACATGTCTTGTTGAGAGCGTTTCCATTTTCACTTAACGATGCAGTAAAAGATTGGCCTTTTTATTTTCTTGCAAGGAGTGTTAGCACACGGAAAAAAAAGGCTATTTTGGAGAAGTACTTTCTAGCATCAAAGATAGCAAGTATAAGGATAGATATTTACAGGATAAAGCAACATCTTGAAAAATCCCTTTGCAAGCATTGTGAACGCTTCAAGAAGTTATGTGTCAGTTACCCCTATGATAATATCACAAAACAACTCCTTATCCAATATTTTATGAAGGACTATTACCTATGAATGGGAGCTTGGAGGATGCAACAAGTGGTAAAGCACTATGTTAAAAGACTCCTGTAGAGGCCAAAACTTTAATTGAGCATATAAAAACAAACACCTGATAATTTATCATTCATAATGATGTTTTTCACATAAATAAGGTAAATAATTCATCCATAGAATATCGTTTAGATGAACTGACATCCTTTGTTAGACAAATTATTATAGCGCAGGCACAACTAAAAGCTCAAAGGATATGTACAAATACGAACCATCTAACAGATGGGTATTCAACTTTGTAAGATGGAAATAAGAAGTATGTCAATTTTATAGGGGAAATTTTTCACATTAATACTGTAACACCCACATACCGCCTGGGAGGATATGTTGTTGCCACACAAAACAGAACCAAAATAATATAAAACATACCAAACATTCCTTGCATGAATGTCAGAAACTCAAGCAAACAAGCATTACAATCCATTAAGAGTTATTTTATAAACATATCAAGATATTCCAAAAATTCCTTGAAAGTAAGGCAACACATTTCACATTCATAATTATTGAGTTATATATAGAAAATATCATACATATTATACTTATCAAAATACATGCCTTAAGCATAATCCATCCTATAATAAAGTTATTACAAACCATTAAACAAAATACAAACTGTCTCATATTATCAGATACAACTCAAAAACAAACTTAATTATACATCTTCAAAAACAAAAGGCATTCTTCTTGGCCACTGCGATTGTCTTTATCCCAGTCTTTAAACCTTCTTGTCAGAACTTACATGGAGGCAAAACCACCGTGCTAAGCATATAGCTTAGTGGGGAATAACAAAACAAGATATAATCTGGCGACTGTTTCTAATAGTCATCTAGCATTCACATGAAATGAATCATGTCAAATCACATACAACCTTTAATTGTTCAAATTAAAGAACAATCCCACATTGTTTGCATCATAACAAAATATAACATATCAGAACAAGATATACTTGCTTCAGAACAAAACTTACAAGTATTCGAACAGAATACCATAATATCAAAACAGAACTTTAAGGTATCATAATAGAACTTGATTGTGTCAGAACAACACTTGATTATATCATAACAGAATTTAGTTGTATCAGAACTGAACTTAGCTTATATCAAAATTGGACATATTTCAGAACACAAAACAAGTTAGACTGCTAATCCTTTTTACAGAAGTGAGTAACGGGATCAAAACATAAATAAAAAAACATATTTGGTATCTGAAATAAAAAAGACTTAAGTCTCTGAAACAGAAGACACAGAAGTGTCTAAAATCATAAGACACCGAAGTGTCTAGTTATAGAAGACATCAAAGTGTTGGGTTATAGAAGACACCGAAGTGTCTGGTTACAGGAGCAGCTGCAGACCCTTCTAGGCATGCCTATTTACTCACGACTAGGACATAACAGTTTTAAAACAATCCATTTCAGATTTCAAAATGACAAGTAAATAATGTAATGTATAACATATGACTTTATTTCATTTTGCTCCAATTGAACTTATTCATTAACATATGATCAAACTTATCATGCCTTATAAATACAAGCATGTGCAATAATGCATCAATAAAAGTATTAACTCACAGCACATTATGTATATTCACATAATTAGAAAGCATTTCCAATACAATTCCAATTATCAAACTCCTCAGACACTTGATAGTCTGGAATTATCACAATATCATAATCGCATGACAGCGAAATAATACATAAGTATGAATTCATTTCCTTATGCCCAAATTGAATGCATTCATTCTCACTTGAACAAACTTATCATATCATACCTTATAAACATAAGCATTTGTAATAATGCACCAATGAATGCATTAAGTAATTACACTTTACATGCATTCACCCATGTTCCCATTCACAAACATTCATAGCTAACACATTACTCTTGTTCTTTAAATCACATTATCATTCATAAATAAACTTCATTCCTTTAATAACTTATAAGTTCCAAAACTAGATACTTTGTTATCAAATAAGACCTTTCTTATGTTTTTACTTCAATTAAAAATCCAAATCTTATTTAACCTTTAATTAAACTATTCCATATTAAACTAGGTTCATTTTCAGGCTTAATTAATTCCATTTAAACCATTATTAAGTACCTTAACTTTATATATTCAAAAAATTGTCTAAAACCAACATTTTCTACTTCCTAAGTACTTCCCACGATTGTGGGAATAAGCCTTATAAATCCCACAATCATGTGATGAGTGAACCGAAGGTTGACACAACCTCCAATTTGTTTTTAAAACTTGACTTTTTTACTTCCATTGACACACCTTTAACATAGTCCATCAATTTCACTTCAATTCTACCTTATTCATGCTTCAATTCCTCATCAAATTCATGTCCAAACCAATTCAAAAATCATTCATAAGGCAACTTACAATCCATGATCTTTCATGCATAAAAATCCAAAGCAAAAGCCAACAACAACTATCATGTTCCAAACCCCAATTCATCATCAATTCAATACATTTTCTATCCATTTCAAACATCACATAATTCATAACACAATATGCTATCAAGTCTAGAATTCCTTTACCTTCTTAACTTCAAAGAACAACTGCAAAGAAGCAAGCTAACTAGTCTTCCAAGCAACCATACATAGCTCCTACACCAAGGTGCAAATTTCAGCACCAACAAAACAATAACACAGAAAATAGCAAGACTTATTTCTTGATGCAGTAACTTAAAAAGATTCCAAGTGAAGATGATCCAAAATCAAACAAAATTCCAGAAGTTGAGAGGGAGTAAGCGTTTAGGTAGTGAATGAGCTAGGAGAAGGAAGAGTTACAGCAGAAACTAGCCAATGCATATGGTCATGCCATGTGTAAGATGATTCATCGTGCCCTAAGAACACTTGTTACATAAGGACACAATCCACTTGTCCTCTCCCTAGCTATCACGAATGTTCTTCTATGAGGCTGCCAAATGTCACAATTTAATTAGGCTACTTATCACTCAACCAATGTTGCCAAATGTTAATGCATCAACTATGCCAAATGTCACTAACTTAGAGGCTTAGTCATTTCAATTTTCATATACCCACTTATCTTGCCATTTGACAATTTTCCTAGTTCAAATGTATATTTTAATACCTTAAGTCTCTAATGATATCAATTAATTCCAAATCACTAAGTATGATCCATTAAAAGCTCTTATACAGTCAAAATATTATCACCAATTTTCCTTCCAAATATGAATGCACCTTGCGAAGCATCAATATAAGTAGCTAGGATCTATTTAATATTTCAACTATAAACTTATAGATGACTTTGTATATTATATTTTAGCATGCTATAGGTATACAATCCTTCAAGGTCTTTTGAACTTTGCCTTTAGGAATAAGGAAAATGAAAGTTTTATTTAACCCTGTTAGGAGTTTCCTTTCCTTTAAAAATTTAAGAGCAATATCTTAAACTAGCCTTTTTGTATAAGACCAGGTTTCATGGCAGAAATTTTCCTTCAGAACATCTAGACATAGAGATTTATAAGCATTGAGAGAAAAGATAGCTTTCTCCATATAATGTTTTGTGAAAGGTTTAGAAAGCAACTCCACTTATAGCTTTCTCCATATAATGTTTTATGAAAGGCTTAGAAAGCAACTCCACTTTCTTAGAAGAAATCTAATCCTGGATTATATCTTATATGAGATACACTAAGAAGCTTACTAAAGTTGGAGCTCTTAAAGTGTAGGTAAAGTAGATAAATGCTTCATTTAGGATATCATCTTGAGAGTTTATCAAATAATAACCTTTTTTCTCAAGGATTCAATTCTATTTAAAGCTCATGTTGAGATGATTGATCTGTGGCAAAAGAGAGGAATCCTTATCCCTATCGCCAGGCAAAAGTATTCTTAATCTTTGCTTTATGAGGGAATGGTCAACCTTGAGATCCTAAAGATAGCTTTGAAGTGCAATCTTCTTTTTTTGTCTCAGAGTACTAAACAACCTAGATTCAGATAAAGGGCATAATGAAACTTTATTAAACTCCTCCTTGGTATTTCTTAATAATTGATGAGTGTTTCCCACTTTCTCTTAATTTAAATTCTTGAGTTCCTCTTTAACATTGTTAAGCTTTCTAACATAAGCAAATTGCTTAAAGCATTGGACATTGTCAATTAAACCATTGATAATATCCTCCTCAAAACCCTTCATATCAACCGAGAAATAATTAAATTTGAAGGGAAACCTTATTTTGACAATAATGTTAAGGACATGGACAATAATTTGTGAATGATCAGAAATCATAAGATTGAGGAATATGGCTTTGCTATTCGAAAATGGTTGAAACCAATCTAGGTTACTTGATGTATGCTAAACAGACATTATTTTTCACACTATTTTCAAATTACTTGTGTTTTAAATGAATATAAATGATTTGATACTTAGTTTGGGAAGTTTTTTCATTTCCAATAATATTTTTGGTCATATAAGGAAAAGAAGCAAAGTTGGAAAATAATTAGAGTGAGAAAGAGTAATTTTAGAAGATATGGAGAAGAACTACATATCACAGCATAACTTTTGTTGAGTGTCGTGTATGAAAATTGTTGCCTTTGAATATCTAATGCACCCCATGTTACCTCTTGTATGAAGAACATGATGCCAAATATGATCCTATATATATACCTGTATTAGTGATACTAATTTTTAAAGAATTGTATGGAGTATATGTCAAGCTATACGGATCCATATATAGGGACATATAGCTGATTAAAAATTAGGATTTCATGTCCTTTCTATAAGGATGAGGAAGAAAATAAAAAGTGAGAGCCCAATGAATAACTCAAGAGTCATCTTCGAGCTATTTTGCACTAATATTAGTTAAGGATTCACCATTCTTTAAAGATAAAGGAGAACTTACATCAATTCTTTTAAAGATTTCAAGATTTAAGAACATGCTTTATTTATCTTGTTTTCTTTATTACCTTAGTGTCAAGATTTAGGTAGGTACAACCTAGGATATGACATACTTCTATTCATTCTTTGACTAATGAAATTCTAGTTTTTCTTGTGGCATGTTCATTTGTTTATATATTAATTGAATCAAAGTAACGAAAGAGAAAGATTCATTATATGATTCATGCATTAAGATTTGAGAGTAGAGATGTATGTTTTGATCATAGTGTGAACAAAGAGGATTAAACATGAACTATTCTAGAAAAAGTTGCAAAATCTTCCTGGGTTAGGATAAAACCTATCTAGAAAGTTCACATAACAATTTAAGGATTTTGTATGTTGTCTAGATTTGAAATGAATTTTAGTTAATTGACCTCTAAATAGATATGCATCTAGGGAGAACATAATCTAAGTTAGGAACTCTTATTGTTCCAAGAAGCTAGAATAGTTCAATAATTAAAGATAAAAGTGAATATAGTAAAGTCTTTTGGAAACCTAGCCTAAATCTAGTTAATTCATAGTTTGGTACATTTCTAATCATTAGTTACATTATTTTTTAGATGATATTAATTATTTTGTTTTTCTTTATTCATTCATCTATCGATAAGGTTTGATATTGCTTATTAAGTTTATGGATAATAAGTAGTTAACTAATAATACTTATGGGATCTCCCTATACTTGCCTGTACTACCTACAATTGTATCGTTTTCTTATAGTAAAATAATGCAACCAAGTTTATGGCACCATTGTTGAAAATTAGCCATTAATATTTACTAACTTGCAAATTGACTAGATATCTTTTGATTTATTTTGTTTTAATTCATTTTATTTTTGTGATTTATTTATTGAGTTTTATTTTATTCTTTCCCTTTTACATCTTACCTTTTGCATGGGAAGTTCTAATGACGTTGAAAATCTAGTAGTGTTAAACCTTGAAAACGAGAGCACATTGCATATACGAAGAAGATATCAAAGGAGAGTAGAAGCTAAAGAAGTAAAGACGATGGTAAAGAATATGAGGTCACTCAAAGACTTTCCTATACCAAATGACTAAAGCATCAGCTTAAGCATTATAAGGCTTAGTGTTAAAGCTACCAATATCGAGCTAAAGTCCTCACTATTATCGTACAATGAAATTAGTTTTTGGTTTCACTATCCAATAGCCCAACTTGAATCTATCAATGTTTCTAGAGTACTGTGACATGTTAAAGCTAAATAGAGTTTTAGCTAATGCGATCAAGCTTTACTTATTCCCTTTCTCCCTTAAAGATAAAGCTTAAGTGTGAATATATACCTTTCTAGTATGGACAATTACTACATGGGGTCAACTTTCCCATGCATATTTAGCTAAGTATTTCCCTCTAGTAAAGAGTTCGCAAATAAGGAACCAAATCACCACCTTTGCCTAGAGCAAAGGCGAGTCTTTATAAGGCGCAAGGAAGAGATCCAAAGACTTTCTTGTCCCTACTATAGATTAGAGATGTGGCTTATTATTAGGACCTTCTATAATAGATAACCTACAATAGAAGATCTTTGTAGATGTTGTCATTAGTAAAGCTTTGATAAATAAGACAGTGGATGAAGAGCACTACCTCATAGAGGATATGGCTTAGAATCACTACTAATGGTTAAACAAGAGAGTCATTCCTAACAATATTCCAAGTAAGTATGATTTACATGCTTTGAACCTTGTTGCTGCTAAGGTGGACACTTTATCCCATAAGTTTGGTACTATGAATGTTCATGTTATTAGTGTTACTACCATTACTTGTGACATGTGTGGATTCTTCGGATATTTGGCTACAAATTGTTAATTGGGGAGCCAATTTTTGCAAGACCCCTTTTTAGAACATATTATCTTCATTAGTAATACTAACCAAAAGAATGACCCATTTTAAAAAAAATTAATCTTTGTTATAGAAACTAAGCCTAACTCTCTCACATAGACATATTAAACCCTGTGCCTTAACATAGGCAATCACCTGGTTTCAAACTGAGACCATCAAACCCCCTCCCTAAAAATCGAACTTAGAGTCTCTTTTATAGAACTTCCTTAACATTCAAGCCAAGTAGAATAAGGAATTTAAGGAGGAAATTAGGAAGCATAATTCTAAGGTAGACTATGTTATTAACCACAACAAGATGCTCAAGTCCAAAATCACTTCGTATGTCAACTCTACTGTTAGACCACCTAGTCAACTGCCTAGAAAACTTAAGAATCATTAGGATCATTATAATGCTATGATGTTAAATGGAGGTGAATAGACCAAAAGCCTACATTAAAAGTGGTTGAGAGTAAAGGAGATTACCTATTCAAAAGGAAAAGGGGCCTGAGAGGAAGGAAGGATAAAAGGAAAAGCCTAAATGTATTCCTGCCGCACCATACAATTTGCGTATAATATCCCCTTAAAGATTGGTGAAAACAAAGTTGTATAAGGAATTTAGGAAAATTTTGAAAGTTTTTTAAAAAGCTTACATTAACATTCTTTTTATTGCTTCTTTAAAGAAAATGTCATCTCTATCTCCCTTCTAGCTTCTTCCTTCTTCTGATACTAGAATCACCACTATTGACTCCTTCCTGGTTTATTTCTCTCATTTACTTATTCTATGTATTCTGTCATCACTCCAAAGGTCTTACCTTCCTCCTCACTTCAGATATCATCATTTCCTTGAGCCTTCAACTTCTTCTTCTTGTCTAAATTATTCTCTAACTTCCTATGCATTCTTTAACCTACAAAATTTCGTTTTACTTGTTAGTTCTTAGCTTGATCCTATGGATATTGATGCTTTCTCGCCTCTAAACGCAGCCTATTCTAACTTACAACCTGAGCTTCCTATTTCAAAGGAGTAACTTGTTACTTCCATTTGCACTGCATAAACCTCTGAGAAATTTCCTCAACCAATTTAAAAATTGGGTTTAGATAACTAGTGATTCCAGACCTAATTTGAAACTATGTTACTACCCTCTTGGTGAAACTTAGTATAAGATTGTTTCCCCACTTATGGAACTTCTTAAATCTGGAGCTAATAAATGGAAGTCTACCATTCTTATCTTTTTCCTAGATAAGAGGATAACCTTTCCAATTATGAAGCAATAGGCTATGAACAATTAGAAGCAACATGGTTTGCAGGAAGTGCATGTAAACAATGAGGATGTTTTCCTCTTCAAATTTGCAAGTTTTTAAGAAGCTAAGAAAGTGGTATGACCTAGACCTTGGCATGTAATAACAAGACACTATTGCTCCAATTATGGAGACCTGAATTGAAATTAGAGGAGATATAAATAAGAAAATATTCCAATATGGATTTGTATTCATGATGTCCGTTTTGAGAATTGGACAATAACTGGTTTGTTCAGCCATCTTGCTAATTACATTAGCAAGCCTATATCTATGGATTAAGCCATGCAAAGATTAAAAGAATCAACTTTGCAAGGATATGCATCATTGTTATTTCTATAACTAATTTTCCTGAGGTGATTCCATTCATTAGGCTGAATGAATATATGAAATCTATTAAATATTAACTAAAAGTTTCTTATGCATAGAAACCACAACCTACAAAGAAGAAACTTAGGACACCAACTAGAAGTATCTTTACAATAAGTAACTATCATGAACTCATGGAGTACAATGTTGATTATAATATATTAACAATTGTCAATTCAAATGAGGTTAACTACCCACTTGTGGATAAGGAAATTACAACCAGAGTAGTAATGGACAATATGCACATAAACACTTCTCTAAAGGTTGGAGATAAGAAACCTGATGAACCCATAACCTCAAGCTGCATAGAGAAGAGATCTGAACAAACAATTCTTGAACATCTTAAAAACATTGAGCAATAAGAGAACGCCAAGCAAGACTTTGAAACTATTACCAGAAGGAAATCTAATAGAAAGAAGAAGATTCCATCTATGGAGCCTACCTTATGAACATCTTAGCTTGGAATGTTAGAGGAACCAATGCTCCTAGTAAGAAACTTTTGATTAAAAATATGGTTTTTCATAATAAGGTGGTGATAAATGGAATTTTGGAATCTCATATTAAAGAGGGCAATTACAACTTTCTAAATTACTTTCTAGCTCAGTGGAGAGAAATTACAAACCATTCATTTAGAGGTTTCTTTGAGGTACATAACTCAACCACTATTCATATCTTTCATTTATGCATAAAAGAGCTTTTACTAGAGAACTTTCCTTTGGAATTAAATTAAAGATGCTGGTACATACATATGCAATCCTTAGAGTCTCACTAGGGATTTTAATTCTATCCTAAAAACTGATGAAGCAAAAGGATCTAGATTTGTTAGAAGTCCTTGTTTAGAACTAGGAAAATGTATTATGAAGCTCAGCTGACTAACATCCAATATGGTAGTAATTTTTTTACTTAGGGTAATAAACAATCTGGACCAAATTTCATTAGGAAGAAGTTGAATCAAAGTCCAACAAATCTTCATTGGATGGTGGATTTCCCAAATTATTTTTCTACCTATTTCTATGGTAGTCATTCAAATCACTCATTAATACTCACTCAAATTGTTGTAGTTTATCCTAAAATGCCTTTTAGATTCAATGATATAGCGGGCTTTGATGATGGCATTCGGAATGCTTTAAATGCTAGAATCAGGGGAACCAAGCAATTGATTTATGCTAAGAAATTATATCTTATCAAACAAAAGATGAAGCACCTTTTTAAAGAAAATATTGGTAATACTCATCATCTTGTTAACAATGCTAGGAAGGACCTTGAGAGCATTCAACAAGATGTTTATAACAATCCCCAATCCATTCAGTTATAGGAATTAGAGAGGATTGCATTGCAAAAAATTTTGAATGCTCTTTCGTATGAATTTTCTCTTATAAAATAGAGATCTAGAATGGATTGGTTAAAGAGTGGTCACAGAAATGCTTTTATTTCCATAAGGTTATTATATCTAAAAGAGCTAGAATTTTTTTTTCATTATAATACAACAACCTCCAGTTAGACTCTCAGTCAAATTTTTACTCAAGTCTTGGCCCCTTACAAGAAATCTAGTTTGAGAAGTTGTTTTGGAATTCTTTAATAAGGGTTCCTTGCTCTTAGATGTTAAGAAGAGTTTCATAACACTTTTTCCCAAAAGTGGTGAGCTTAAATATTTTTTAGAATTTCGTCCCATAGCCTATTGCAACTCTATTTACAAGTTGATTTCCAAAATACTAGCTCACAAATTGAGAAAGATCCTTCCAAGGCGTATTGAAGCTAATCAAGGTGCTTATATTCCTAGAAGAATTATTGGTGACAATATTCTAATACTACATGAGTTAGGAAAAGCTTACTCAAAGAGGAAAATCAGATCTAATTGTTGTTTCAAAATTGATCTTAAAAAACTTATGATAGTGTGGATTAGGAATTTATAATCAACAAACTATCTGCCATTGAATTTTCAAGTACACTCATTCAGTGGATCAATCACTACCTCACTTCTCCATCTAATAGTATTCTTATTAGTGGTTAGCCCATACAAGTTGCAATGGAATTTGCCTAGGTGAACCCATTTCTCCTTATCTCTTTGCTATTATTATGTAAGTGTTTAATAGAGTCCTTAAAAGGGTTGTACAAAGGACCAAGGATTTCAGATATCACTCCAAATGTAGAAAATTACAAATTATCAATCTATGCTTTACTGATAATGTCATTCTACTCTCCAAGGAGCCCTCAACATAATTTCTCTCAGAACCATGAATATTATTGACATGGAACCCCAAGGTTAAAGAACCGAAAACCCCTTAAACACACACTTTAGATAAAACATGAACAAGATGAAATCCCCAACCCTAATAAACCCTTAATCAATTATATGAAAAGAAACACATATAATAAGTTTGATTTGAAAACAAGAATAGAAATTCACCACAAGTGTTACCTTGATAAGAACTATATTCTTGATGCAATCGAAGAAGATAAGAAATCATCCTGTATGGAATATTTTATTCAACCAGTCTTACCCTAAACAATGTTTATTATGATGTATTTATATCTCTTGAAAAGAAAGAAACCCTAACTACTTAAAAGGCCTTTAAATATGGGCCTTTCACCAAAATAATTAAAGCCCAAACTAATATTTCTAAAATATAACCCATTAAACCTAAAAGTTTTAAACAAGCCCAAGACATAAATGGTGGGTTGCTTAAAGTTATGCTTCTAATGTAAAATAATTAATTAAATAAGAAGGAAAGTCTTCTTACTCATTTTGCTCAACTTGATTAGCTATCTTGTCATTAGCCTTCATTGTCTCTTGAGATTCCATGCCATCTATAATTCGGCCCATATAAGATTGAAGTACTTATTTGATCTTCTTAGCTCTTGATCTTGTTATTGGTCCCTCCGGCATTACTAGCTCATCTTTGGTGCAATTTTACTTACAAAGTCCCACAGTCATGCTCACATCATCCCCTCCCTCTTCAAAAGGATTCATCCTCGATTCTGAATCAAAATCAAAAGGAGATCGGTCAGAAACATTAAAAGTAGCACTAACATTATACACACCTAGCAAGTATATCTTATATCCTGGCAAGTCTATCTTATATCCATTGTCATTGATGCGTTCCAACACTTAATCATGATGTAAGTTTTCCCACCAAATAAGCATCTCGTGTGAAATATGTTCTCCCTTTTTTCTAGGTTGTCTTCCTTCACGTTCAAGTTTAATGCGCGTCTAGCAACTAAAGATTCACCCTTTATAGCATACTTAACATTTTCATCAACATAAAAAAAAAACTTCTAAAGGTGGCATACTCAAAACACTACCATCAGACTCATTACCATCTCAGACTCAGAAACAATTTCACCACCCTTAATAAACCTAGTCTTCCAATTAGGACAATCAGATGCATAATGACCATGCCCTTGACATTTAAAGCCCTTAATATCCCCATATTTAGAAGGTTTAAAGGATGAATTAGTAGTACCTTTTTAAATTGAAGCACTCCTCTCCTTGCCTTTTTTTAACTCGTTTCCTTTCTCCTTGAAATTTGTATAGTTCTCCCTCTTATTATCTTCATTTTTGCTCCATTTTGGAATCAATTTGTTGTTGGAATTTGAGAAAGACTTGGCTTGCCTTCTTTGTTTTTGTTGTCTCTCCACCTTCATGACAATGTTCACTAAGTCTTCCATCTCCTTGTAATGTTGCAATTCAACCACATCAGCAATTTCCCTATTCAATCCACCCATGAACCAAGCCATTGTCATCTCTTCCTCCTGTTTTATGTTAGCTTTAATCGATAGTATCTCCATCTCCTTATGATAATCTTCTACTGATCTGGTTCCTTGTGTGAGCCTATATAATTGCTGGTGCAACTCTCTAATAAGGTGGTAACCTCTTCATTACTCTTTTCATCTCTTCCCAAGTGGATATAGGTGGTTCCCTATTCATCCTCCTATTCTTTACCAATTCTTCCCATCAAACTAATGCATAATTAGAGAATTCCACTACTAATCTCACTTTCTTATCTTCAGAATGGTTATGACAAGCAAAAATCATATTTACCTTTCTTTCCCATTCTAAGTACACTTCAACATCACTCCTACCTTTGAAGGACCGAATTTTCATCTTGATGGCATTAATTTTGCTATTTTTCGCTCCTTTCTTTCTTCCCTCCTTACTCTACCCCTCACAGTTTGCACTTAATGTTCATACTTGTCATACATTCTTTCCAATTCTTCCTCCCAATTCCTATTACTGCCAATTGATCTACTATGATTTTGGATTCTACTAATTTCATTAATTCTCTCATCCATCCCATGCATCCTAATAGATAACTTCTTGAACTCATTCATGAATGCCTTATACATCACTTTCAAATCAAGCACATTGTCGTCCTCCTCATATAGTGTTTCTTTTCCATCCCTTCTAACAACCATTCTTATGACAAAAGCTGTAAGAAAAATGGTTAGCAATAAAAGTTAACCTCACAAGTCACTCCCTTACATATTTCACTCAAAAGATGACACTCCACTCGTGTTTTACTTAAAATTGGCTTTTTCCCTCTTTTAAGGTTACACACTCAAGCCTTTTTCCACCCAAACTTGATGTCCTCAATTGCACTTCAGAATTCAATTTCCAATCAAGGTAATGCACAAATAGTAAATTATGATTTAGGAATGCAATGAAAAACCTAAGAAAGAAGATGAACATAAATATAGAAGCAAGTATACCGAAATGAATGAAGGAAAAATGGGCACACAAAAGGAAAGGATGTATGATGCCCAACAAAATATATAATTTATATTAACAAGAACCAATTTGTTAGTTATGGTGTAAATGGAAACACAAAAAGAAACAATAAGAGATAAAAAAGATAGAAACTTAGAATGAAAGAAAATGACGAAACTAATGCATAAATGCAGAAATTGAGATTTCCCTAGTAGAAAAATCAACTTGAATGCAAAGATGTAAAGACGCTAAACAAAATAAGAAGCCAGTAAAAGAAAATCCTATAATCACTCCAACCCCAAAGTTTTTTTTCAACCAATTTTTTTTTGTTTTTTACTTTTTATTGTGGCAACGTTTTTTTCCTTGTCTAGCTATTGATTTTTTTCGTTTTTAAATTTTTTTACTATAGCAACATTTTCTTGTCTAGGTACTAATTTTTTTGTTTTTTTAGAAAATCACAATAATAAGATGAACCCTAATTTCGAGTTCTAATGGAAAATAACAATAATAACAACACGTGAACACAAGATAAATAAGAATTTATCCTAATCCAAGCTCTAATACCAAATGATGCGGAACCTCAAGATTAAAGAACTCAAAACCCCTTAAACACACACTTTGGATAGAACATGAACAAGACGAAACCCCAACCCTAATGAACCCCCAATCAATTATATGAAAGGAAACATATATAATAAGGTTAATTTGAAAACAAGAATAGAAATTCGCCACAAGTTTTCACCTTGGTAAGAACTATATTCTTGATGCAATATAAGAAGACTTATTATGATGTATTTATACCTCTTGAAAAGAAAGAAACCCTAACTATATAAAACGCCTTTCAACATGGTCCTTTCACCAAAATAATTAAAGCCCAAACTAATATTTCTAAAATATAACCGATGAAACCTAAAAGTTTTAAACAAGCCCAAGACATAAGTAGTGGGCTACCAAACGGTATGCTTCTAATGTAAAATAATTAATTAAAAAAAAGGAAAGTCTTCTTGCTCATTCCGCCCAACTTGATTAGTTATCTTGTCATTAGCCCTCATTGTCTCTTGAGATTCCATACAATCTATAATTCGACCTATATAAGATTGAAGCACTTCTTTGAACTTCTTAGCTCTTGATCTTATTATTGGTCCTTCCGGCATTACTAGCTCATTTTTAGCACTATTTTGTTTACAAAGTCCAACGGTCATGCTCACATCAATTATCATGCTCATTAAAAGATTGTGGAGACTTATATCTGATAAAAAGGCTCTTTAGTGCAAGTGGATTCATAATTACTTCATAAAGAACAGGAATCTGTGGCATAATTTACTTAATCGTTGCCTTTTATGGCGTAATTTAATTAATCTTTTCTCAAGAAAATTTTAAAAGGAGATCTTATCTAATAAGAGAGGCTTAAGAATGAATCTAAAATATAGTATAAAGAGTGTAAGGTTATGATTTACAATGGACCACCTCACAAGTTTAAAGATCCTAGTAGTTGCTTGATTCTATTTATAATTGTAGACTTTCTGGTATGATTTTGGGAAAAGTGTTAGCCTCTTTCCCTTATCAATATGTAAAAATATCTAGTTGAGCAATCTTAATCCTACTACCATTTCTCTATAACTTACAGACCACTCTTTTACACATCCGATAGGTATATTAGAATTTGTGACAATAAGAGTTGTTAACTTTCTAATTCCTATGGACTTTTTGGTGTTAGATATAGTTGAGGATATGCATATTCCTTTGATTTTGGGATGACGTTTCTTGGTTACTTCTAAAGTCTTGATTAATGTGCATAAAGGAAACTTAATCTTAAAGGATGTGAAACTAGAGTACAAGAAATTTGAACCCTAGAATCTTGTTGATGGTAAGTCTAACAAATGCCTCTATTTTGGTATAATTAATGAGAACATATTTGTGTTATGCTGGAGGCAAAGGGGCAAGATGTAAAGTGGAAATTTAAAAAAAAATGAAGGAAGTGAGCGAAAAAGGCAAACATATCATAAGAAACTAAGAAATATGCCCAAAAATTGATTGGTCCATTAAAAATAAGAAGAAAAATAAAGTTGTAAGTAAATAATAAATTTGTAAGTAAATCTTATGCCAAACTACACCAAACTAGTAGGGTTAAGCCAGGTTGAAATCAATTGAAAAGGGTCAAGCTAAGGACCTATAACAAGTGCTTATTAGGAGGCAAACCAATATTATTTACTTTTAATGACCTTAGAATTTATGTTTCTAGTATTGTGTAGAAGTTTGCGTACATATACACGTCCTTATGTTTCTCTAGAGGCAGACCTATGTTCACATGAAAAAGAAGACCAAAAGTTAAAGAATGTACCACTTTTTAATATGGAAAAGTTTATGGTTGGGTGTCTATACTTGTATTATAAACACACAGTGATCGTGATTTCCAATGAAAGTTCTAATTAATAACCTTGATAATTTGTAAGTGTACGGGTCATTCGCGTAGTACCTAAAGTGTCGATCTCACGAGGGGGGATAATCTAATCCTAAAATGCCAAAACAATTCACAGTAATTCAAAATGTAACAAAGCTAAGGCAAGAATTTAATTCAATCACGTAACTCCATTCCAAGAATCAATTACTAAAATATTAACAAAGTAGCAGTCGCAACCCAGACTCAAGATTCGACCTAAAGGAACTATCAATTAAGAGAAAGGGAAAATTTTACCCATCTTTAACGCTAACCTAATCTATTATGAATTATCGAATTATTGGTCCTAGACGATCCTAGGGTTAATTATTCTCTCTCAAGTTATAACCATTATTCCTAAATTATAAACCCTAATCAGATTATGGAAAATTGTAATTTCTTAATTAACAATCTATCCAAAACCCTAATTAGATCTAAAGTTGTCTAATAAACTATC
>JAOQMR010000213.1:20340251-20353124 GCA_027563865.1 Erythroxylum pelleterianum
TGCATATATTTAATTTTAATTATAATGATAATTAATTAATTTAAAAATATAATGTATTATATTATAATTATTACATAGTATAATTACAAAAGAATAGAAACATGATATTTAGTTTTTTTTTTAAATTTCAACCAAATATGTTTTTGTTTTCAGTTTTTTTATTACAAATCTCAACTAAACATGTTTTCGTTTTTTAAAGAAAAAAACAGAAATAAAAAACAGAAAGCAGAAACCAAAAACAACAACAAAAAAGCAGAAGTGAAACCAAACGGCCCCTAAATTTAAAACATTACTACCTTTGAACAACAGTTGTATATTTAAGCTGACACCTAGTTAATCACATAGATTAAGCCTCACGACTCTTTTTGGAAAAACTTATTGATTATGTTTAATTGTTTAAAATATTAAAATTAGCGAGAAAAAAAATCTTTTATCTTGATACACATTAGAGACACGAAACGCATGTCATATTTTGTTCATTAGCAAAGAACTTAGAGTAAATAAAATTTTAAGAACAACTTCAAAAAAATCTAAAATAATAAACAATTTTTTAGAAAATTCTAGACTACAAAATTTATGACTTCATCTAATCATACACTACTTTTGATTTTTACCGCAATGGTACAATCAAATATACGATTGGTCATCCAACTCAGATAGAATTTATTGATAGAGAGCGATTCCTATTCTCCCAACAAACCTAATCAAGAAGCGAAGTCTTATGTTAATCCAAAGTTTAGATGAAAGCAATTCAGAAACGAGAGGAGAAAGAGAAATGGCAACTGGTTAAGTTAAGCGGCTCTGTGGTCAATTCGTGAAAGTGATTCATAAATAAGTAGATGTGGACCACGTGGTACGCCCTAGTTTTCTTTTGCGCCTTAATAAATGTCAGAACGGTTGCGTACCCAGGTTGGAAAGCTTCCCGATGGGCCATGTATGATGTGAGCACGTGTGAACTAAAATAAAGCAACCAAATCCATTTACTTTTTCAGCTTTTCTTTCTGCAGCAAAAGGAAAAGCAAAAAACCGACAATAATAATCTCACGACCAGGGTGAGTTGATTTGAGATTTTTTTTTTACTTAACTGAGGTTTGAACTATCTTATATATATGCAATCGTTTAAAATTTAAAATTAAAGCTTTGTTTTTTGAAAGGGATCTATTCGGTTTGAGCAGAAACTAGTCTAAGTATGGATGACTTAAAGATACTTTCTTATACTCCCTCCGATTTATAATAAATGTCATTTTAGAAAAAATGCACGCTTATTAAGAAAGCTAATGAAATTATAGATATATTCTTATTAATAATCCCATGAAGTTATCTTGAAATTGTTAGCATGTGAGAGAAATTACATATTAAATTGTCTTGAAATTGTGATCTGTGTAATTAAGATAAGAGAAAAATTAAAGGTTAATTTTGGAAGTAAAATTATAAACATGCATACAAAGTCAAAAATGACACTTATTTTGAATAATTAAAATGTATCTAAAACGACACTTACTATAAATCGAAAAAAGTAGTTAAGATCCTCCTAAAACACTTCCTAAAAAAAAGGACCATAAATGATCCTTACCTACCAAAATTTTATTTAGGTAACAAAACATACAAAGAATCCTTGTGTTGATTATGATTGATTATTCCATCTCACAAACACCATTTCCGTGTAGTAGTTGGCACGCCACTGTCCTGGAATCTCACGCTCATCACGATTTTTAATTGCACAATTACTTATTTCTATGTGTGCCACTCAGCTTGCAGGCGACTGCCCTTGACATTGCATTATTTTACTAGTATAAATCTATCTTGAAAAATGAAATGGAAATAAAGATCTAACTTTTTTATACTAAATGTCAGTTGGTACTTGGGAGCTTTATAACATCAAGATCATTGGTAAAAGGATGAAGTATGTATAAAGAAGTGTTTCCTTTCCTACGTCAGATTGGAATATCAATGTTTATAGAGAGAGGGGTGAGGTAAAGATCCAAGGGTAGTAATGTCCGCAATCCGCGGGTTTGAAGTTAGAATCATTCTCTAGAGATTTAGAAATCTTTAGGGAAAAAAAACGAAATAGAGAAGTTTGATGAGCTTGGGACCAGAACCAACCTCTTGTCTTGATGTTTGCAGTCGTTGTTAGTACATGCATACTTCCGTAGGTCCCATATCATTCTTATATCTATAATCTTCTTCTTCGTTGTTTCCCGGCAGCCCTCCACCGGCTTTGGCATTTGTCCCATATCCGACCACCCAACACCAATCCACCGACAGATTCTTCCTTAAAGCAATCAAATGATACTTTGTTCTTAACTCGTTTCTGTTCTCTGTGGAGTTCAGTGAATACTGTTGGTTGTCATCAGCGATTGCATTATCAATTGCTTTCTTAATTATGGCCTGCTTGCCCAGGTTCCTCAGGTTCAATTCCAGTAGAGAAAGGGTCGATCATAAAGAGGCTGTATGTGGTGATCTTGAAATTATGAGACACGAGGAGGGCAAAGATTGTTACAAGGGTTGTGCCGATGATGATGATTTTAGTGCGAGGAGGTATCGTTGGGATGAGATAGAAAGAATGACTCTGAATTTCTCTAGAATGATTGGATCTGGGGGTTTCAGCACTGTGTATTTGGCTCACTTGCCTAGTTCTACTTTAGGTGCGATCAAGGTTCATAGTAGTAGTGATTATCTGAGTAGGGTCTTCAAGCAGGAATTGAACATCTTACGACGCCTTGATCACCAAACTATCGTCAAGTTGCTAGGATACTCTGATGACCGAGGTATGTTTTGTGTGTGGATTCTTGATTTATCTCATTCATTTCCTACTCAGATTTGATATTTTCTCTACTCAGTGAATTAATATTTTCAGACCCCAAAAGTCAATTGCTATGATGAATATATATATATCATGTTCAAAACTCTAATAAAGATTTTGGTTTTGGTTAATTTGGTTAAACTCAGAGGAAGGAGCGTTAGTGTTTGAGTATGTTCCCAACGGAAGCTTGCAGGACAAACTCCATGGCGAAGCAACAGAGTCGAGGAAGAGAGTGTTGTCGTGGAAGAGGAGGATGGCCATAGCCTTTCAACTAGCACAAGCTCTGGACTATTTACATGAAAAATGCGACCTCCAAATTGTGCACGGAGACATTAAACCCTCCAATATTTTACTAGACGAGAAACTCAATTGCAAGCTTTGTGATTTCGGTTTGGCAAAGATGGGATTCTCGTCCATGATAATGCCGTCATCCAGGACTAAGCAAGTGATGATGGGCTCTCCGGGTTACACTGATCCTCAGTACCTGAGAACAGGAATAGCATCCAAAAAGAACGATGTGTACAGCTATGGAGTGATTGTGCTGGAATTAGTTACGGGAATGGAGGCGTTTTGCGAGGACAGAGGCCAATTATTGACATCGATAATGGCACCTTTGTTGAGGGATATTGTTGAGTGTGAAGCAATAAGGGTGTCAGAGGTGGTGGATCCCAGACTTAAAGGGCAAGTTGACCTGGGGGAAGCGAAAATCATGCTTCACATCTCGGCGCTTTGCCTTGGCCACCAGGGTACGCTTAGGCCCTCTGCCACAAACATCGTGCACACCATACAGGAGCAAGTCTCTTCCATTTCTTTCCTTTTCTCATCCAAAAAAGCTTCAACCACTAAATATTAGTTTTAATTCCGACAAATATACTGCCAAATGTGTAAAATAATACATATGGGGACAAAATAAGCATTAGAGCTTTCATTTGATTTACTTTCTCCGTGTAAACTACAAAAATGGTTGTTCTTTCAGTGTGCTACTATCTGCTAGATGCAATCGCACCATTACTTTTCCGTTTATGAGTTACAGTTGACTTCGTTGTTGCAGAGCACGAAACGCCAGGGTGTGGGAAAAAAAGAAGCAGCAGCAAATTTAACGCTTCCAATTGCTACACTAGACTCATCTTTTTTCTTGCTATGTAAAATTCCAAATAAAAGGTCCACCTAGTCGGTAAGTGCTTTATTGACAATCATCCTAAAAAAGGGTCCAGTTTTCAATCGACTCCCTGGTCAATTTCTCTAATTAATATTTAGTCCCGGTATTGAATTGAAGGGCATAAAATCCTAAAGCAACCGCCGTAAACTCTTGGAGTAAAAGTACAAGCAGCTGTGGATTAGCCAAAAAATACCTTAAACTGTGCATAAGTGTACTCTCAAACTGCGCATCGCATGCACTCATCGTCTTTGCTCTTGCATCGTCTATCATTCACTTGAACTTGTGCGTTAGGGACTTTGCTGGGAGGTATTAAGGTTTGCGTTATTTGGTAAGCTCTAGTTCTCTCTCTCTCTCTTCGCCCTAATTTATCTTGTTACATCCTAATTCCTCAAGCAGCAAAAAATTTGCATACTTGCCTTTCTTTATTCTCCCTAATTGTGTTAGGATTAGGGCAACAATTGGCAAGTTATGCAGAAGTTTAAACATTAAAATCGTTTTGGTGTCAGAGGAAGGGAAAATGGTGACATGGGTTAAGATAATAATGAAGTTTATCAAGATATTGAATCATAGTTGAATAATGTAGCACTCAAAATTGAAGGTTAGGATATATTGTCAATCTATTAGACAGACGTTGATCCCAATATATTAGAAGCAACCAATGTACAAGAAATTCTTGTCGTATAAAGGGATAAAGAATATCTTAAGGACAAATTATGTGAAATTGATAATACTTTGGCGTAATATAATAAGAATGAAGAGTAGAATAGTAATGAGATTAATGATGATGATTTTGAAAATCTTGATTAAGATGAATGAATGTATCTTAAAAGTACTATATATTGTTTTTACTAGCATTTATCTTACTGATGTGATTAATGATAATAATTTTAAAGGTCTTGATTATAATGATTGAATGTATCTTGATTATGATAATTGAATTTATCTTATGATAATTGAATTTATCTTTAAAGTACTCTAATGTTAATATAATGTTTTCCTTTATTCTATTTCATATACGTTGTCTTTATTACTAATGTTAATTTTTCTTTATTCTATTTGGTGTATGTTATATTTACTTTTTCATTGATATAATGTCTATTTTTTTCTTGTAGATATTTGATAAACAATTAATTGACTATATTTATACACTCATATTTAATGTATTTTCCTTGTTATTTGAGAACCTTATCGTATTTATGGTACTTATTTTACTTTAAGAGTGTTTTAGGTGATAATTGTCTTCATAGACTAAAAAGAAAAGAATTCGGGTCAAAATGTGTCATAGAATGGAATAATTGAAGCAATCTGGGACTTACACAATTGTGCAAGTACTCGTGTAAGTCATTGTAAATGTGTGGAGCTTTAAAGACAATTTATGCCTGTGCGAAGCTACACCCCCATGTCTGTGTAAGTCACTATAACCATGTAAAGTTGCAATTGGGGGATTTTTGTACATACACAGTCACCTACATAGTTGTGTAAGTGATTGTGTATGTTCTAGAAAACTTTATTTTTACTATAAAGGAAATTATGAGGGATACAACAAGATGGGGCAAACTTGAGAGTTATAAGACACACCAAAAGAGGACAGAAGAACACAAAAGAGGCTACACTTCCCAAGGAATAAGATCCAAAGTGGAACCAACATCCAATCAACTCTAACTTTCCAGATTTTTGAGATCAAGGCTACAAGTTGATTTCTTTCTCCTATATTTACTCTATTTTATTGCTTGTATGCTAAATCTGAATAGTTACATTTTGGATATGATTATGGATTGCTGATTTTATTTTAGAGTTTATTATTAAACTGTTTTGTAACTTTTACCTTATTGAATTCAATATATTCTTGCTTATGATATTTGTTGTTCCTATACTTCATTTGAGTCAAGATATTGAATCAAATTATTTATGTTAAGTTGTGCAACGAGAGTTAGTACTTTAGTTAATGGGTACTTAGTTGGGAGTAGCTTTGAGAGATTGAGAGATTGCAACTCAACTGTTATCTATTTCAATTGGAATTACTTTATTATATCTTGAGAGATGATCGAAACCTTTGAATATCTAGGATCAAGCATAGTTGAATTCACAAAGTGAAGGGAAGACAAAACAAAGATAGAATAATCCTTATGTTTCCATACTTGAATATTTTAATTTTATTGTTATCTTTTATTTGTTTAGTTATCAAGTTCATTAGTTTACTCAAAATGTTATATGAACATAATCAATCCTTGTGAGAATGGTATATTGTGACTATAATATATGATCTGTATACTTGTGGTATTGCATACTTTAAAACAAGCAACAAGGTTTTCACGTCATTGCCAAGGATTGTAATTTTTAGCATCTTATCTTTTAATTCCTTTGATTTAAGGAATTTGATACTTTTATTTTGTGTGTTCACAGGTGCATAAACACAGGGTTAGTAAGGAGTTTAAGAAAGATAACAGATACACGAGCTTCTGACATCACAAAGCAAGAAAGAGAGATTTAAAAGCGAACGCTAAGAAGTAATAGAAAGAACAATGGTGGAGTAAAGAAAATAAGGAGAACAACAAAGGACCCTTATAGACTTCATAAGACTAGGGTTCAATATGAATCAACAAGCGATTATAAGGACCCCCAGTGTAGACTAATACGTTCAAAATCAAATCAGCATTATTGAACATGTTGCAGACCAATACGCGATTTTATGAATTGACCAATGAGGATCCCAATGCTCATTTGGCCAATTTTCTAGAGATTTGTGATACTTTCAGGTACAATGGATGTCAGAAGATGCAACCAAGATGAGAACACTTAAGTATCGAGCTAAGGCATGGTTGAATTCACTCAACCCAGTGAACGTCCCAACATGGGAGCAATTGGTGCTAGCCTTCTTGGCTAAGCACTTCCTCTTGATAAAGACTACTAGACTCATAAAGGAAATCACAAACTTAGAGCAAATCATAAGAGAGTCTTTATATAAAGCATGAGAGTGATTTAAGCAATTGCAAGGGAGTTGTACACATCATAACTTATAAAAGGAGTTCCTTCTGCAGACATTTTCTAATGAAAGGAATCCACCCACACGAGGCACCATTGATGTAGCCGATGGTGACTCTTTTATGCCTTTAGTGAAACTCTATGATCTTATTCAATATTATATATGGTTTGTGTTGTCCAACTGATGTCCATGTAATGTATATATTTTTTACTTTATTTTCTATCTAAATCACTTTGATTTAACTATTTTTATGTTATGTTTTAGGTAATTATGTAAATATTGCTTAGGAATGATGTTGGCCAAGTATTGAAAGGTTTTATCAGCTCTTCTTTAGCATAAGGGGAAAGAAGTTATGCAAAATTTCTCAAAAGGCATACTCTACTATTTCTCACTTATGAAACAAAGATCCAGAGTAGAATGGATGAAATGTGGTGACAAAAACATAGCATTCTTTCATAGGGCTATGGTTTCAAGGAAAATAAACAACAGAATTATTTCTTTGCATTAAGGTTAGCCATGAAAGAAAATTTTCAAATTGTTGACAAGTTAAAGAAGCATTTTAACATGACTAACAGGTGTATTATCTTCCAAATAGCTGAGGAAAGTGATGATCATCTATTCTTTCAATTTCATTTTGTCTCTACATTTGGAAATCTCTATTACATAAGTGCTATATTCAAAATGCTCAAGGTGATTGGAGTTCCATCAAAGCATTGTATACTACCATTAAACATCTTGACACCACAACCAAGTGGTGCTCCTGCCTAGTTCTATCCCTTCTTGTCAAAGCCATTTGGGATGAGATGAAACCTCACAATTTTCAGGACAAAAGACAAACCAAAGAGCAATTCAACAATAAGATCCTCATACAGATTAAAAGCTATATTAGTCTATACTAGTCCAAATGTTAGAACTTTGATTATTGTACTAGAATTTGGAACGTGCAATGTGTTACTATCTTTACTTCTAAAGAAGGTTGAACTTGGGATTATTCCATGGGAAATGCCTCTTAGTAAAATTCTGTATAGCTTTATGTAGCTCTTTTGTACATTTTGATTGCCTTTAATGCCTAAATTTATTACCATTTTGTCAAAAAAAGGGAAGAAAACTTATTCTTGTAATTAAGATTAGTAGTCTTTTAGAAAGGGAGAAGTCATATAATACATCTTGCAGTCATCTTCAACAAGATTGGAGATCAAATCATTCAAAGAAAGCCAATTACTTTAAAATATTGAGAACATCATCAAAGGAAACCTTTGTATTGAGTTCTTCTATTCTTTTGTGTATTTTTGTTATTTTAAGGATGATTAGTTACTAGTTTATCTACATTAGATAAAATTCTAGTAGATTCTTATATGGATTGATTTTAGTTTTCTAACAAAGAGTTCTATATTTATGAAATATTTTTTCTTATTGTTGGTTAGACACAAATGAAAGCTTAAATATGATTTTAATTTATAAGTTGAAGTTATCAAACAAACTTATTTGTAAATTAAACTAGGTATAAATATAAGGATTAAATGGGATAGTAGAAATAAAATTACATGAACTTTCTTGTATCAAGGCAAACTTTTATAAAGTTTCACTATACCTAGTGCATCCTTAGATGTTAATCAGATAGATATATTATTTACTACATTGAAGTATAAATGGATGTACATCAAAAGGTAAAACTTTATTAAATTAAGAGATATTAGAATTTCTAAATAGATGAACATGTACAAGATGATATTAGGGAAATTTCTATTTTAGATTTTGATTTTTATCTATTAATTATTTGATGATTGTGTCTAGTGGTATTTCAATTTATTTAGTGTAATTTAGATTTATGTCAAACAACTATAGCCTTATTTGGTGACTAGATAATAGTAGGAAGGATAGACCTTATACTTACTTTATCCTTATAGGATAAACACACTACATTCCACTACACTAATGCAAAACGATAGGCTCGCTTATTTGTAATCTTATACTAAGATAAAACATTAATCACCAATACAATATGAAATTAATGTATATCTCGTTAAGTTCTCTTTTTCAATATATGTTTAGAGAGAGTTTTTCAAAAAAAAATAAGTGCGACACTTTTTTTCTTTAATTTAAAATATGTAATCATTCGATCATGTCAGAGAATTAAATTAAATTATATAATTTTATATTGTAATTATATTCTATCTATATATTCTATATTCTATTTATGTATTATAAATCTATTCTCTATTTATATATTATATTTAATATTTAATTTCCATTTTTAACTATATTGTAATTAATATAATGATATATGGTAATTAATATAATGATATGTGAACGTATAGATAATAGATAAGTTTTGTCATATCTTATTTATCATATTATTCTATTTAATCATATTATTGTATTTATTATATATAATTTCTATATTGTTATATAGACTTATATGCTTCTTGTTGGCTAAAACTAGCATGAAGGCCCACAATTCAAATTTTACTAGTTTGCCTCTGTTATTACTTTTACTAAAAATAGAAAACTCACAATCACTATTTTTGCATTAGGCATATTTTAAATTACATAATAGTCTATTGATCACATATTTAAAGTAAACTAATGAAGAGCTAACAATTCAAAAACTAGACAATGGATTTGATATAATTAATATTGATGAACTCTTATGTCTTTGCATCCATGCCAATAAGAATCTTCTATCATCAGTTGAACCATTCTTTAAGGGAAAATTTATTTCATTTTATCAAATCACGAGAATCAATGGCTTGGTGTGGTGGCATACTTTAAGGACAACTTAATTTTTAATTAGTATTTGTAGAGCAAAACCTAGAAAATGGGTACTGAAGGAGGAGCATATAAGATTGTCTTCAAATGTGTGAAATCAATTCTTTTTATTCCAAAAGGAATATAAAAATGGTTAACTATACAATATGACGGTTGAATTGCTACTGTACTCCCTAAGTCTAAACGGTGGGATAGTATAATTATTGAGGAGTCTTACCCAAGTGACAATGACATAAAAGTGGTATGTTGATAATGAAGTAAGGCAAAGATTTGCTAATAGGCTAAGAAAATAGAAAATGTCAATAAAAACTCAAGAGTAGGTGAGTGTTGGCCTGTGTTGGCGAAAATATTTGACGTTGGAAAAAATTCAAAAGTGATTCTAGAAATGATCAACATAACTTAATCGTGTTAAGTTCGGGGGTAAGCACATAGATTTAACTTTAATAAGGATGTCAAAAGGTATTTAAATCTTGAGATTTATTATATATGACTTAGATTGTTGATAACTTAGGTCATGGAATAATAAGATTGTCCTATGAATGTGCTTGGATGGACCACGCACAAAGATGACTTAAGATGGTTAGCTAAAGGCTCATCAAGGTATTTGTCAATTCAAGAGGTGATCATATGATGACATATGACAAAAATATGGAGTTGTGGATATAAAAAGTGGAGCACTTAATAGGCCCCTCTCCTAAAATGATTAGGGGGCCTACTTGGAAAGGGTGGCCCTCCAGTTAATATCTGATCCAACTGGACAGTTCCCATGGAGCTAAACCTATTACCATTTTTATCAAAAAAAATTAACTCAACATTCATAAATATAAACATTGTAGTCTTTTTTAAATCTTTTTAGTATGAATCATTTTATTAAAAATTTCAACAACACAACAACTTCATTTTAACATTCCCAAAATTTTCAAAATCCCTGTAAAAGTTCAAAACATTTTTATAATTATATCAATTTCTCAACTAGAAATTTTGGACTTCAAATCTACTGATAAGCAACCTCAAATAGTTACAACAAATGTTTTTTAAAAGGCTAAAATATTTTCATGAATTTAATTTTAAAACATTCATATACATGCGTTCTTTATACAAATTTACATTCGAAAACAAATTCAAAGATATGGAATAGTTCTAAAAAATATTTACAAGGAAAAAAATGCCTACATAATAATACGTGATGAAATTGACTACTCGTGAGGTGGAGTCTCTACTGCTGAAGCCACTGAGCGTGCACCTAAGAGGTTTTATTTTGAAAACAAAAGGTAGAGTGTGGGCTAAACGAGCTTAGTGAGTGTCAACTTTTTTATGCAAACCATATTTAACAATTTAAACCTCCCTAAAATAAATTCATTTTCTTATGATATAATAGCAATATAAAATATATATGCTTTTTGAAATCAAATTTCTCAAGTTACTTCTAAAGTAAATTGTGGCAACATCATTATTGTCATGATGCATAAAGTCAAGGAGCTAGTTCTGCATCACTTACTTGTAATTAGTTAACCACTAGTTACAGAGATGATTTTCTATCGCTTACCCGCATTAGGTTAACCACTATAAATCAATAGTTACAGAGCTAATTTACGAAGTTGGTTCTACATTGCTTATCTGCACTAGGTTAACCGCTATACACCGATAGTTACAGAGTTGGTTCATCACTTATCCACAACTAGTTAACCACTAGTTACGAAACTGGCTCTACATAGCTTACCTACATTAAGTTAGCCACTATACACTAGTATAATAATGTGTATAAAACATAACGGTGTACCATAGGCTAAAACTCATTTCCTTTTTATCAACCAATATCATAATTTCAATGTAATTTCAAATCCTATGAAATTCAACTTTCAAACTTCAATTCATATATTGCTAAAACATAAACTTGTACCAGCAATATTCACTTATAATATATCATTCATATAAAATTCATAATCATACAATTTAAAGGCACCTGTCATCAATTCTTTTGCAAAGAATTTATTCATATAAAACAATTAAAATACACTCATTCTTTTGTAAACTTATCATCAAACACACTCACGCATTCTGTGCTTCTCCTTTACCTACACAAATCGCATTTCGCTTAGACATTTATTTCCATTTTAAAAAATCACGAATTAAAACTATATATTCGAGATTAGTATTTAATCGTATAAACGCTAATCGTATTTCTGCTTACTTAAGTAAGCTAACTTATTATTCTCCATTTCAAAGTCTAAATTCGAAAATTACTTAAATACCATCTTTTACCCATTTTAACTTATCACATTCTTTAAAACACTATTTCACCCTATTAATTCACCATAACTATAATCAAACTTAAACAACTCATACGAAGAACTACATTTCCTCTTAAGGCCAAATTGTCCTTACTACACATTCTTTTATTGTCATTTCATTTCTGTCCAATTTTTCAACATTATTCACTTAAGATCCATGCCAAACACATCCAAACACATCATAAACTATTTCAACTTCATTACTATCCAAATACACCCCATATACTAAGTTTTTCCAAATAATAACATAACACTTCATTTAGTGATTCCAATCCCACAAATACACTTAAATCATCCACTACAAGAAAAAGTAAAATTGGCGACGGAAAATTAGCAACGGAAAATAAATCGTAGCAAATTAGAGACGGAACTCACATTTTCGTCGCTAAAATCGACATAAAAAAAGTCATTTAGCGACGGTTATAATTTCCGTCGCTATCAATGGAGGGAAAATATCCCGCCAAATTTAGGGACGGAAACTTTTCCGTCGCTAATTTAGATTGAAATTAGCAACGGAAACTTGTTTCCATCGCTATTTAGGGACGGAAACTTTTCCGTCGCTATTTAGTGATGGAAACTTTTCCGTTGCTAATTTATACTGAAATTAGCGACGGAAAATTTTTCCGTCGGTAATTATACTGAAAAAATATATATAAGTAAATTTAAAATATAGTTTCAAAATATTAAAATAAATTTTCAAAATATTAAAAAATATTTTTATTAATGCTTTATTAATAAATATTATATAAAATATTTAAAAATAATTTAATAAAAATAATTTAATTTTTAAATTTTATCTAATTTATTATTATTATTATTATTAATTTTAAAAATTAAAATTCACAATAATTATAAAAGTTAAAATAAA
>JAOQMR010000213.1:20363018-20385013 GCA_027563865.1 Erythroxylum pelleterianum
TCAGAAGTTCTATACGTGGCTGCTTAGACTTGGATCCATGACCATAACGTGTATAGACTTGAAGTGGTTTGGTAACATAAAGATACACTTATTCTATTTTAGGGAGATTTATTGCTGCAGTTTATTTTGTCTACAGGGTATTTAGTACTTTCATTACTTATTTCCTCTTAGGGTAAACAGCAATTAAAATTAAGGTCATTGTTTAGTAATTGAAACACCTTTTAACCTTAGCTATCTGACAGACTCTGCTTCTCAGCACTCTCTTATAAATTCTCTCTTGTCTCTCCTTCCTTCAGACTCTCTCTATAATTTATCCCCTATTTCATTCTTCTATCTCCAATTTCTCGTAATATCCTACAACCGGTTAACAATAGAACTTATAGGCAAGTTCATGCATCTAAAATTTGAAAATGATAGACATGTAGACCTTCCAATTTGACAAAAGTTCACAGGGTGTTCATTATTTAATAACAATGTGCAATTATCTAATGCTTTCAGAACACACAAATTGAATGAATTCAATTTGGACACTAATAGTGAAGGAAATATAAATCCGTATCTAATCCTACCATATATGAGACACGACGATAAATGTAATTTGGGCCTGAAACCTACTGGACAGGAAGAACTACAACTGAAATAAAAAGCATAAGAGCATGTGGGGACTGCACCTAAAGTGGCCCAAAATCCCAACAACAGCCATAGTCATTCCAGCAAAGTATGTGAAAGTATCTCCAACAAAAACTGAAGAAGGATACCTGCAGAAAATAGGGCCAAGAATACATATTATTGTACCATGCCAAAAGGGTAGTAGTGAAGCATCAACGAAAGATGGTGTTACTACCAATTGTAAGCAAGTAAAGCTAACGACGTGGCAAGTAAAGGTTGAATGAGATAAATAGAGAATGCATGCGCCTGTTGATATTCAGAATCAAGGGATGCCCCAATTTGCATGACATTATGTATCAGAATCTACAAAATCAGCACATTGTCAGATGCTGTAAAATGTCAGATTCCAACATATATACTAAACCTTTGAGCTTACAGCAGAGGCAATGACAACTGTTTGGCCCACTTCAAGGCCATTGATACCAGCATGAATGTTAATTGAATTTGTGCAGAAAACTGTCAAAAGCCCCATGTACAGTTTATACATCCATCCTGTAAAACAATGAACAATATTTTCCAACAAAGTGAGTACTTCAGTGTCTATTATAGCAGTTCAAAACCTAAAATTAGAAATGCTCAGGCATTAAAATATCATGCAGCATCTATGCAACTATCTCAAATTATGGGAAATAAGTAATTACATTGTTCAAATAATATGTTAAGCAATCTATAGGAAGTTTCACTTTTAGGGATACTACCAATTGTAAAATATTCTGTATTGAAAATTTTAAAACTACTATAAACAATCATTTTACTGTTTTCACTTAAAAGATAACTTTAGAAAAAGAAGTACACACTATCAGCCTGAAAAATAGAAGATAAGAATGACAAATGACTCTTAGTGGAAAACTAGGAGAAATTAAAGCCACTTACATGCTGCTTTACAAATATATCATTTTTGGTTCTACCAAAACCAAAGCTGCAGGCAGTATAGTAAATGTTTGACACTGGCACGTGAATGCTTAATAATATTATCATCCTAGTAATTGACCCATCAATATCAAACGCATACTATTCATTATTCATTTATGTGCAAGATGCCAACATAACAATTCATGTTACAAGAAACACATATTATTCATTATTCATCGATGCATGCTACAAGAACACTTTCCATTTAGTTCCTTGAATGAATATTAACCCTCAGTTGTTCTTCATTGTTATGAACTATGTTTGGGATCGAGTTATGGGTCTGGGTTCACTATAGGATCAAAAGACGGAGATCCTTTGCTTGTTAGATATCTACCCTTTCGACCTATGTTGAATTGAATTAAGGGCTTGTTAGAGAGAACCCTACGATCTCCCTCTAATATGAAAAATCTGCTCCCCTTATTCCATACGAACATAACGTTTATATATTACAAGTGAGGGTAGGCTAGTCCTTAACCCTTAACCCTACTTGCCATACGTAGATACTCTTAAATAAACAAAATAAAACATTCTAGAATCAATAATAATATCCGAATAAGAATACGAGGAAAACTAATTTAGGAAATTGACTTTTTCTTTGCATGTGTAAATCTTTTGTAAACCAAGATTGATTTCTACTATTTAGGAGTTGTATATTTAGCCTCTGTAACGTTGCCCATAACATTCGTTGACCAAGGAATAAATGATATGTACCAAATACATTTTTAACAATGTATTAGATGGAGCTTCTTAACTAGATGGGACATTTAGTAGTCAAAAGTTTAAAATGACTTTCTTCAGTTAGCTTCTAGAAAATTGGGAAGATGATGTCTATTAGATAATAAAAACTCTAAAACTGTAGCTACTAGCACAACTTCATTGGCTTTCCTTGGAAGTAAAGGTTTCTTCTATGTGATTGTGATGTGTAACGTTGTTTATGTGGATTTAGAAAATAGACATCTTTTATCTAGTTTAACAGTAAAGGGCACTTCCAACTATATTTGAAGTTCTAATTGGAAAAGCACACCCTACAAAGAGAAAGGAGGGTTATAATAACTACAAGTTGAATACGATCGCAATATCAGAGTTAAGATCCTTATCATTGAACAATATTATGGAGCTTTTCACATGGTCCATTAAGCCAACCAAGAGTCGATAGGCCTTTAGTCAATCTCTTTTATTTCAAGTCTTCAAAAAATCCTATTATTCAAAATGTCTCCCTCCTCTCGACAACCTCCTTCCACTGCAACCTCACCCCTGACCTCCCAAACTTTCCTCATTTAGTAACTTACCAGACACCACCACCATCTCCATTGAACTAGAAGATGCATTTGACCAAGCCAACAAACAAACCTCAAACCAGGAAACCCCTATCGCAAACACACTCCCCCCTCACTTCCACTACAACCTAACCCCCGACCTCCCAAACTTTCCTCATTTAGTAACTTGCCAGACACCACCACCATCTCCATTGATCCAGAAGATGCACTTGACCAAACCAACAAACAAACCTCAAACCTGGAAACCCCTATCGCAAACACACTTCCCCCTCACTTCCACTGCAACCTCACCCTCGACCTCCCAAACTTTCCTCATTTAGTAACTTACCAGACACCACCACCATCTCCATTGAACCAGAAGATGCACTTAACCAGACCAACAAACAAACCTCAAACCTAGAAACCCCATTGTCTTCTCTGTCATTAACTCCATCATATGATGATCTTGAATGGCCCATTGCTCTCAATAAAGGAAGCCTGTCTTGTACATCTCACCTATTTCAAACTTTGTTTCTTATAACTCATTATCACCGTTATATGCTGCTTTTGTATCCACTGTCTTCTATGCCCGTACCTAAGTCTGTTTCAAAAGCTTTGGATCATCCTGGATGGAAACATGCCATGGAAGAAGAGATGTTGGCTTTGCAAGCTAATAATACATGTGACTTAATTACTCTTCCACATGGTCAAACAATTGTGGGTTATCATTAGGTGTTCACTATTAAGGTCAATTCTGATGGTAGGATTAATCGTTTAAAAGCTCGCTTGATAGCTAAAGGTTATACACAAATGTATGGTATGGATTATAATGAAACTTTTTCTCCTGTAGCCAAATTGACATTTGTTCGTGTTCTCATTGCATTGGCAGCCACTCATAATTGGCCTCTTCATCAACTCGATGTAAAAAAATGGTTTCCTTCATGGTGATCTTTAAGAGACTTGGTTTGCATCAATGTGGTGTGGATCACTATGTTTTATCGTCACTCCGAGACTGGTAAAATTCTGTTGATCATTTATGTTGATGATGTTGTTATTACTGGAGATGATAAAGTAGGAATCCAATCTTTTCCATTCCTACATATCAAATTTCAAACAAAGGATCTTGGTTTACTAAAATATTTTCTGGGTATCGAGATAGCAAGGTTGAAGATGGGAATTTGTCTATCTCCAAGAAAGTATGTCCTTGATCTTCTAAAGGAAACAAGTTTGTTGGGAAAAAGGCCAATTGATAGCCCCATGGAACCAAATGTAGAACTTATGTTGATAACGGAGAGCAGTTGGAAGATCCAGTAGGTATTGAAAGCTTGTTGGTAAACTGAATTATTTGACTATTACTTGTCCACCCAAGGGTAATGAGTCAGTTTATGGAATCTCCGCGAACTAGTCATTGGGATGCAATTATTAGAATTTTCAAAGGCTCTCTAGGGAAAGGTCTTCTTTACTAAAATCATGGACACATTCAGATTTAAGGGTATATACATGCAGATTAGGCAGGCTCTTATGACCGAGGATCTACTTCAAGCAACTGTTTATTTTTGGGTGGAAACATGGTGTCATGGAAAAGTAAAAAAGTAGTCAATTGTTGCATGTTCTAGTGCTGAGTCTGAGTACAAGGTCCTGAGTACAAGGTCGTGGCATATACATGTGTGTTTGTGAAAAGCTTCAAGAAGGATTGAAACCTATATTTAACAAGCTTGGAGATAATGATATGTATGCTCCAGCTTCAGGGGGAGTGTTAGGAAACATCTGTATTAGATGTTAGGAAATATCTATATTAGGAAAAATATGATCTGCTCTTTATTGTGTGATTTTCTCTTTATTCCTAAGATCTTTTCCTTATGTAATTGGTTCCATATAAAGGCTACAAGGGTCTTGAGTTATTATCAATCCCTCAATTAACTATTCTCTGATTTTCATAAAGGCCATAATGGTAAAAATAAACAACCAGCACTTAAGGAATATATAAAACTTAAAAAGCTTGATTTTGTTGGTTTCTTGCAAACCAAAATAAAGAAGGATATTATAGATCAGTGTATGTGGTCCTTAAGGAGAGACTGGGAAGTTTTGACTAATCATGAGAAACACTTTAGTGGCACAATAATTGTAGGCTACAACCCTACCAAACTGGAACTAAAGTGGTCTTGCTTAGAGCAAGTGATCCATTGTGAAATGATAGCCATCAACTCCAGACCTCCAGTTACAATACTAGTAGTGTATGCTTCTAACTTTGAGTTCTAAAGGCAACAACTATAAGAGCAACTAACTAGCTTCAACAAGAATATAAGGATGCCTTGGCTAGTTGCATGGGACTTCAACTGTATCATTGGCTCGAGTTCATAAACTAGTCCAAATTATAGGCTTAACTGATCTAAGATCATTTGGGAACTTGTTCACTTGGATAAACAACCAAGTGGGAGAATGGTACCTAATGAAAAAACTTGACAAAAGCTTGGTGAATCCACAATGGCTACACCAGTTCCCATTGAGTTCGGCCACTTTTGGAGAACAAATCACTTCAAATCACAGTCCTATATCGATAGATTTGGTTGACACAGAAGAGGCCAGGAAAGCCCCTTTCAAAGTTTTCAACTATCTTATGAAGCACCCTAACTTTACAGAAGTTGTACTGGAAGGATTTAACTTTGATGATAGAGGATTCCAAAGCTACTGCCTTTGTCAAAGGTTGAAAGCCATCAAGGTCAACATAAAAAAGCTTAACAAAGATTCCAAAGACCCTATGATGATGGGGAAGCAAAATTCCATGAATGAATTATTAAAATGTCATGAGTAAATAACGATTAAGTCAGGAGATAAAGAGCTCAGGAGGAAAGAGGCAGTCCTAGTAAGCAATTACAATAGGACCATTGAAAACATTAATTCTCAGCTGAGAGAAAAATCAAGAATGTTCTGGCTTAAGGATGGAGAGAGATGCACAAGCTGCTATTTCAACTTCATCAAAGCTAGGAGAAACAAAAACCAGATCAAATACTTGATAGATGGGGAAGGGAACAACTTTTCTAATCAGGATAACATGAAGAGGATTGCCTATAAACACTAAAGGAAGGAGTCTGGTACTGATGTGAAAATCTAGAAAACTCCAGATGATCTATTGGGGGAAATAAAAACAATCTTAGATTAGGATAAATTAGAGCCAACAAAGGAGGTTACCAAAGGGGAGATCAAAGACTCCTAGTGTTCCATTCACCTTGACCAAGCTCTTGGCCCTAATGGGTTCAATGGAAGATTTTTTCATCAGAATTGGGATATCATTGGTGAAGTGTTGTCAAAGCTACAAAGGAGTTCTTTCAAGAAAGGAAAATCATGAAGTAGAGGAACAAAACCTACATCAACCTCATCACTAAGAAAGGCAATGCCAACAAAATTGAGGAATTTAGACCTATACCCTGTTGTAATGTTATATACAAGGTCCTAGCGAAAATATTGGCTAATAGGATAAGAAACAACTTAAGAAAAATAATCAATCCAACATAGAATGCAATTGTGAAAGGGAGAACAATAGGCAACATATACTACTCTTGTCATAAATTACTCAAAGGATATAACTCCAACACTTCCATGAAAAGTTGTACACTAAAAATAGACCTTGTAAAAGCTTATGACTCAGTAAGTTGGAAGTTTATTACTAGGGTACTTGAAGTTCAGGAGTGCATCACCACAACTTCCTTTGCAATACTGGTGAGTGGAAAGCCAACAAAATTGTTTAAGACGGGGAAAGGGCTTTGTCCCCTTACTTGTTTGTTCTTGGCATGGAAGTATTGTCATGCTCCCTAGCAAGGAATATATCCAATAACTAAGATTTCAAGTACCATTACAAATGTAAAGCTTCCAAAATCTCACACTTAGCCGTTGCAAATGATATTCTTTTATTTTGTAAGGCTGAAGAAATCAATCAAACTGCTAATGGACATCTTGGAGAATTTCAAAACTGTGTCAGGACTAAGTTGGGATCCTGCTAAAACCAGCTTTTACTTGCCAGCAAATGTCAACCAGGAAGTAGCAGCAAGGGCAATGGAGATTGGCTTATGCTAGGCTACCTATTAAATACTTGGGGTTCTCATTTCTCAGAAGAGAATCAGTGCCAAAGATTGCAATCGTTTAATGGACTCATTCAACAAAAGGATCAACCATTAGTGCAACAACTTTCTAAGCTATAGGGGAAGACTTCATCAAGTATCCTCAATCCTCAACAACCTAGCAGCACATTGGATAAACCATATTGCTTTACCCAAAAGCATCTTGAAAGAGATTGATAGGAAGTTAAGGGAGTTTCTCTAGGAAGAACCAACAATCAACACTATAGTATAAAGGTGAGATGGTCTAAAGTCTGCTCTCTAAGGGACTTTGAGGGTCTAGGTATTACCTCAACAAAGATGATAAGCATGGTTTGTATGGCAAAGAAACTTTGGTGGTTATGCAAGCATAAGGAGGAGCTTTGGGTCAGATAGATACATTTTGTTCATATAAGAAGCGACAATCTATGGAATATACAACCAAACCAAAGTACGTCTTAGACATTGAGGCTAATCTTGGGCCCCAGACAATGGATGCAGGAACTAATCACACATAGGATTGGAGATGGAGAGTCCACGTTGTTTTGGTTTAATAAATGGCATAATAGAGGCCCTTTATATAGGATTGAGGAAATCTAGCACTTGAAACTAGTAATTACACCAAATACCAAGGTAAAAGCACTCATTAGCAACAACCAATAGAAGTGGCCTTTCCACTGCAATAGAGGAGTAGGCATAGTCATGGACAATCTTCCCCTTTATCAACCTGACTCCTCCAATCAAGACCTAGTACTTTGGCAAATCAATGGATCAATGGAGTTAACACCAAGACTTGCAGAGAACATCTTCAGCAATAACTGAACATCAAAGCGAAGTGGAAAAAACTAAAATGGGACATTGATATCAACCAATCTCATGCTTTCATTCTTTAGCTAGAGATAGGTGGAAGACTAACTATAAAGGACAACATCAAGTTTGCCATCCCATCAAAGGACTGTGAGCTATGTCAGAGGCATATTGAAACTGTAGACCACCTAATGGTTGATTGTTGCTATTCAAACAACATTTAGGAGAAGATCCAATGACTATTGAATATAAGGAAGTCAGCCTCTACCTGGAAGAAAGTAATTGAATGGGCTTCTAAAATCAAAATGACAAACAAAGAAAATTACAAAGTGTTTAAAATATGCCTAACTTCACTGGTTTACAACCTATGGAAAGATAGGAATGACTCTTTAGAAAGGAAGCTAAAACCTAAGAGCAAACCTTCCAAACAACTTACTTCAATGCAAATTGAACCTACAGGCAAGAGGCTTGGTCAACAGCATTTCACATAGCATGAAGGAAAGATGGCTACTAAACTAGATTACCACTTGATGTAACTTGGAGTGTTTCAATTTCAGTAGACACTTGAACTTTTTGTTCCTAGTTAACATGAACTGTATATATCCCTTATTTATCAATGAATTAACTTTCAAAAAAAAAAAAACAAGAATCACTTGTCTTTTGATTGTTAGTATATAAGCAGTTAAGAGATTCGTAACATGGAAACAAGATATTTCCAGATATATTGGTGTTTGGGAAACTTAGCTTGATTAAGAAAATCTATTAGCTCCAGAAAAGATATAACAAGTCAATCATGAATAGACAACTTCTGTGTTCCAATATTTAACATGTATCTAAAGGAGAAATAGATGGGTGTTTAATGAATCAGTACTAGACATTAGCAAACCAATAGTAAAGTAGATTTTGATGCAAAGCATAGAATCTTAGTTTTCCTAAATATGCTATTATGCTAAGCTAAAAGTTGTGTGCTAAGTTTAGTAGAAGAAGTTGTGTGCTCAGTTTATTTGCTAAGCTACATGCAAAGTGTATCTACTACATGTTTCATAACTAAAGGTTCAATTAGCAAAACATAGAAGATAGAAACATCACATCCCAATTTCTGCAAAGCAAAATGTCAAGATGGTCTTGGAATCAAATTGATAAGAACCATGAACAAGGTCTTGTAGGTAAAAAGAATATGAAAAATCCCAACTAATAAGAAATCATTATTAGTGAAATGAATTTACATTTATTTCCTTAAAAGATCCAGCTCCAAGAAAGCTCAACCTAAAACAATTACATCTTGGAAGCAAACTTTGGGACTTAGGAATCAAGTGATCAGAGAATTCAAGTGTATCATTAGGAATGGAAGAGAGAATTAGTTTTAGATTGATAATTGGTAGGAATTCGACCATCTTTTCTTACTACATAACTACAACTCTTTAAGATCATCACTCACTGATTCAACAAGATTTGTTGCAATAACAGATGGGATGAATTGGAGTTATCCTTTTTATGCTAATAAAGGCTTATTTAAAATTAGTGAAAGACTATTGGTTCTTAACCCCAACTAGACAAACCAGACATTTGGATTTGGACTATACATAAATCCAAAGCATTTACAAAAAAAACTCTTGCATGGAAATATTTGTCCCAACTGAGTAAACAATACCTTGGCATAAGTTGGTTGGCAAGATAAAAGCCTCACCAAAACTTCATCTATTTTATGGCAGCTATCTTGAAGAGATTAAGAACCAAGGACAGCATAAAATTCAATATGCCATGTAAGCTGTATGCCTTATGCGGCAGAGATGATGAAACATGACCCTTAGTACTTTAAATCTCGTCGCTACTATAATTTGACAAAGTATACTTAATCTATTTAACCTGCATCATAATCAAGTTACTTGGAGTGGGGTTTTGGACTGGATAAGCAAGTTACAAAGCTTGGAGGAATATGACCTTATCATCTTTAGAATGGTTTTCCAGTTGTGTAATTTATGCCATATGGATTGAAAGGAACCATAGAGTTTTTAAAGGCACCAAACAAGTTGAGCAAGAATTCTGCCAATTAACTCTGGCTTGGATTCGAGTCATTGTTGTTGAAATCTAGAGAGGGGAAGCTCAACCAGCACATAACTCTTACATGGGGTCAGTTACAGCAAAAGAAAGCCACTTCCTTTTATGTTGTGATTATCTATTGCCGCAAGAATACAAGATAGCCTAGAATCCCTTGTTGATCTACATAATTTCTTGCAGGTACACATGTAATCTCCAATATATTTAGCTTAAATTGTAATTGATATAAGCTTTATAACTTGTGATGTTCCATGAACATGTTTTCAGGAGGTACTCCTAGATTTCCTTTTGGAAGAGCAATATAATTATTCATTTTCCAAAAAAAAATCTCAATATAAGAGTTTGAGGCATACCAAGGTCCAACATTTCACTTCCAATGTATGGGATCAGAGGTTTGGGTATGATGATGGTCGTGTGTCCAGCATATGCCATTAACAATGGCAGTGCAGCAATTGAGGGAAGCAGTAATTTCCTGCTCTTAATAATAAGGGAAAACTTAAGTTATCAAAAAAATCAAAGTTTAGAAATTCATGCATCATAAAAGAACTACTCAAGGAAATAAGGTTTCAACTGTTAGTCAATAAAGTGTTAAGAAATTGAAGAAACATAAGAGAACTCACACTCTCCATGGAACATCAAGGACATCATCCACAAAGCCCAGCAAAGTCATGAAACAGATGCATGCTAATGCTGCATTGTATTCAACAAGCCACTGATCAAATGAAGCAGTTAGCACCGGATCAATATGTTACATCAAATAAGTTGCATATTTAAAGATCCTGAAAGAAAAATCATAGATCAACCTAAACAAAAGAAAGACTACATGTTAAAAGATTTACCACCCTAAACTTGAGAAACATTTTCCATTGAATACCGGTTTAACAGAAAAAGTAGGATGGAAGAAGTCTCATGGTCAAACTTCAGGTATCTGAAAATAGGGCAACAGGGCAAGCAATCTCTCCTTAAATATATCCTACTTTAGGGTAATGAGACTGCTGAAGGTCTAAATTAAGTCCAAGTATTTATTTTTAACATTATTCAACCATTGTCCACAGTTGTGCTATTTTCATTTTAGATATCCGAAATTACTTATAACTAAAGCAACTTTTATCATATAATGTACACCAAGACATCTAAACAATGCTCCATGATTATGTATGAGAATTCTTACATTGGAGTCTGCTGTGAAATTAAAATATTGAAACAGGATTGCTAAGACCAAGAACACTATCCCAACAACAATACCAAGAGACTCTGGCCTGCAGAACAAAAACTTCTATTGGTGAGAACTTGATAAATAATAGAAATTTGAACATTTAACATACAAAATATTCGTTTGCTATCAATAAAATACTACACATGATATACTTTACAATTGCCTTAAAAGTTTTTAACTTGGATAAACACGGGAAGGAACCTTCTCTGAACATCTCCATTTAAAAATCTGTCTACCAATCCAACAGATTGAAATCCAAATCAAATAGATACCCACATCGCCCTGAAATTCAAATCCAAGGAAAGAAATTGATTGGAATTTGATATAACTCACACTTTGACAGTGCCTTGAGGGGTATCCTTCTTGTTAATATCAAAACCAAAGAGATTCCTCCTCAAAACGTATCTAGAGGCCACGGGAATAATTTTCACAGTCAAGAAGAAACCCGCAAGACTAAGAACAGCATTGATGAGGATTGACCGTTTGAGATCATGACGGACATTGTAATGGTAAAGGAGCAAATAAAAGTACGGGGCTAAAAGAAAAAGAGAAAGATATACAATAAACCCAGTTTTGGGAGGTGAAATTGGTGGATTAGTAGTAGCTGTTTCTTGAGGCTGTTGATGGGTTTCAACACGTTCCTTAGTCGTGCTTGCGTTTGTCAACGCCGAAGCTCTCCTTCGAGTCGTCATTTTTCTGTATCTTCCTTTTCTGTTTTCGGTTTATGTGTATTTGTTCTTACGAGTTTAGCGTCTTCACTCTGCCTTGTCTCGGTACCTGCCTGTGTCCGTCACAACCCAAAAAAGCACTGTTACGAAAGTATTATGTAGTTAAGCACATTCGACCTATGTTTATCGAGAAAGAAGTCAAAATCATTATCAGTTTCCTCGATTTTATTAACATTCTTATATATTAAAAAAATTTCATTTTAAGTTGCTCTATAAATTATTTAAAATATATACGAAGGTATTAAGATTAGGATAAAGATAGTAGGAAAAAATACAAAGCATTTTTTTATCGACGTTGGACTATATCAAAGATCATGATTAAGCTTATTCCTATTTCCAGTAGTTACAAATAAACTCACAAAAAATTTCTAAAAGGATGAGTTGATAGATTTGGGAAGGAGTTAATGAGTATGGAATGAAAATTAAATAGTTGGTTGTTGATTATGATTATAAAGGTAATGGCTTGATATCTCATTTTGGGGGAATCCTCCATACCCCTCATTTAGTAGAGGAATGAAACTCATTCTTTAGTAGACTCATTTTTTAAAAATATTTTTAATACTAATTAATTAAATAAAATTAATTAATTAAAATATAATTAATTAATTATTATAATTAACTAAAATATTATTATTTTTTAAAATATAACTAATTAAAATATTACAAATTAAAATTTAATTAATTAATTAATTACTATAATTAATTAAAATATTATTATTTATTAAAATATAACTAATTAAAATATTACAAATTAAAATATTATTATAACTAATTAAAATATTGTAATTAATTAAAATATTATTATTTGTTAAAATATAACTAATTAAAATATTATTATAACTAATTAAAATATTGTAATTAATTAATTACAATATAATTAATTAAAATATTATTATTTAATTAATTAAATTATATTTAATTAAAATATAACTATTAATTAATTAAAATATAACTATTAATTAATTAAAATATTAAATAATTAAAATATTATTATTCATTAATTAATTGAAATATAATTAATTAAAATATAATTATTTCATTAATTAAAATATAATTCATTTTGTAATTAATTAATTACAATATTTTTTACAAACCAACCGCTATTAATAGTAATGGTAATCATTCCTTCATCTTAACCAATCATCATAATTATAATGATTATATTCATTCCCATTTCTTCCTATATTTATTTTCATTCTTATTTCCGTTACCTTCTGTGAACCAAGCGCCCCCTAAGTAATTATAGTGTATCTTTTCAAATCGCATGGTTACATCTGATATGAAGATCAAAATTAGTACCGAAGTTGTATTACAGAAGGATTGTTTTAGGTACCTTGGATCTATCATCCAAAGTAGTGGCAAGATAAATGATGATATAGTTTCTTACATTAAATTAGGATGGCTAAAATAGAGGAGCATATTGTTAGTTTTATATGATAAGAATATACCACATAAATTAAAAGGTAATTTTGAATTTTAGCAATTAGTTCTACTGTGCTTTATGGGCCAAAGTGTTTGTTCATCAAACTGATGCATATTTATAAGTTGATGGTAGCAGAGATTGGAATGCTCCATTGGATGTGCAATCTTACAAAAAGAGATAAAGTCATAAATGAAATAGTAAGAGACAAGTTAGAGGTGATTAACATTGATAATAAAAATGAGAGAGACTAGAATTAAGTGATTCAGACATGTTAAAAAGAGACATCTTAAAACCCCGGTGATTAAGATGTGAGAAGATTATGCTCAGTGACTGTAAGATAAGAAGAGGAAGACTCAAAAAGAATTGAGTGGAGGTAATCAGGAGCAATATGACTCTACTAGAGACTTAACTTTTAGTAGAAAACTTTGGTAAACTAAAATATGAGTAGAGAATCCTATATAGAAAGGTACTTTTTTCATACGTCTTCTAAATCTTTTTCTTTGATTTTTGTTTCTTTTAATTAGTCTAAACATTTTTGTTTATAGCATTTGTTCCTTTAGTTATTTTCTTTCATTTTCATTTATCTAGTTGTTTGTTTTTGTATTTATCTATAGTTTTCTTTCAACTATTTTCAATTTTTTTCCTTATAAAGATAGCCTTTCTACTAGATAGAAGAAAGATTGCATACTTTTGAATCTCTTCAAACCTACCATCTTTGTGAGATTCCTATTAAGACTTTTTTTGTTTTAATTATCTTTTTAAGTTATATCGTTAATTTTAACAAGGTGATAATTTTTAGATGTGTGACATTTTATATGATCAACTACATCTTAGAGACTTGATTGAGAATTCAAATAAACAATGTGGTGTATAACAATTAAATAAATAAGTAAAATTTATTAATTTATCATATTTACATTTAATTACTAACATTAAAAGAGTAAAAATGTGTAATGTTAATTCATTATATTAAAAATTTTAATTATTATATTTATTAGGTTAAAAGACACCAATATATTTTGTAATTTATTCAGTTTCGCTAAAACTATTTGTACTTTAAACATTTAGAGTGAAGTGGCATGGTGTAATTGTATTTAGAATATACGAGTATAGGACGATACCATGAAGATTGTTAGTTAATTACTAACTACTCACAAACTTAATAAGTTTCAACAATTATGATTTGTTGAATAAGAAAATAAAATAAATAATAAACCTAAACAACAAAACAAAGTAATGATCAAGAATAAATCAATATATAAATAAACTAAATTCATGTGAGGCTTCCCTTGGGAGTTTAATATACTAAAATTTACCCTGATTTAATGAATGATTCTAGTTTCTTGGATTAGTAAGAATTTTGAACTTATAGATCATATTCATTTGAGACATACAAACTTCATTCTTAGATTAATCAATTAAAATCCCTTTCAAATCAAGAAAACCTATAAATGAATTAATTTTTTATAAGAACTCTCTTAATATTTTTTTTATTGTAACCTAAGAAGATCTTGCAACTTTCTCTCAAATAGCTCATGCTTAACCATCGTTATCTATATTGTGATCTAGCCACATCTCTTGAATCTTAATATATGAAGCAAATAATTAAATCTTCCACTTTTATTCTTTCAATTCAATCAGTATTGGAATTTCTAAATTTAGAAAAAATCTTGAGGAAAGTCAATACTACTCATATCTGCTTGATCCCTAAACTTTTTAATGCATGTAGTCTCAATGATTTTCGACCAATATCTTGTTGTAACACCATCTATAAGGTGACTTCAAAGCTTCTTGCTAATAGACTCAAAGAAAACTTAAACCAAATCATCCATGACTATCAAGGAGCATTCATATCTGGCAAAACTACCTTTGATAATATTCTCTTCGAGCAAGAATTAATGAGAGATCATAACTCAAGCAAATAATGGAATCTTTAACTTCTAGTTTTTCCTAGGATTTTTTTTATAACAGCGATGTATTTCATTTTGCTTGTTTCAACTTTGTAAAGACTATTTGATGTCTTTTATTACTTTAATGAATTGTTTTATCTTTCAAAATAAATTTATTCAATTATAAAAATATAGATAAATCACAAGAAAATGGATACTTATTAGATCAAAGAATTAATCAAAGCATAATTACGTCCTAAAGTCCATCCTACCTAAATCTCTACCACAATTAGTTCATAACTAGATAAAGAATATCAACACAAAAACAATAAAGAAAATAAGAAAAAGCAATCACTGTCATGAATCCTAAATTTTGAATCTTCAATAAACCCTTGTTGAAACCTTGTCTTTATTCCAATAATGACTTGATCAATAACAAATGTGGAACAACTTCCAAATGACTTTAAACTATCTTCTAGCCAAAAGAAATCCCCTGATTTTTTTTTCTCTTTCCTTTTATCAATGATCCTAATCCTTAACGAGCTACAAAGCCCTAACTTGGTTATATGTAGTAGACTATATTGCATTTGGTAGCTTCTTTCACTTTTTTCAAAAAAATAACATCGTCAACACATAGATGTGTAACTGCTATGTTGTTTGATATAGGGGTAACACGGTATATGTATGGTTATGAAGGAGAAGAAGAATCAATCATTATAGAACACAACCATAATATAGTGGTGTATAGGTGTCGTGTTCTGATTGACTTTTTCCAAATTAGTAAATATTGAATTAACCGCAAGTGCATGGTGTAACTATAGCTAATATCAACAAGTACAAGTTGATCCCATAAAGATAATGAATAATAGTAATTATCGTTATCCTATTATCTAGTCTATGAATTTGATTGTGATTTTTAATTAAAAGAAAATAAAATTAAACAAGTAAAGTAATTAGGCAGTAAGAGTGAATTAGAGAATTGAGGAAGAACTTAGTAAACTATTGATATCAAAAAATTAGTATCTAGGTTTCGAATCCCCCTAGAACCCTTAACATAATGATCTTTTATTATGAATTTATTTTATTGATTTATTGGACCATGGAGATTCCTATATTATGCTAATAGCTGACCTTGAGTTTACTAAAAACTAATCCCTAAGTTTTCAATCGAATTATTTGGGTTAAGGTTTGTAGGATTGCCTTACCAATTCGTGAATCCCACTATGAGGTTTGATCTTAATCTAGAAGATTTATGTCATCCTATCTTTAGGGTTGCAATCAACTCTTTCAAATTATAGTAGATTTATTCATAAACAAGATTTCTCAATTTCTATGTATGAAATTTAGTTATGATCCAATATTTGGGATCTATTAGAACGTAAATAAAACACGTAATCAAATCATAATATATCAATCAAACCAACTGCATTAATAAAAGAATCAAATCATATTAAAGTAACAACATATTGTTCATCTAACCTAAATAGTAACCAGATGTTTAGTTATACATGATCGAACATGAAATCCAATATAAATAGAAAGAACAATGAATTGAAAACAATAAGTTCATAATTCTAAATATCCCGAGTTGTTTTCTATCGAGTATTCTTGGGAGGTTGAGGTATGGTCTTATATTCCGATGGAACTTTCGATGACTTCTTCATGATTTCCACTTCTTTGGATCAAAATTGCCCTTTGAGAATGATCTCCATATATGGAATTCCCTATTAATGTGTGCTCCTTTGAGAAGTCTTTGCTCGTGTCCTTTTATAGTGAAACTTAGGGTTCTGGGAGATGCACAGGTTGATGCACAGTCATGCATCAATCTGTACGCTTCTCTTAGTATAATATCCTACTAACATAAAGTATATACCTGAACATCCAGAGGACATTCAAGTACATATCTTATGATAATGGTATGTTAGAGCAAACATAACCTCTTAAATGGCATCATAAAGAATACACAATACCAACTCTTTATTTCATTCATTGACAAAAGGTTACATTGCATTCATTGAAACAAATATTTATAATCCTTATACAAAAGTTCCATATGATAAGAAATTACAAATTACAAACTATAACTCCTCTGATGTTAGCTAGCAGACCTTTGAGCCATAACTTAATCCAAAATATTCCTCTAGACAATTTTAGGAACTAGGTCTCTCATACCTAAAAAGCCACGTTGCAATTTTTAATGAGTTTTGTGAACTTAATGAGTGAACCATCATTGATGATCTCACTTAGGTCAAATACACAAATATCACACAATCAACCAATTTCACAAACATTCTTTTAGAACATGAATAACCCAATCAATCACATTATCATGGCATATCACTTAATCATCACAATTTCAGAAAAGATTACATGGTCATATATTTCATAATCATAAGTATACAAATGCAGATGTATATGAGACTCCAGATTCGTTATTATTTGTTGTGACCAAGTGTCTTTCAGATACAGATATAGATACAGACACTGACCTATTGGGCTCAGTCAGATACAGAAATCAGGGAGCAAAGCTCTATGTGCATAATTCTGAGCTTAAAGCTCTTTCAGGCGGGCTGCTCTGATCACAACACGTTTATCTGAACTTGCATTTTATGAAATGTATCAAATAACATAATATGCCATGTATAGCATTCATTTATGATGCACATACAGAATCTCAAATTCATTGGACCTAAGTCCGACATTCAACTTTTGTTGAGTATACAGATATCATTCAGAATTCATATGCAAATAGAACACTTCCAATACATTTCCTAATATCAAGCTCCTCATATCATTAAAGTCTGGAATTCATAAACAGAATCATAATCAATTCATTACCAGTTCAATATATAGGAATTAAATAGAAATAGAAATAAATCAATCCTAGTGATATCTTCTAGGTTGACTCGCAGTACGCTCCTATATATGCTATTTCCTGGATGGTCTGGCAATGTTAGAATGATGACGTATGTCTTGAGCGTCTAAATACATATACATTGTACACATTACTAACTTGATCAATCAAATACATATTCAATTATGCACATATATATGTTCCATGTGCAATGCATGCTCAATGACTATCCAGGGTATGTTTCCTTAATCAAAATTCATAATCGTTCAAACATTATCACTTGAATATGTCTTGTTAACACTTAGGTGAATACCTTAAATACACTTGATCATTCTTAATTCATTAACCATAAATTCAATAACCCTTTTCTAGCATCGTAAGAATTCACAAAATTCCCAAGTCTCATTAATTCCTCCCTAATGCATTATTCATAACCTTTGGAATACAATTACATTTACAAGAATATTTTTGTTCCTTTAACACTCCTTCATTCAAAACTTAGATACAATGATATCAAACCATCTTTTCCTTAAGGTATAACATAAATTATAAAACAAAACTTATCACACGTTTAACCAACTTTTCCAATATCAAATTATGCTCTTTTTAAACCTTAATCAAATCTAAATGCATCATAGTTAAATACCTTATCCTTAATTGTTTCAAGAATCACACAAAAGAACATTTTCTTTACTTCCATGCAATTTCCACAATTGTATATGGCTTCCCACAATCGTGGGATAGGTTATCCAAAAGTTCCCATCCAATTCCTTCACTAGTTTTCTAGATTTTCTCAAGATACATTTCGAGTCAGTTTTGTATAGCCATTATGATATAGAAAATGAAGTAATTAGTAGTACGTTCTTCTCACAAAATTTTCCCATATGTCTTAAGTTTCTAATGAAATAAAGTTCATTCAATTTGGTTCATTATTCTATGAGTTATGCTTAAAATACTACAGACTGAGTACATTTGAAATTTTGGCTAGGGCATGATCATGCATTCAAAGTTGTACACCCGTATCTCTCAATTATAATATCCAAAAATTACAAACTTTATACTAATTGAAAGCTAAGAGAATAAGCTACAACTTTTTTGAAGACACCTTCATCTGATTCAGCCTACATCAATACAGTTTATTCGATAACAACAAGATAGGATTTCTGTCACTAGTAGTATTATAGCCTAATCCAAGACTCAATTTCAAGCTAAATTTCAAGACCTTTAAGGATAGAATTCAAATTTAATTTCTTCTTAACAATTGTAACCAAATGTCCCTAGTTGAATTTAAATTAAGAATCATCTTATTTGGAGATCTATTGATTAGGATATAATCAAAATACCGAAGTATGATTAATGAAATCATTCTAGTTAACAATATTCTAACACACTCACCATTTTCATCCTAAATTTATCACTCAATCATTTCCAAATGGATTTAGATGTTCATAAATTTTGGTGGAGATGAAGAAAAATGTGTTATGAGTCTATTGGTTTAAGTGTCATGTCATTTGGATGTCTAGAGAAGAAGTTATAATAAAAAGAACAAAGGATGTTCAGAGAAAACACTACAACTAACATATTCCAGCAATTCTTCTTCACCAATATCACATGCATTTCAGTCCAATTCAAACATTATTCTTATACTAATAAACATACCATAAAAATCAGATTGTCACTTACTTGTTAGGCTTTCAATTCAACTCAAACTTCAGATTAAATCATGTCTCCATGCAAGCAAATTCATCACAAACTTGTGATGAAAACAGGTTGATTTTGGACAGCAAGATGAAGGTAACTTTCAGTTGGTTTTCTTGGCTATTTTGTGTAAGGTAAAAAGTTGTTTTTCGTGCAGCAATTTTGCTAGGATTCAGGCAAAATATAGAGGAGAAAGTTGGAGCAAATTTGGTGGAGAAAGGTGAGAGAAGCAACAGAAACATTGCCGTTGGAATTTGCTCCATCAACATGCTAGGTTGCAACTTTATAGCACAACATTTGTCTTAAGGTATGTCTTACATTTGCCTAATCAAGATGCTGCCAAATCCACTCAAGATGCTACCATATGTCACCAATTAATCAGTCCATATGTCTCCTAATTATTGGTCCACATGTCACACAATAATTGATCCATTTGTCAATTAATTACTAGTCCATTTGTCACCAATTTAACTATGCCAAATGTCCCTCAATTTTAGGCTTAATCATCCCAATTTTTCATGTATCAATTTATCCTACCACTTGGCATTTGTCCTAGTCCAAATGTACATTTTAATCTATCAATTTTCCAATCATAATATTTAATTCCAAATTTTCTAATTGAAATCCAATCATACCAAAATTCAAGACATATCAAAGCACAATTCACATCATAATCACTTAACATTTTTCATACCCCGGAATAAGTCAATTGAGTGCATATGCTAACTTGTAATGTGCACAAATATCAATTCATGTATGAATGCTAATGTTATGCATGTATATGCAATATTTAATCTAGGGACCCTAAGCATATTCCGAAAAAATGGGATATTACACTCAGGCTGTGTATAACAGTGCATCAACCTTCTGTATGGCCTGAAAAAAGTGCATAGAATGATGCATAATTATACATCCCTTCTATGCTTTGAATCTTCATTTTGTCATGTTTTTATTTGAATTCTTCTTTTTTAAGTCCGCAAAGGCACTTATAACCTATAAACACACTTGGAGCAAATTAAGTATCAAATATATGATAAAAGTATAAAATATCAAGAAAATATACATCAAATATGGGGTATAAATACGATTAAATATACATCTATCATGTTCTTGGTTCCTTCTTCAAGTCTGCCAAGTTTGTACCAAGTTTATCCAATTCTTTTCCAAATTCTCTCATTTTCCTTAAAGAGGTAAATATATAACTTCAAAAAAATATCTCAAATTAAGTATTATATCATTCAAAAGCATTCAAAATACAACCAATATGTTATGAAAATAATACAAAAAATAATGTATATCTAGATTACATAAATCTCACTCACATTTAAGCAATTTCTTTTTTTTAAGCAAATGAATTCCATCGCTCAATCTCAAATAGAAAATAATTCCAAAAAAGTGTTAAACAAATCAAGCATACTAATGAAGATTATCCATTACTTATCCAACCATTAGGGTCATCAAAATGCTAAGTCAAGTTAATTTCATTTCACCTTATGATCCTTTATACTTCAACCAAAATTACAAAATTCAATTCCATGCACAAAATGAATATACACAAGATAATTGGATTCAACTTTCAAACATATTCACATCCCTTATTTTAAGATAAATTTAAACAAAACAAGAATATTGAAAGCTTACTTTAAATGTTACCTAGCCTTTTAATGTGAAAGTAAACACCTTGTCAGAAATAACCAATTACTGAACTAGGTCACTATCTCAAATGGCTACTAGCACCACCCTTTAACTTCAACCTTTTTATTGGTGCGAAGCTAGTGACATGAAATTATTTATGTTAATTTATTTACATTTATTTATGGGATAATGAAAATGCTTAAAAGAAGTCACAAATGCTACTTTCTCCTTAAAGAATACATCCTAAAAGTAGTTACTCTTGAAGTAAATGGTAAAGCGTCAACTCTTTCCCTCTTATATAGGGATGGTTGTATAGGAATCCTAGGTTAGGGTGTTCTTATCCTCACCATAGTATCTTAAAGAAAAATGAAACAAAATTGAACTAAAAAATGTAACTTTTAGTACCATATTGTGTCTAATTTCTTTTGAGTTTGCTAGGGCTTATATCTGGATTTTGGTTACAAATTCTTGTGTTTTAATCCAAATTTGAGATGAATTAAGTGAAAATGACATGAGTGTTGCATGAATGTTGAATGGAGAATTTTGTGCATATTGCATGAAATTAAATGCTGCATGAAAATTACATGACAAGGGAGTCACAATTGTGACTTCCATAGTCACAGGCGTGAGAAGGGAGTCATATTCGTGACTTCTACGTAGTGTTTGGTTACCGTCCTCGGACGCGAGGACAGAGGACAAAGACAGAAAAGTTCTGTCCTCCGTTGCGTTTGCTTGCTGTCTTCGCCCATTTTTGTTCCG
>JAOQMR010000213.1:20388358-20398509 GCA_027563865.1 Erythroxylum pelleterianum
TGCAAAATGATTTCTAAAAAAGTTTTGAAATCTACCGTTTCTCCAAATAAAGCATGTTTTCTTTTTCCGATCCAACACTGGCCCCACTGATCTGCTCCTTAGATTGCTCAGAGAAGATCCTAGCACTCCTTTCAGGCCTAGGAGTACTAGTATTACCTCCCCTCTTGAACTGCTCTCTCCCCTTTCTCTTTTTATTCACAGCACTCTTTATGTTCTCTATATTTTCAACCCTCAGAGCCGCTTCAACCAACTGTTGAAAATCACCAAAACTCTGCACCACTACCTTCTCTCTGATGGCTAGATGGAAACTTGATTCAAACCTATAGCACTTACCTTCCTCACTCATCATCATCTCGGATGCATACCGGGATAGCTGTGTAAACCGACGCTCATACTCGCTCACCGTCATCTCCCTCTGGGTGAGACTCAGAAACTCCCTTTGCTTCTGCTGAATATATACCTCAGACAGGTACTTCTTCTTATAAGTGGCTAGGAAGTCTTTCCATCCCAACATTGATGGTCTCATCTGGCTCCCTGACACACTCTCCTACCAATGTAGAGCATCTCCCTGAAGCAAAGTAGCAACATATACCACTTTCTCATCATCCTCGTAATCCATCTGCTCCAATACTCGCTTTGTTTTCCTCAACCATGTCTCAGCTTCTTCTGGATCAGTTGTCCCATAGAAGTTGACTGCCCCATACTTCCTCAACTTATCAAACTGTTTCCCCTTCTTAACTGGGGCCGAAGCAGAAGGCTGTGACATCTGACCCATAGCTTAGACAAATGCCTGAGTAAAGGCTTGGAACATCCTCGGATCCAATGGAGGCACTTGCTCCCGCGGAACAGGCGACTCCCGGGTTGGGGACTGAGAGGGCTTACTGCCATGCCCTACAAAAGCCTCAGCATTTCCTAGGGCTACAGATTCATCAATACTTTCCTGTTTTGGTGGAGAGTCAGGTGCAACAGGTTCTTGCAGAACTCCTCGTGTCCTTCTACGATGTGGCATCTTACTCCTTCAAATATAAACACTAAGGATTAGCTACGTTTTAATCTTATTTCCTACATGTATGCATGATATGCATGTTACTTAATGAAATCAATCAATTCGTAATGCAGCAAATAATCATTTAACATAAAATTCATCCTACTATGCATTCTAAGCCTAGGAAAAAGCCTACGCTTTGATACCAAAAGATGTTGGACCCTGTTTCCGGAGCCCAACTATCGCTTTCAGATATCGAAGAGTATTAGGCTCGAGTCCCAAACCCAAGGCTAATCCTGAGGTCACCAGTCAGGATTGTTGCTCAAGATAAAAGCGGAAGATATGGAAATTAAAACAAATCTCAGCGTGACAGCAAAAAGGAGTTCGCTACGGCATAAGCCATTCCTCGCCGCAACGAACTCCCCTTTTTGCCATTCCTCGCTGCGGCGAACTCCTTTTTGCTGCCACGCTGAGATTTGTTTTAATTGCCATATCTTCCACTTTTATCTCGCGCAACAGTTCCGACTGGTCACCTCGGGATTAGCCTTGGGGTCGGGACTCAGGCCTAACACTCTTCGGTATCTGAAAGCGATAGTTGGGCTCCGAAAATGGGGTCCAACAGGTATGATTGGGTTTAGGGAATAATTGCTTAAATAAGTATGGGGAAATCATAACATATAGTTGGCTTTTGAGTTAGGAATGAGTATGGCTATAATGAATTGTATCTCTCCTCTGCATTTTTCTTCTTCTAAAATTGATCTCCTTATTCCAAATAAATAAATAAAAAGGGAAATGAGAAAAAGAAAAAAAAGAAAAGGAGGGAAAAGAAGACAACAAAAGAGGAGAGAGATATATATAAAAAAAGAGAGAGGGGTAGAGAGTGTTTGTTGATTGAAAGGCAAGAAATGAGTTTTTTATGCTTCATTGTGCTATATTTCTTTAAATGCTCAATTAGTTCCGTGGTTTTAAACTTTGATTTTCCTTTTTCCGACCCCTTAGCCTGGCCCCATTACAACAAAAATAAAGACCTTCAAATTGATGTTTATGTTTGATATGACTGGTGGAGATTGGATTAGTTAGCAAGCCTACGGTAGTTTCCTTACATGAAATGGATGATGAGTGAATATATCCTACCTTTCAATGCTTGAGGGATGAAGAGTGGAGTGAGTTTCTATCACACTTACTAATGGTTATTTCAATTCAAGTACTTGTTAATTTTGTCTAAGTGTGTGGAAAATAGCTTATTCATGGAGAATTATGAGTTTCAAGCTCTCAGGAAATGACTTTTGATATCTATAACTATTATTTGGGAAAATTTTTGTTTTCGTTGTTTGTTCTTGTATAGTCTAGTGTTTTTTATTTTGCGTGGGCACAAGTATAGTTAAGTGTGGGGGAATTATTGTGTCTAACTTATATTGAGTTTGCAATCCTTTATATTTTGATTTTGGCTACAAATTCTTGTGTTTTAATCCAACGTTAAATGGATTGAATGAAAATAATTGCATAAATGTTCAACGGAGAATTTTGTGAACATTGCATGAAAAATAAGAAAATTTATGCATAAAAGATGGTGTGACTATATCTTGTGAATATTGCATGAAATTAAATGTTGCATGAAAATAAGGTGATAAGGGAATCATGCCCATGACTTCCATAGTCATGGGAATTAGTCATGGGCATGATAAGGGAGTCACATACGTGACTAACAATGGGTCACGCCTATGACTACCATAGTCAGAGGCATGACAGTTTGTTTGCATTAAATTTTAAGTTACGCCTGACACATTCTGGTTGATGAAGGTGTGAAAACAAAACCTAAACCTAGACTCTCAGATAAATAGAAAAGCATAGAGAAGAAAAAGGGGGATAGAAAGTGAGACTAAACTGAGAGGTGAAGGTGGAGAAAAAACAGAGAGACCAAGAGGGCAGAGGCGGAGAAAAGAAGAAAAACATAACAGAGAGCAGTCGTGTGAGGAATAGAGCAGAGACAGAAGGCGAAAGCCGACATCATAAAGTTGAGCTGAGCAAGAGATCCACTGCCAACTTCCTTATTCGAGAGTTCATTTTTATTTGTTCATTCTTGTTTCATCTCTACTACTGTTATTGAACTCCTTTTATCTTTTTTCTGTTGAACCTGTTTTCCCTTGTTAGAGTTTGATAGTCCATTTCGGTTACTTACTCTTTTTATTGCTTTAAAACTTCTATGTTACTATTAACTATGAGATTGAAGTATATAAAGATGATGAACTTTCTTTATTCCATGATGGACTGATTACTCAATTTTAAGAATTAATGTAGCTAATTTAGTTGATTACACATGATGAAGGGACTGTTTTATTGCCTTACTATTTTTTATGGTTTCTGAGCTTTTTAGATGTATTAGTGTGACCAAACTTTGCATCCTTTTGATATCAAACAAAGAATTGAGAGAAGAAATTTAATATTAGAACGAGAAACTATAAACGCTTAAGTTTTGGATTAGCAATATATTAAGTGGGTAATTATTAGTTAGGTTTTCATAATTGATTTAGATAATAGACTTGTCGAATACAAATGTTATATTTAATTTATTATTTGAATTGGTTTGAGGACCTAATTAGTAATTTTATCAAGACAATTATCCAATTAATTCCCTTTAGCCATGTATAGGAGATTAAATTAGCAAAGTTAATTTCTCAAGAGTTTCCACATTGATTGATGAAATTGTTTTTGCTTCTAGTTAAATTAGTTCACATTTCAGTTTAGTAGCTTTATTTTCTTTAAAAGCTTTTACTCAACAAATCGGGATAGAATGTTTAGGAAGGCATTTGTTTTATTTACTTAAAGTTAATTTGAGTGAACCAATTTCACCTCCTTAAGAAGACGACCCTGGGTATTTGACTACAATTACCTCGTATGATTGCAAGTAGGATAGCCTAGGTTTTTTAGAACTTAGTTAGGCACAATAGGAAGATTCCTCTAGCACAACCATTTTACCTCATTCCAGATACTAGTAGCAAAATAACATCCAAAGAATAAGTGAACTTGAGAGAACATATATATGAGCAGTAGATAACTTAAATATTAATAGTTTTATATGGTACTAAAGATAATCTTACAGAAATGTTCTTGTGTTAAGGTCAAGCATTTTATGGGAAGTTATATAATGTTCCACATTCTAAGTGGTTTAAATTGAGTAAATGTGTTGGTTAATCAACTTAAAAATAGGTGGTTGTGACTCGAAAGAGAGCAATTTCATAGTCTAGGAATTTTTCCTAATTCAAATAATAAATACCTTCTAAATTTATTGAATCTTAACTACAAAAATGATACTAAAGGAAAGCAATTATCTAGCCATTGTTCATATTTGGATTCTTCACTCAATTAGGTTCTTTGTTTAATCCTCTTAGCTAATTCTTTGGTTAGTTTCTTTTATTTCTTTTTTATCAATTATCAATTATCCATTAATCAATTATTCTTTTTTAATTCTTAACTAGTTAGTAATATAAGAGTACTTTGAATGGAAAAAGATTAATCCCCCCCCCCCCCTCCCCAGCCTTCACATTATCTGAAGTATTAGTTTACCCACTAACATTTATAAATTGGAACAATTTGCCCCAAAAAGAGTCACTTTGTCATGTTTTGTTAATTAAATATGATTCCCCCATTATTTTGGAGTGGCATAGCAAATAAGTTCAAATGTCAACCTATCAGTTGGCATGTTATATACCAATTAATTTTTATTTTTAAAAATTACTTATTAATTATTTTAAAAAAGCTTAATATGATTTTTCGCAAATTACCCTAACACCATCTATAGAAATCCCTAACATTCTTCAAGTAAATTCCTAAAACCCAAACACTCCACCTCTCTTTAGGCAATCCTCCATTATTTTTATTGACTATTTTTGGTAAGTCAACGATGCTATTACTAGTTAGTTTCTATTCTGCACAGACCATGTGGAAGCCTCGAATAGAGGTAGTTTGAAGTCCTCTTCACCATAGGAGAAGTATGATCTTAAGGCAAGCATGTCTAAACTTAAGACTAGGGATAATTCCTTTCTAAGTCTTCTGGAATCTATGGAAGCTACCAACTAGAGAACCAACATTGATCATTTAATAAGAAGAAAAGCTCTTGCTCAAAAGGAAACAAGTAAATAATGAGAAATGTAGTGGTTTTTGCTACTCCAACTTAGAAACCAGATCATTTTAATTCGACAGTAATTAATGGAATAGTAATCCCCCCTCCCCCCCGTTAGAGTTGTTACAAGCAAAAGCCAAAACCTAGTCTAACATATAGTTAGGTTTTTTTCTCAACAAGAGGCCTTTTTCCCATTGGTTCAGATCTAGGCACAAAGCAAATAGGAAAATAAGGGTTAAGAAAAAAAATTTATTAACTGAGGAGGACTCCTTTGTTTTCATGTTTACTGATGCTTAAATATAGTTATTGAATCTAGCCTTTGCATGTTGGAGGTTAGCCAATGTTTGTTAAAAAATGGACTCCTAGAATGGAGCTTGACAGAGTTAGAATTAAGACTGTACTTCTATGGATCAACTTCCATAACATCCCACTAGAGTATTGCACTCTAAATGGTCTGGGTTTTCTTACAAGTTCAATGGGCGAACCACTAACTTTTGACTCACCAACAGCTAGACTTGAGCGAATATGCTTTGCCAGAATTTATGTGAAAGTTAAAGTTAATAATGAGCTCCCTGATGCACTTCCTATTATGAAATTGAATAAGTTTGGAGATTTGGTAAATCTGAAATCTAGCTTAGCTACAACTAGAGAGACCTCAGCTTAGTAGGAAAGCTTGGAAACCTACAAAAAAATTGTTTTCCTTTTGGTGATTATTATAAAGTAATAAGGATAAAAGGAGAACCTTTAGCTTAACCAGTAAAACATACATTAGAAGTACAACAAATTACTCAAACTTATGGCCTGTTTGTTTCTGTTTCTTTTTTTCATCATTTTCAAATTTAGTACAAAAACCTGTTTATTTGATTTTTTGGTTTCTATTTCTTCCAGTTTTCAAAATTTGTGAAAATCACAAAATGTGATTTTTGTTTTATGTTTTTGTTTTTTTTACATAATCTGGTTTAGTATCAACTAAATACATATTATTTAATTATTTGATATATTAATTATTAATAGCAATTATAAATAATTTAATTTAATATTATATATTTAATTAATTCAAAGTAATTATTAATTAAATTTAAATAATTTAATTTTATTAATAATTTATTTAATTTTTTATAAAATAAACTAAAATTAATTCAATGATTATTAATAAATATAATTAAATTAAAATTAAAATTTGATTAAATAATTAAAAATTTAAAATAACTTTTAATTTTTAAATTATTCATTTAAAAATAAAATAATTTCATTAATAATTTATTAGTAAATATAATGAAAGAGATTAAAATAAATTTAATTAATTAAAAATAATTTATCTTTAAGTTTTTTAATATGTAATTATCATCAATAATAAGAATATAACTACATTATTTTAACAACCAAACGGGTTTTTATTTTTACTTGAAAGAAAAACAGAAACTAAAAAAAAGAGCTAAAAACTATAACATAAAAATAAAAGTGAAACCAAACGACTTCTTAAATAACAATGAGCATACTATGGAAGACCAAGACTAGGAGATTTAAAAACACAATCTAAATAAAGAGGTAATTGAGTATGTGTCTCCAAAATCTCACAACAAATTAGGGCGAAAGAAAACAAAAACCAAAGAGGGTTGTTAGCTTCCCTAGTCCACTCAATACTGTTATGTTATATTGAAACGTAAGGGGTATGAATGAACCCCATAAAAGATAGGATGTTATAGATTTAATTTTGGAGTAAAAGCCAATAGTTTTATGTTTACTAGAGACTAGAATTAAAGCCTCCAAGCTTTAGGATTTTATGAAGTTTTTGGGCATTAACTAGAGTTTTGGATCTAATCGTGAGAATCATTATAATGAAAGAATAGTTTATGCCTTCAATAAGGAAAAATTTTAGGTTTTAGTAATGAACAATTATGATTAGTTCATCCATTTGTCTTGCAGGATGGAAGACATAGATAATTCTTTTGACGCTTCTATCATTTATGGTCCCAATTTTGAATTCCAAAGAGCTAAATTATATGATGATCTTTCCATCATTCAAAGTTTAATATCCAAGCCTTGGATGCTAGTTGAGGACTTCAACTATCTTATACAATCTTTTAAGGCTTAAGGCGAAACATTCAAGTTCACAAATATAGGCAAGGAACTAGTGAGTGTATTAACCAAGCTTGAGGTCCTTGACTTAAACTTTATAGGCAACCTCTTTTCATAAAGTAGTACATGACAAGGAAAATGCTTCACTAGGATAAAGCTTGATAGAATCCTAGTATATTAGATTTGATGGAGGAAATTCCCTAACTCTTTTTCCCACTTTGGTCCCAATTTTCTTAGATCAATCCACAATGGAGTTACAAAATTTTACCAATCCAATCTCTTTCAATGCACCCTTCAGATTCTTTGAATGTTCTAACTAGTAAGGAAGGTTTTATGGAATTAGTAAGAGAAGAGAGAGCAATCTAGATCCTAGGGTTCAAATCCTTCTAGTTCATAAGGAAGCTTAAGCTTTCAAAAGGTAAGTTAAGGCAGTTTCTTAAAATAGGAGGCCCTAACTACACAAAGATTATAGGATGCCAAGAAAGAGCTAAGGAAGGAATAGGAGGCCTGATATCAGGATTCTAACAATCAGGTGCTAACACTTAAGGAAATTAGGAAAATAGAAGTGTTTAATAGTGCTCTTATTAAACCAAACTCCTTATGTAGGGTCATCGACCCTCCCATTAATCGGTATTGTCCTCTTTGGTAAAGGGGTAGGAGAGTGGCTCAATGGTAAGAGGCGTGTTCATAGAAACAACAAAACCTTGAGGTCTCGAGTTCGAATGGTGGTGGTGAATACCCTGAGGGCTCTCCTACCCCACAAGCTCGAGAGGGTGTAGTGCATACCCGGAGGGCTCTCCTACCTCTTTACCAAAGAGGACAATACCGATTAATGGGAGGGTCGGGGACCCTACATTAAAAGGCGCCTTTTTTATGTAGGGACCCAGGAGAGCCCTCCAGGTATGCACCGGTGACCCTACCGGGGTGGATTTCTCCTCGGTATTGTCCTCTTTGGTTCTTGGATGAGTCACCACTCGAACCCAACACCTCAAGATTTTGTTGGTTTCGAAACCACCCCTCTTACCATTGAGCCAATCCTAAATGTAGCGCCCCTTACCGTAGAGTACCCACCAGAACGCTCGTAGGTCATACTGGTACGTATCCTACGCTAAGAGAGAACTACGAATAAACATTACTATACTCCACATGGCATCACAATAATAAAACATGAATATGAAATGGCAACCTTTTAAAACCCAAACTTTTTCCATTTTATTACATCAAACTCTATAATTTACATAACTGTCAGTCTCATCTGTCTGTACATTCCTATATACAATCAAGACAAAAATAACATTCCTAACTAGGTCATCCCAAAAAGAAATCCCAACTAACCGACCTTTGAGCCATAGCCTCTCTCGCCAATCTTATCTACACGGCTCTACGGTCTCTCTGGATCTACAAGTCTACTCTCGATCCTGAAAAATAGGTTGCAATTTTGGTGAGTTTGCGAACTCAGTGAGGAATCATCATCGATGGTTCGCCCAATTCATGCAGTACACAGACAAATCACAGACAATTTATTTCACCAAAAGATATTCAGAAGTACCACATGATTGGATTAACAGCAAATCACAGTATACAAGGCATTCTTGCCTTTTCCTATATACAAATAGGCAATCAATTATATATGCAATGCACATGTGACCCTTTCCCATTTTATTTCGGTGTTGTGACCGAGCGCCTGTACAGTCCCATATAAGCAGTAGATGCGTCTTAGGAGTAGGAGAGCCCTCTGGGTATGCACTACCTCCCATCGAGCTCAAGGCTCTTTTTCAGTATTGGCGGCTACTCCGGTCACAATTGTTCTTATTAGTTCATGCATTTGTGTATAACATGCATATGCCCAATTTATCAGTCATTATATCATAACCAGTAAATGTATCACATCAGAGGCAAAACAACTGATCACAGTAAGAGCAAACAATTTCAAAATTATCACATCAAGAACACTTCTATGTCAGATCTCCCAATTCATCGGACCATCTGTCCGGAACCCAGTCAGAAAACAATCATAAATACTAACCCACCATTATCTCCACAGTGAACATACAGAAATTGAGAGAAAGCCATCTCAGTTACTCTCCTATAACTTCCGAGCTAATGCCGGGAAGTCTCTGCAACGTCGGTAGGTCGACGCTCCAAATGTGCCTCTATCATGACCAAAGAATACAAATATTATCAATTGTCCAATCAGAACTATTTAATGATGCACATGTGGCAATTAGTATATGTACAATGCATGTTCATGATATTCTCGGCCTAAATCCATAATTTTCCATCATAAAATAATTAGAAATCTAACGGTGCCAAAATTACTCAATTCGGGCCTCTGTAGGTCCAAAAATAAATAAAACAATGACCAGAGAACAATTACCCGGACCCATGTCAATTTCCCGTCCAAAAATTTCCAATTTCTCATAAAACGAAATTAAATATTCTACGAATCCGGTGCCTCAAGAATCAGGTCAATCGGACGTCGGACGGAAAAGTTATGTGCAAAAGAAGATTTGGACCGCAAATTAAAACAAAATCCATATGTACATATCAACTTAAAAATTCCTTTTCTTCCACCAAATTTCTAACATGCATAACTTTTTCTACACAAATCAGAAAATTACAAATCATACCTCGTTAGAAAGATCATGAAAAACTCTACAAGTTTTATGAAGACCACACAAACCAATTTCACCCCTAAGGGTGTCAAATATCCAATCAAAGCTATTGCCTTCACAATGTGTCTCAAAACAGGGCAGCATTTTGCAAAATCCATAACTTCCCATTCCCTTTGCTAAAAATTGCTGGATTTATGCCAAATGAAAGATCAGAACAAGACCTACAATTTCATGAACAACATGTAATCAAATTCAATTGCTAAATTGGTCAAAAAAATTCAATGAATGATGCTGCCTCTACATTTGACCTGAATAGAACACCAATTTTCTAAAAATCATAACTCCTTGCTCC
>JAOQMR010000213.1:20407863-20422496 GCA_027563865.1 Erythroxylum pelleterianum
CTTCCATTCAAGCCAAGAAACTCTTCATTTGGTGAAGGATCAAGGTAAGAGAAATTTTGATTTGTTGGATTTTGAAAGGGTTTTGGTTTAGATAGCTTAAGAAAAGTATAGGTTTAAGTTTTCTAAGATCAATTTTGTGATTATTGTGTTATAGGTTATCCAATTTGAATGCCTATTGATTAGGGATTTTTTCCATTGATGAAGGAGATTAAGAAAAGCAAGAGAAGCATGAGGGGATGCATTTTGAAGAAGTATTAAGCAAGGAAATTAGGTGGGTTTCATGTTTATGATTGAGTAATGAGCCACTAAGCTTTCTTTTTTTTCGAAATCAAGAAATAAAAGTTAGTTTTTGAATCAAATGACTAAATAATTTCAATTACTTTGCTTTTAAATGATTTAAAGAATTTGCTTATGTGTGTATATGCTTAATTGATTGAATTTGAATTGTTGTGAGCATGGAAAAATGCATGTGTATTGTATTTTAACTTGCTTGATAATAAATTATTGTGATTATTGAAAATGCATTGTGATTTATGAATAATGATCAAGTTATGCCATTGAAACATGTCATGGCATTTTGTATGAATGAAAAGATAGAAAAGCCTGAAAGTATGAGCATTCGATAAATTGATTTAAGCATGATTATGTGCTTTTATTTGGGCGAGAGAGGAACGTTTCGTTAGTCACGTGCACGTCGACGTAAAGCCGTCTCACGGATGCCTGCTTGTGGCCCACGAGATCCAAAAATGGACTCGTTTTGTTCACGGTTTAAACTTCGGTTTTTCCGTTTTGTTCCACGGAACTCTCGAGCTATTTGTTTGTGCATTGCATCTTTGAATTGTTAAATATATTGCATAAATTGAGTGTTATGTAATGATGGTTAAATGGATATGTTGTGTTGATATGATGATATTTTAACTCTGAGTTTTGAGTTCGAAATGCGAATTTGAATGAGAATTTGAGAACGGAGCATTTTATAAATTCATTATGATTTTTATATGACAAATGAACATTTCAACAATTTTGCTTATTCTTCGTTATAAGCATGTTACCCATGAGCTTAAAGCTCACCCCCCTTTTCATTCTCATCTCCAGGTGATGAGAAAGAGATCGGGTGAAAGAAAGTAAAGGCATTTGTTTGGTTATGCACATGTTGATTTTAAGTTAGATTGTTGTAAGAATAAGACCTTAGACATATGTTGAGAATTTTGGGGTTTTGTATCTTTTGTATTTGGATTTTTGATATTCATGTTGTAATATGGCTTGGAATGCCATTAAAGTTTGTAAACATTTATCTTATGATGTTGATGATATATGAATTGTGTATGAATGGTATGAGTTGAGTTGATAAACTTTGAATATAAATTGTTGCAATTTATTAACAAGTGAATTATGGAAAAGAAAGGTAGGATTTGTGGTGAGTGACAAGATGTTTTTTGAATATGAAGAATCATATGAATTGAGGTTTGGGTGTGGGATGAATTTTAATTGGAAGTTGAATTGCTTTGAATGATGTTGTAATAAAGGAAGTGAAGTTGGGATAAATTCGGTATTGATCTATGAGGAATTTGACTAAGTTGATTTCTATATTTCCAACAACTTAAAGTATGCGAATTTTTGATTATCGGAGTAAGAGGTTAGGTTCCGGGAACGGTGCCCAACACTAATGTTTTCTTTGAATCAAGGAAGTTTAATGATTTCAATTGCATCATAAATGTTGCATTTATTGCTTCTTGAATGAACTGAGAAATTGCTATATGTTTGATATATGAACTGTGTTGATGATTTATGAAAAGGCTTTGAAAATTATTTTTTTTGAAAGGATAACATGGTTATGAAATCATATTTTCAGAAATGATTTTGAAAACGCTTTATGTTTATGAAATCAAGTTTCGAAAAAGTGTCATTTTGGGCAACATGTTTACAAGTTGTGAAATGCATGATTATGTGGGTTTGGTTTGGTCCATTATGTATGTCAAGTGCACTTCAACTAAAAGCTTCTCCTGCCTGCTCACTAGTGGCATGAAGCTCCTTCATGGACTCCCCTAAGTTCATGGCTATGCAAAACCATTATGTGGGATTGCTATAATACGTTCTGCTCATGGCTACACAAGACCATTTTATGGAATTGTGTTAGTACATTCTGCTTATGGACCTACCCAAACCATTTTTACGTGCTTATGTGTTTATGATATGTTAACAAGTTTGATGCATACATGATTTGTAATTTGTGATTTTTGGTTAAGATTTGAGAACGATACATTTTATTAATTCAATTAGAACTTTGCATTGACAAATGAACATTTTAAAGGTTTTGCTTATTCTTCCATCATAAACATGTTAGCCACGAGCTTTCAAGCCCACCCCCCCATTCCTTTCCATCTCCAGGTGATGAGCAAGAGACCGAGTGAGCGAGAGGGTCAAGGAATCAATCAGAATTCTGCATATTTTGTATTTGAAGCTAGTTTAGGCAAAAAACAAGGCTTTAATCGCATTTCAAGAACTATTGGTTTATGTATCTTTTGTATTTTGGATTTTGATATTGATGATGTAATGTGACTTGAAATGCCATTAAAGCGTAATAAAACTCTGATCTATTGGCATTAATGAAATAAGATTGTGTTTTTGCTTATGACTTTCCAAGTTGTTCATGGCATTTTCAAGTCTTTCATAAGGGTAAAGTTTGTATTCTGACTTCAGGGGAAAACCTGGATTAATCTAAGTTGAATTAGACAAAGTTGTCTTCTTGGAAGTTGTAGCTTATCTTTCTAGCTTTCCAATGATATAAAGTATAAAAATTTTGGACATCGAAGTTAAGAGATACGATCATTATAAGTGGTGATGCTGCATAGGATGTATATACTGAACAACTATAGTAAGGATGAGAATTTATTGTATGTGATGAGTCATTTGAGTTGAGATTTGGGAGTTTAATGCAACCAAATTGGTAACTGAATGTTTAAGGAGTGGTATTGCATTAAAAGAAGCGAATTTGGGAAGATTATGAGTGAAAGTGATGTTAGAATGGATGTAAGAACCATTGGAGATGCTTTGGAGAATGTAGTTAGTGATTTAGAACCTTTAGTGATGTGAGGAAGACCCCGCAGAAATCCCTTTGTATGATTCATCTTAGACTAAATCCCTTCGTCTAATTCACCTTAGACTGAATCCCTTCATCTAATTCATCTTAGATTGAATCCCTTCATCTGATTCATCTTAGACTGAATCCCTTCATCTGATTCATTTTAGACTAAATCCCTTCGTCTGATCCATCTACATTTTTGGAAATTCGAGATTTTTATCCTCTAGATGGCAAAATCTCCCTTCAAGGCCTTCACAAAAGTTGTAGACCTCGAAGTTTTCTTCAAAACTGCTCTAAAACAACCACAATCTAATATCTCTGGTGAAAGTTATGCCAATTGTCCCAAGATAGGTACAATATGATTTAAGATATAATCGTGTTTGATTCTTTTGGCCATAACTTCATCATCTGACCTCCAAATGAAGTGATTCTTAAACCAATAGATTCCTAACACAGTTTCCTATCTCTCCATAAAAATTGGTAGCCTTTGGTGTTGATTTGAAAAAGATTGGTGGAAGGAAAGTGAGGAAATCGGTTGGAAGAGCATGAATTGGTTATAAATATGGGGATTTTTGGGATGTTATAAAAATGAAGATGAACTGATGATGGCTAATGAGGGTTTAGTGAAATAACCCTATAGGGTAATACGCTCATAGTTTATGACTCTGGATTGTTGGGCTCCGAAAACGGGGTCTAACACAATATCTCATCTTGGTGTTAAGACTTGATGGGTAGCTAGTCCATCAAACTATTGGCACCAATTTAATCACCAATCTCTATAAAACATCTAAAAGTGATAACATCACTATAAACTCTTTATTTGAGTGAATGTTCCTTGATACATGTTTCAATTAATAATTCCAACGTGCAGATACTGGATTGATACTCTGTAAAAATCTATTATGATCATATCAAGAATTATAATGAAATACATATGAATTGACCACCCATCAAGATTGTGGTTCATAATAAAAGAACGCTAAGGTGTATGTTTTAAGATTAAAGTAACGACCTACTTTATTCTTTAAAAGCATACATGATTCCAGATTCATTTAATAGTGCCATTATCGATAGTCAACTACTATGATGATATGAAACTCATGATTCCCTTGAAGTATACTCTTTTACTTACACGGAGATAAATCGCAACACTACAGTCTAAACTATAATCAAGCGACTAACTTGATTATTCAACTGTGAATCAACTAATTTAGATTCTAATAATATACATGTTTCCTATACATCTCCACGTATATGTATGTTACTTACAAAAGAATCTTGGTACCTTATGACTAGTTATATAATGCTCATATAAATAAAACCAAACTCTTTTGTTTTTTTAATAATAAATTTTTTTCATTACAAAAAGTAACTCGAAGAAGATTAAGTTATAAGTAAATACACTTGCTTTCTAGAGTACTATATTTACATAACTCCACCATATATAATGTTATGTTTTCTTCATCTTGCAATGTCATTTTGCTCCTTTTCCAACTGTCTATCTTTATTCTCTCCAGTAGTAGTGAGATTAATTAAATTAATGTCTCACATGGCCATGCAAGACATTAATTTCATGTTAAAGATAATTTGCATGCATAATTAATGCAGCTCACATTGTTTCCATTTTTTTTATTCTTTTTGTCTTATAATTTTCTTCTTCTTGCTCCGTAAGGACAAGTGAATATAGTGCTTTCAACTCACTTTAACTTCTTTGGTTTCTAATAGTGCCTTAAATCATATATGAATTAAAGTGAGTGTCTTGAGCAATTTCATGTATTTAATTGCTAAGTATTATGGAATAATTTCATAATCAATTAAGCACTTATCAATTTCCCCCACACTTAGCTTTTGGCCATCCTCGGGCAAAACATTAAAATTAAACTCAAAGGCCTAAAAACATTTATTGATTTCTTATATGTTTTAAGAATACATAATCATAAGCAAAGATGAATACCTTTCAAAAATCATAGCAAGAAGTCAAAATTCCAAGCTTTTACTCATGACCAATCAACATTCATCATCTTCAAAAACTGAGTAATCTAATGGTAGACTCGGAAAATGTGTTTAACTAAAATATATCGATAGGTATACTCCACACCATTCATGATCATGTCATTCCACAACTTTGCATACCATTTCATTTCTCCACCACTAATGTTCACATGCAAAATCATGGATTAAAGGACCTTTCAAGGTTGTAATGTGGGTAAAGGTAAGGTGAAATGTATTTGGGTCAAGTAGTATGATAGCCATCAAAGCTAGTGAAACAAAAGTAACACTCAATATATTATCAATTGGAAAAACCAACATTCGCTCACAATTGTGTACATCATGTAAGGTCCTAAACTATACCCTAGTAGAAATGTTACATGTCCATAAAAGTATTTGTGATAGGTGATAAAATTGTGATATGATTGTGAATTATATAGGTCTTGAATTTTGGTTTAATCTCGAATTTTGATTTGATGGACCATAATTAGTAACTTGGAATTAATTGGTGCCATTAGAAAATTGATGTATTAAAGTGTACATTTGGACTAGAAAAATGTTATGTGGCAAGACAAGTTGATACATAGAAATTTGGATGACTAAACCTATAAATTAATTGACATTTGGTATAAATGATTAAGTGACAAATGGCCTAATAGAATTGTGACATTTGACAGCCACAAGTGAAGACATGTAGATGACTTCATTGATGGACAATTAGCTTACCTTCATGTGTGACATGTGGCCATTGTAAACTAGGGCACCTTGCAAAGCAAATGATGATTCACTTCAACTCATCTGAAGTTTCTGTTGCCTTCTCTCTATCTTTTGCTCTTCTCCACCGAAACTCATTCTTACACTCACAAACTCCTAGATTTTGTTTCAATTTGGATCATCATCACTTAACATCTTTGCAAGATGCTGCATTAAGGAAGTTAGATTCTACTATAACATAATTGTTTTCAACATAATTGATGGCATTTTCCATGCTAGATATTATTGGTATCGTTGTTCTCAAAGACATACATATATCTGAAAACATATTTTCTCTTATTTTGATACAATTTATATCTACATTACATACTATATACTATTGATTCTTGGATTTTCAATGCATTCTCGATTCCATGCACCCTTTCCCATACTCCGCTTCTCTCGCTTGCGACGATGGACCTCAAATGCCACAAGGTGGAACAGGATCAGTATTCCCCCGAACATCAGTAGAAGAAATAGCGTAGTGAGATCCAGTGATGGAAAGATGGTGAACACAGAAACAAAGTAAGAACATGAGATGAACATTGTACAAGCTTCAAGAAAGAAAGCGAAAGGGAGCCCCATAACCAAAACAATAATTGTGCAAACTGATGCACAGAAGGCTGAAGTATTAAGAAGACCGAAGTATGAACTCTCCCAAGAGCCCATTATCATCTTTCCTGCAACATGTTGTGGAGTTCCATCTTGCCAATACCCTCCCGGAGGGCTGAGTACAGCCTGGTATGTAGCGGTTGAAATTAGGACAGCAACTACAAGTATGACACTGCGAATATCACCTGCAATGCTTCCTAGGCCTTTTGCATGGCCAATTACTCCCAAGTGACTGTCTCGCCTCTTTATTAACGTATTCAAGTAATTTGAAACTATTGATGCACGATGAAGCACGACCCCCATGTCCTCCTTTTGTAATTGCCCCTGACTTCTGAAGATGTCTAGAGCTGTATAGTTCTGCCGATTTCTCACACCCATGTCAACGTTATTGACCAATAACTCTGCTGCCTACATGAAATACAAAAGAAAAAAATGATTTACTGTTATATTGCATGTTTGAAGGTTGTAAATCCTAAGCTGAATTCCATAGTTACGTGTATGAAAGTGAATATTAGGATTTTGTAATCCATTACATCTTTTTCATTTTCTTTTCTTCTTAGAGACAAATGAATATTTGAAAATTGTTAAATGTGCAAGGTGTAGTAGTACAATTTACCTTGACTGAATTTTTTGATACGGCAATATGTAAGACGGTGTTACCGTCCTCATCTCTCAAATTGAGGACATCTTCTTTGTTTATCCTGTGAGCGAAACCGAAAAGAACCCTAAGAGCTCCCAATTTCATGTTTTCGGTGGCAATATGCAGTGGAGACTGACTTCGTGCTGTCAAATCCTCGATTGACGAGGGGCAAGAGTAGAGAAGTTCTTCTAAGAGAGAAAGATGGCCCATTTCCACTACTGCATGTAAAGGAGTCATTCCGTGCTTCCCTTTGACCCTGATAAGCTCACAATTTAAATTAATAAGCGCTCTTGTTGTGTCAATATGGCCCTTTTTTAGGGCCAAATGCAAGGCGCTATCCCCTTCTGCATTCAGCTTCAGTGCCAGAGATGGCTTCAATGTTGCAAGTTCCACGACGAAAAGGGTTTTTCCAGCCGTTGCAGCACTGTGTATAGGAGTCTCAGTAAAATTTGTCTCGTCCATGCTGTCCAGAATACATGAATCTTGTGCTAGTATACCATATAACTGATCGACATCTCCATTGCGTGCAGCTTCCTTCAAGTCCACATTCAGTCTGTGTAGGTGATAGGCCGAATTTATTTGGAAAGTTCAAATTATAGTCATGTTTTCATATATAGAAATTAAGAAGTTTAAGAGGTTCTACATATTGCTTAATTTAATGTATTATTTTATCATATTATAACAATTGTATTTAGAAATAATAATTAAAAAACAAAATATTTGTAATGACAAATGAGTTTAAAATTTTTATTTATATAACATAAATTAAATTAAGATTTCTAAAATTCTAATCAAATTTTAAATTTGATTGAATTCAAGAATAATTTTTTCAAGAAAATAATAAAAATAAATATTTTTGTAAACTCATTAAATCAAGGGGGTAGAAAAAGAAAAAGAAAAATTCTCCGTAACCTTCTAAAATTATATATGAATTCGTTATCTTTGTCCAATCAAATGAAAGATAACATAGAAAGGATTAGTTAGAGCGTGAACCCCGTAAACATCAAAAAGTATGCATTCTTTCCAATGTTGCTAATGTTGAATATTATAGCTATAAGTAGGCCGTTGGTGAGTGGCAGGCAAGGATGGCAATTGCCTTGTCCACCAAAACTTGAATCTCAGTGGAGTAATTGGGCGTTTGCCTTGAAGATATTATTTGCTCCAAATTTTGTCCCATTAAATAGTAAAAGAAAACCAAACTACGGTCAATAAAGGAACAAATCTTATGCATTATTCCTGTGAAATTGGATACTTGCCTCTTCCGACTTGCTCCAGCCATAAAAATGAAAATTTGAAGTGTCAACAGGTGGGCTGTAACTGTCAGAAGGGATAACACCTTAATTGAACTGATTTGTATCAGCTGGCTTCACTTGACGTGCATCAACCTCTTTCTGATTGACTGTATGATTTCAAAGTTCGATCTGTAACTGATAATAGTATATATATTCACGAAGTGAATGCTTCTAGCTTAAATCTTTGAGCTAGCAATGACTTACAGGAGTGTATCGGCTGTTACCTGTGTTAGCGGTTATCTGCCGGCGATTTCAATTGCAGATTCTTGATCCACAGAACTGATGTGTTTTGCCCCTTTTTCCATGTTTGATGTCTGTGCTCCTGATTCGGCTGAAGCCTGAAGTTCTATGACCTTTTTGAGGTTGGTCTATTGTTGTAAGTAGAGATTTCGAGGGGATAAGTAAGTCTTCGCTGACTTGAAAGGTAGACTTTGAAAAAGTATCCAAACAAAGATGGCCAAAAGTAAGAAGCCGCAACAGAACTATTCTATGGCTGATTTGGAGAACTTGGAAGTTCTTTCTACCTTTTATAGTCCAGCTTAACCTTTTCTTTGATATAAAAATTTCAAATTAAATGACAACATCTTGAATGGACGCTCCAAGGTGATCTTCCCAACTATATGCGTAGTAAATTCAAGAGAAGGCAGACTGAATGTTATTTTGGAAGTTGGGACATTCGCATGAACCTTCCTACCAACGAAAATAACGATAAAAAATTTGTTTAGTATTTGATACCTCACGTCCTCTGTTCTCCTATGAGCTGTCGGAAGACTTTATTTCATAGTCATTGTTGAACATATACGTGTGATTGATTCGACGCTAGCCATAAAATATTATTTATTTGAATTTGCAGGCATACATTAAATAATGGAAGCTCACTGTCCGTATTAGTTGACGCCGAATATTTAAAAAACTACATATAAAAACAATCAGATACTGGCATATTCGCCTAAGATGCCGGAAGTCAATTCGGCAGAAGCAATGAACGAAACTACCTAGAGGCTTAAGTTGATGACCTTGAATTCCTCTCCGACGTAATCGATTATTATATGTTTTTGTTTATCAACGAAATGCATTTGCGTTAGATTTAAGCAGGACCGTTTAGGATTCTCTTGACCCTGTGTTACATTGCTTTTTGTTAATGTTTTTAAATAAATAATTATATTTCAATTAATTAAAAACTACTCTCCTTATCGATTTGTATCCTTATAAAGTTAAGATTGTTTAGTTCACCTAAATAAGAAATGAAATAATTATTCTTAGGAATAGAATAGATAAGAAATGAAATTGAATGAGTATTACTTAATTTGATTTTTCATAAGAATTTTTAATCATGATGTATACCAATATTTGCTTTTAAAACTTAAATTTAGAATGATAAAGGAATAACTAACAAACAGACCAAAGTATACATTATAGTCTCCACTAACTACATCATCATCATCATCATTATTATTATTAATATTAATTTCCTTATTATTAATAATAATATTATTTTTATTATCATTAATTTTCTTCAACTTCTTCTTCGTATTATATAATATATAAATAATAATAATAATAATAATAATAATAATAATAATAACAAGAAGAAGAAGAAGAAGAAAATTAACAACAACAATAACAACAACAACAACAATAATAATAATAATAAGAAGAAGAAAATAATAATAATAATAATAATAATAATAATAATAATAATAATAATAATAAGGAAGAATGGTTATCTTTACCTATTGCGTTTCACAAATAGGTAAAGACAGAGAGTTGTATCTTTAGCTATTCTTCAAAGTGCAGGAATAACTAAACCCAAGATTAATTATTTTGTATGTTATTTTCTAACTAAACAAAGGAATAATTATTCATCACGAATATATCAGTAATAGAATAACCGTTTAACTTAACCAATTAGACAATTAGACGTTACGTCTTAATTGGATTAAGCATATAAAATATATTTACTTATGCTTCTCTTTACGAAAATAAACCAAATCATACCAATTTTCTCTCAAATCGAGGGCAACATTTTTTAGTAATATACTTTCAATTTCATTCATATGTCGTTCTCTTGATTGCCATATCTCGAAATCATACCATTTTTCTTGTCAACATAAGTCAACATTTTTGTTTCTATACTTTCAATTTCTTTCATAGTCCATTCTTTAGATCCCCACATCTCCATAAAATTCTCTTTACCTATTTCTCTTATAAATTCAAGCGGACATATAATTGCTAAACTATAAACTACGAATAAAAACATAGTCAAATTCGTAAAAAAAAATGTCACACATTATATTTGTGACATTATTAAATTGTTATTTGAAACGTCGCCAACTCTTCATCACAAAACATTTTAAGTGATGTTTTCTCAAATTGTAGACAATGCAAAATTATTAGTCACGAATTGTTTTTAAACAAAAAATCATAAATACATAGTTACTTCTCAAGAAGTCCATGTTGGTAAGAAAAAACGTAACAAATATTATTTGACTACGTTTTAAGGTATGAACTTATAAATTATTTGTTGTGTTTTGATAATTTTTTACGTATGTTATTTTTTAACTACGAATATGTGAAAATGTTTAAAAAAATTATTTGCAATCTTTGATTTAAACCTTTATAATTTTATACCAAAACTTTATTATATTTTGATTTTCTTCTTATTATTATTGTTTGTATTGTTATTTAGATAAATAAATTTTAAATACTCACCATTAATTTTGTTTAATGTCACTATTAAGTTGAGTGACAATAAAGGAAATAAATATTATATTGTAGAGAAATTTCATTAATTTAAATATAGATGCATCTAATTTATGGTAAATCCGTTAAATTATGTCATCAAAACTTATTAAAAATATAAGATAAATGTTGCTACCGACTGCACCAAAGTCAAGAAGGGTTGCTGCTGGCTGTGCAAAGTCAGAAAATGCAAGAAGAAAGAAGAAGAAAAATGAAGGCCAGCTAGCTGTGGACAGAAACATGTCTGGGAGGCCTATACATAAGCCTTTTTATATCAGTTTTCATTCATCCCAAATCTTCTCTTCTTCAGTTTAATCTTTACATTTTAGAGAGTTTTTTCTTATTTCTTGAGAGACTTAGTATTTCTCCATGTAAAATAAAGAGAGGATGTAACTCTTAAATTTTTCATAGTGAAGTTTCTTCTTCTAGCCTGTGGTTTTTACCTTAAATCGTGTTGGCCCCAAATTTTTTTTCTGATGAATAAGAAAGATTTTTGTCAAATGAGAGGTCTTTATGAAAGTTTGTGGAGTTTATTATTATGATGATGTAAGAAAGATTATATGATATAGGTTGATTGAATGGAAGTATGAAGGTTATAAGTATGATCAAGGGAAATTTTGGCAAGGCACTTAAGGATGAGGAACATAAGGCATAAAAAGGAAAGATTTAAATTGAGTTAGAGTTAACATGGTGTTTAAGAAGATTAGAGGAGTTATGAGGTAAATGAAAGAAGGGATAAATTTAGAAAACCAAAAGAAGAGGAGGGATATTTTTGGAAGGACAAGACCAAAATGTGGTCTTACATTTAAGAGAAGGAGAAAACGTGAATTGGGGGATTCGAGAAAAGCTAGATGCATGGATGAGAAAAGAGAGAAGAGAGAGAAGCATGAAAAAGAATGAAAGAGAGAAAGAAGAGAAAACAAGCTAGGGTTTCAATTTTCTTAGCTTTCAAGAGAGATTTTGAGGTAGTTCAAGAAGAGAAAAAGGTAGAGGAAGAGAAGAGCTTCCATTTGAGCCAAAGATTTCTTCATTTGGTAAAGAACCAAGGGCGTCATAGAGGCATATTTCAGTTAGATCATCTCACGGAGTACATATTAAAGATACAGCAGGAAAGAACCTTTGATACTTCAAGTTGTTTGCAAAGAGAAGAGGCATTTTGAGTAAGTCTTTAAGTAAGGAAATCAAGGTGGGTACATGTTTATAATAGAATCAATAAGCCACTACTATTTTTCTTTAAATCAAAGAAGATCACTGATTTCAATTGCATCATAAGTGTTGCATCTATTATTTTTGAATGACTTGTGAAATATGCTATATTTTTGCCTTATGAATTGTGCGATGATTAACGAAAAGTCTTTGCAAATGATTCTTTTCAAAAGATGCATGTTTATGAAATCAAGTTTTCGGAAATGATTTTCAAGTTGAGCAAGTATATGAAAAGCAAGTTTTTAAGAAAAGTGCCATTTGTGGCAACAACTTTACAAAAGTTTGAAATATATGTGTTTTGTGGGTTTGTGGGTTTGTGGTAGTCTCTCAAGAATCGTCACGTGCACGCTAATGGCACGGAGCTCCTTCAAGGACTCCCTCAAGAATTATGACTACATAGGACCCTTATGTGGAAACGTGTAGTGCGTCATGTTTATGGACTTACCCAAACCACCCTGATGTGCTTATATGCTCATAATATGTTTGAAACAAGTCTGATGCATTCATGTTTTGCAGTTGTGAATTTGACTACACGATAAGAATTTTGAGAAACAAGTGTTTTACGATTTAATAAGATATTTTCTATGTCAAGTAAAATGGCTTCAAAAGTTTTGCTTACTTTCCTTTTATAAACTGTTACCCACGAGCTTTCAAGCTCACCCCCTTTTTACTCCATCTTCAGGTGATAGCTAAGAAATCAAGTGATCAAGAGCCTAAGGGCAATTCTCCAAAATTGCTAAATTTTCAGTTTGAGTTGGTTTTGGGAATGCACAATGTTATAGTTGCATACCCAGTTCATTCGTTTAAGAGTTTTTATAATTTGAGACTTTGAGATAAGGCTATAATATGGCTTAGAATGCCATTAGAGATTTGTAAAACCTTATTCTTTTCCTGTTAAGGAAATACGAATTGTGTATGGATGATATTCAGATGATTATCAGCTTGAACAGATGGTTTTCGAGCATAACTTGTGGATACAAATATACATATATATATACATATACACATGTATGCCTAAGTGAGATTTATGGGAAGACAAAACAACATTTATGAAGGATCAAATATAGTTGGATGTGATGAGATAAAAATTTGAGAGTTTAATGAAGTAAATTTTGAGAACTGAACGGTTAAGCTCAAGACGTTCCAAGTTTGTGAGATGCAAATTTGCAAACCTTCCTTAAAAAAAATTGGTATTATGATTTCAGGGAAAGATTTGGATTAATCTAGGTAGAAATAGGCAAATGAGCCTTCTGGAAAGTTGAAGATCTTTCTGTTAGCTTCCCAATGGTATATCGTAGAAAACTTTTGACCTAGATTTTCAAAAGTTATGGTCCTTAGAAGGAAAAATGTTTAGAAGTATAAGTGACATCGTCCGTAACGATGTCATTTCGTTTTAAGAATGCATCGTCTGTAAGGATGCATTCGTTTATCAAGTTATTTCATCTGTAAAGACTTTTGTTTCGTCTAGGATGATGTCATATCATTTGTGATGACATCATTCGTCTTAAGACTTTTGGTTCGTCTATATTTCGCTTCATCTTAAGACTTTTGCTTCGTCTGTGATGGCATCATTCATCTTAAGATTTTGCTTCGTCTGTATTTCACTTCATCTTAAGACTTTTACTTCGTCTGTGATGACATCATTCGTCTTAAGACTTTTGCTTCGTCTATATTTAACTTCGTCTTAAGATTTTCGCTTTATCTGTGATGACATCATATCGTTTGTGATGATGTCATTTGTTCTTAAGACTTTTACTTCATCTGCCTTCCGTTTCGTCTGTGATAACGTCATATCGTCTGTGATGACGTCACTCATCTTAAGACTTTTGCTTCATTTGTCTTTCGCTTAATTTTAAGCGTTGCATAGTCTTAAATTGACTTTGCTTCGTCTTAAGTTGACCCTGCATTTGTTTGCTTTTTTTCACATTCTTCTGCCTCATGCTTTCGTCTGTTCTGCATTTGTCTGCTTCTTGCATTCGTCTGCCTCATGCTTTCGTCTATTTCGCATTCGACTGCTTCTTGTATTCGTCTGCTTTATGCTATCGTCTGTTCTTTGATTCATCTTCTTTTTCATTCGTCTGCTTCTTACATTCGTCTACCTCATGCTATTGTTTGCCTTGTTTCGTCTGCTTTATTTCGTATGCCTTTTTGCTTCAGTTGTTTTCTATTTCATCTACTTTTGCTTCATCGTCTTCTGCTTCATTTGCTTTTAGTTTATGTGACCGAAAGTTCTTCTTCTGTGTTAGAGTAGTGCCCTAAAGGCAATCCCCTTTAGCGCATTTTGTTCATAGTCATGTACAGACTTTATGAATAAATA
>JAOQMR010000213.1:20423315-20436968 GCA_027563865.1 Erythroxylum pelleterianum
CTTAACACCAAACTCAAAATCCTAATGTAGAGAGAGATGAGACAAAATTTACCTAAACTTTCCTTTGGTGATATCTTTCAATCCTTTGATAATTTCTCAAATCTAATGATAGATTTGAGTTCCTTGACCCCAAATTAGCTTAGAACACCTTGATTGAGGTTAAAGAATCAAAAAGAATAGTGAATTCTGATGATGGCCAAAACTTCCTCTTCTTCCTCTCTTTTCACCTTTCTTCTCCTTCTTTCTTCTCTCTTTTAATTAAAAAAACATGTTTTAAGTCTCTAACAAAGGGGTGCACGGCCATAAGGAAGAAAGGTCTAGAATTTTGACCTTCTTTGACCAAAATATGGTGAATTTACCATCTTGCCCTTATATTGTATGAAATTACCATTTTACCCTCCAACCTTTCCTAAATTTACAATTAAGCCCAAAATTTGGGAATCACCAAAAATTTCATTTTCATTTTGGTCCTTGGACTTTTGAGAATTATAATTAAGCCCCTTAACTTTATAAAATTACACATTGGTCCTCCAAGAATTGAAAATTTACATTTAAGTCCTTTAACTTTTGACAATTTGCAAATAAGCCCTTATGTGTATCAACTTTTCCAATTAAGCTTTCTAAGTGTCCCATGAGTCTATAAATCATGTCTAATCACCTATAAGGCATTAAAACACATTTAATTTAACCACCATGGTCATATCCATCCAATTGACTCGGTTTTATCTACTTAAAACTCATATGCCGGAAATCTCCAAGATTCTGCATTATCGATGAATTCTAAGTTCATGTAAGGGCATATAACATTATAAATCATTTACATATACACCCAAATGACTTAAATAAAATATGTATTTATCAATATACAGTGGCATCTCCAAGTATCGACCAATACAAAAGGACTCAGAAATTCTGGTGTTACAGATACTAATCATGGTATCTTCTGTTTTGGTCCTGTTACCCATTTCTATGAAAGGGATTATCAGTCTAACTTATTTTGCACTCTAATACATGATCAGTTTTGATATAAACAAGTTATGTTATGATAAAAGATAAACTCTAATCTGATACAAAGCAAGTTTTGTTCTGATATAAGTCATACTATGATCTGAAAGGATTATATCCTATTATAATCTTCAATTCTAATACTTGTACATTCTGTTATGATATTTATGAGTTTTGATTTGATGTAAGAATGTTCTGCAATGATTGATGAATTATATTTTGTTTTGAGACAAAATGTTTAGATTACTCTATATTATGAACAAATAAAGATTATTGTGATATGATTTGAATATGTATATATGAATGGTAGACGACTATTAGAAATAGTCACCATTATGCATTATGTTTAGTTATTTCCCATTACGCTATATGCTTAGCATGGTGGTTTTGATTAGGGCTACCACAGTGGCCAAGAAGAATGTGTTCTATTTTGGAAGTTGTTTTGTTTTGAAAGATGTGTATTTGAGTTTAAGTTATTTTTTATTTGTATATGATAATATGAAATAGTTTGTATTTTGTTTAATGGTTTATAATAACCTTACTATAGGATGGATTATGTTTAAGGCATGTATTTTGATAAATTTATTATATATGATGTATATTATGGATTGTTTACAACAACATTAAATGATATGTGATGTATGTTTGCTTGAGTTTTTGAAAATGCATGTAAGGAATGTTTAGCATGATTTGAATTGTTTTAGTACTGTTTTGTATGACACTTGCATATCCTCCCAGGGGGTATGTGGGTGTTACATGCTGCGTCTTTACTTTACGTCCCAATTTTTTTTATAAACACAAAAGATAGTGAAAAAGCCTTAAACTAAAGAACTAAACTAATAGCCTTCCTGGCAATGGCGTAAAAAACTTGATCGTGGTTTTTCAATGTGAGTAAGTTTTAAATAATTAACCTCGATAGTCCACAAGCGCATAGGTCATTCACGTAATACCTAAGGTGTCGATTCCACTAGGAGGGATAATCTAATCCTAAATTCTAAGGCTAAAACAATCACAAAAAATCAAATGTAACAAAACCAAAATAAAAATGCAATTCAATCAAGAAAATCAATGCAAGAATGAATTATGAAATTATTAAAAATTTAGCAATTGCAACACATTCAAGAATTATCCTAAGAAAACTTTCAATTGAGAGAAAAGGGAATTTTACTTGTCTTTGATGGTAACCTAATTAATTATGAATTACTAGATTACTGGTTCTAGACAGTCCTATTACTCTCTCTCAAGTTATAACCATTAACTCTAATTTATAAACCCTAATCTGATCATGGGAATTGAAATCTCTCGATTAACAATATATCTGAAACCCTAATTAGATTTGAAGTTGTCTAATGAACTATCGGGAACTTATGTGAGATCTCTCTTCACACAATTACCGATTTGATTAATTTCTCATTCTTATTAAATCACCTAACTCTCGTTAGCCCAATTTAATAATTTTTTATTCGGTTCACCCTCTCAGTTTATTACCGAATCATGCAATCATAGAAATCAATCATAATAAATCCAATAAACATAAAAAACAATCAGATTTCATTAAATCAAAGATTAAAAAAACGAAGGTGAGTTTATAACATCTCAACATTCACAAATCCTATCATCAAACTATTATTTCCCATTCTATACAATGATAAAAATGAAAACTAACAGGAAATATGATCTTGGATGGAGACGGAAGGCAAGGACGTCAGAAATTCCTTATTCGGGAAGTACGTCAAGGTCAACTTCTTCTCCACTTCTCTCTTCCTTCTTCTTTTTCTCATTCTCTCAACAATTCTCTCTAGGTTTTCTCTTCAAAAGTGGTTGACACAAAAGCTCCTTCTTTCTATTCTTTTTGTTTTATTTATGTTCTTTTGTGTTAAAGGTTGAACTATGGTTTTTTCGGGGTCTAAAAGGTCCAAAAAATCCCTCGAAATGCAAAGTTTGGAAGTGGCTGCATATTGGGCAGGGTTGTGGCCTATATCAGGCCTTCTGTCATGATCGTGGGCCATGCAATTGGCCCCATTTTGCTTTGAAACTACTTCGTTCTTTGATCCTTATCCTGAAACACTAACAAACACATCAAGGTACCTCAAAAACATCATATTTAAGCTCAAAGGATTGTTCTAACCCATAAAACCCTTAAAACACAAATAAATCACAAACTAACACAATTCTACCCTAAACACTTACTAAACAATTGAATAAACAACTAAACACATATCAAACTATATCCTAAAATACGGTGCATCTCACACCTATCAAGAATATATTTTCATTATGTTATTTTCATATATTATTTCTTAATTTCAATTGTGTTATTTTTTATTTCTTTGAATCCCTTTTTCTTATGTTTTACAAGGCTTTAGTCAATAATTGGATGGATCAAAAATCAGAAAAATTGTCACCTTCAAAAAGTACCGCTGCACCTTCTTGCTTATTATATATACTTACATTGTGTACATTAGGGACAATGTACAACTTAAGTGTGGAGAAGGGGTTAATAAATTTTTAATGAATTTTTAAGCTTATTATAATCTTGATTATAATATTTTATAAACTGATATCTTGACTTAATTGAAATCTATCCATCAATACTTTATTTCATTATTGAATATAAAGTTGAGTTGGCATGCAAAAGGTTGATTGCTAGAATGAATATTTTTATAAGTCGTAACTTTTAGCATTCATTAAAATAGTCAAATTGAATGGAAATTGCATACTATTTACACACATATATACCAATATTTTTCGTCAGCTTTTGAGCCTAAAAGCCACAATTTTAAGCCCTTTTTAGTCTTTCATGTGTGTTATCATGTATAGTAGAATGATTGTAAAACTTGCTTTTATTATACATATTAATATTATATTTGTTAAATTAAAAGCAATGACATGATAACGGCACTTAGATTCAATAGCTGATTTAAGCCTATTTCTTTGGTAATTTTGACACCCATAAAATTATCTTTTAGGAATAACCAAGTTTAGCCTTAGCCTTTTTTTCATTGTTATTATACCCATATATTAAAGTTTTTACTATTTTTCTTTGAAGACCTTTTTATTGTTTTAAACCTTGAAGGTTACTGACATTATTTACTTGTTTGAAACTTGGAAATTTTTTGAAAGGTTTACTATTTCTTGAAGTGTGGTCCATGATAAGTGCTTAAAATTGTTTTGATTAAAAAATAAGTAGAAAAAAAAAATTATGAATAAGTATCGAATACTAATGGAGTTGCAATAAAAGGACTTGTAAATTTGTAAATAAGTTTCTTGTAATTTCTCTTTAGTAAATTTCCTTCAAATCAACCCTTTTCTTATCCCAACCATACCTTACTTAAGCTTCATTAAAACCCTACTAAGGCCTTTTAATTTTTGTTTCTAATTTATACATAAGTGGTTGAGATGTGATAATATTATAAGCTTGTGGTAAGAGGTCTACTAGGCATGGATTAAGAGTTTTGATACTTTTCATCCAAAACACTTAAGTGTATTGAGTGAAATCTTAGTGAGGGTGTAAAGGTTTATACTTTTGATTTCAATAGGTTATAATTGCCTTCATAGACTAAAAGAAGAAAAATTCGGATGAAAACGTGACATAAAATGAAGATTTAAAGCCAATAAGGGATACATGGCCGTGCATCAGCCCATGTACTTCTCTCAGGCCATGTAGAATCGTTAATTCTAGATATTTTGGTTTATACATGGTTTGGTACACAACCGTTTAGAAGACATTAGGAGGCAATTACAAAGGATTTGATCGTTTAGAAGGATGATTTTGATTTAGAGAACTGAAAAACACGAAGAAATTAGCAAAAAAATCTATCAGAATACAAGATCAAACCTTTACCTTGGAAGAATATTCGATATGAGACACATAGGGAGATTTAGAATTATTAACCCATTGTTTTCAATTTGTTTTTCTTTCTGTTTATGTTTGATTTCGTATTCTATCATGCATAACTAAATTCTTCCATTGCCTAGGTTAGATGAACCCTAGTTTTGTGTAATAACATGTTTTGATTCTTTTATTAATGCAATTGTTTGGATTAAAATATTATGATTTAATTATATGTTTAATATATGTTCTAATAGATCTATAATATTAGTGCATAATATGATCTCACAACATAAAGATTGAAAAATCCTATGTGTGAATAGATCTATCATAATTGGAAGGAGTTGATCGCAACCCAGAGACAGGATAATATAAATCCTTTGAATTAGGGTAAAACCTAATAGCGAGATTCACAAATCGGTAAAACAATTCTATAAACTTTAACTTGAGTAATTCGGTTGATAACCTTAGGATCAATTATTATTAGACTCAAAAGTGAGCTAATAGCATACCATATGAATTTTCACAGTCCAATAAATCAATAAGACAATTGCATAATAAAAGATTAATCAATTGAGGGTAATTAGGGGGATTCGAAACCTAGGCACTAATTCTAATATCAGTAATATCCTAAGTGATTTCTTTATTCTCTGTGTTTGCTGCCTATTGTATATAATTTGCTTAAGTTTTGATTTCTTTAATTATAAATCACAATCAAATTTGTAGACTAGATAAAGGATAACGGTAACTACTAATGTCGGACCCCGATTCCGGAGCCCAACGGATTGAGACATAAACCTTGATCTTAGACTTAATCTTAACTTAGATGTCGGATTGAACATGTTTTATTATCATTAGAAGGAAAACATTTAAAATTATAGCCCTCCTGAAAATTTCAAAACCTAAATTTCTCTCTCACGAAAAACCAAAAATGAACAGTAATTCCAGAGCCTGTCCGTTAAACGGACACGAAGGTACTCAGAAGCACTATTCCTCCCGAATGTGTCCGTTAAACGGACACCTATGTCCGTTAAACGGACATGGCTTGAGTCTTGAGGCCAAATTGACCCAAAAGTGTCCGTTAAATGGACATGTGTGTCCATCCAACGGACATGAGGTGCTTAAGGGGTACTATTTCACCCGAACCTGTCCGTTAAACGGACAGGCGTGTCCGTCCAACGGACACGATGTGGCATAATGGTACTGATACACCCAAGGATGTCCGTTAAACGGAACGGACACGATGTGGCATAATGGTACTGATACACCCAAGGATGTCCGTTAAACGGACTTCGATGTCTGCCTAACGGACATAGCTCGGACAGGCATTCTTAAGTTACCCGAGAGTGTCCGTTAAACGGACATGGGCTGTTCCCTAAATTTTTCATGCCACTTTAGACTTGACCAATCCCATCCAATCAATATAAGTACCTTCTATTTTACTCAATTCTTCCCTTTCAAATACCAAAAACACTCTTAATCAAACAAATACCAACTCTAGACATTCATTCAACTCATTTTTCCTGACCAAGCATAACTAACATTATAGACATTCCTAACCTCGTATAGGTCCTAAACATGATAATACAAAACTTGAAATGTCATGAACAATCATACTTCATAAATACTCAATCTTCATCAACATAAGTGTTTTACAATGCTTTAATAGGCATTTCAAGCCCTTTTTACAATCATGTCCAAAATATACAAGTTACAAAAACACAATGTTCTCAAAATGCCTCTTAAAGCAATGGTTTACAAAAGTTTGTTCAAAACACAAAAAGAGTCAATCTTTCGGAGTAATGCCTTTGCTCAATCCTCGATCTCGATCCCTTCACCTGGAATTTGGATGGAATTGGAGGGGGTGAGCTTTCGCTCGTGGGTAACACGTTTATATTTAGGATAGTAAGCTAAATCCATGCATCATTCATCATTTTAGCAATTTCTCAAACAAACACACAAATCAACCATTTCATGGCTTCATCATCTCAAACACAATTGTTACAATTCAATCAATTTTCAAGCTTATCAATACATGTAAACATACAAACACATCATAAATGGCAAGTAAGTCCACAATTCATGACGAAATACACAATTTCATAATTGACCTTGTGTAATCGTATTCTTGAGGAGTCCTAAGAGGATCTCCTTGCCACTTGCGGGCAGGCGGGCAAAGCCTATTCATGGTCAACGTCGACGTGACAAGTTCTTGGTGGACTATGCTTGACCCACATAACATGTATTTCATGCATTTAAAACATGTTGCCTACATGGACAATTCTTGAAAGCATGTTTTCATGCACATGTCACTAGAACACAATTTCACATTCATGTCTCCATATTATATCTCAAAGTCATATTCTGTTCATCTCAATCAACTCAACCATTATAAATCTAAATATCTCATACAATCATAACACAATCCTCAAACATTTTAGAGCATAATCAAAACTCATGTTTGAAGTAGTTTGAAATCATTAATTACATTAATTAGGAACATTAATAGCTTATTAACATAAATATAAAAATGCAACCCACCTTGTATTCTTGCTTGGACCTTGTTCAAAGATGTTCCTCCTCTTGCTCTTCCTCTCTTCTTTGCTCTTCTTCAACCATAACAACAAAAACCCCAAATCAAGATGGGATTCAAGAATTGGAAAAACCTTAAAAACTCAAGCATGAAATTGACTCTAGAATCACTATACCCACTCATTTTCTAAGCTTCCTCAACCATAACCCATGCAAAAGCTTAACTTTGAACATGAGACTTACCTTGAATCCTTGCTCAACCAAGTGATTTCTTGGTTCAAAGTGTAGCTTAGACCTTCCTCCACTCTTTTTTCTTCTTGAACTTTCTTCCAACAACTCTCAAACTCTTGGAAAATCAAACCCTAGCACAAACTTCTTCTTTTCTTCTTCTTCTTTCCTCCTTCACGACTTCTCACTCTTCTCTCCTCTCTAATTTTCGATTCTTCCTCTTGCAAGACAACCTCTAATTCTTCCCTTCTTATCCTTTTATACTTCTATTAGCTCACTTAAGCCCATTAGAGTCCAAGCCCATTTATCCTTTAAAAACCAAGTCTTCTTCTTATACTTCTAACTTAAACTACTTAAGCCTCAAAGCCCACTTCTTTTAAACTTGAGCCCAACTTACACATTAAATGTCATTAACTCATAACACCTAACCTTATTAATGCTATCATGCTTGATTAATGTCAATTCAATTTAATTCATCAAGGCTTCATAATCAATCTAATCATGTTTAAATAAAATAAATAAAAAAATTCGGGGCTAACAACTAATATTCACCATCTTCATGGGAATTGACCCGTACTTGTCATTACTAGCTACAGCTACGCCTTACACTTGCACTTAATTCATAATTGACAAACTTTGAAAAAGTCAACCAAATTTTCTCATAAAGCTTCTGTGGTCTAGAAACAAAACAAGAAAACAATCCACTCCCATTAAATGGTTTGAGGTATGTTCTTTAAAGAAACATGGTGGTTTGAATGTGACCCCTTTCAAAATCTCTAGTTTGGTCATACTTGTTAAAAAGTTGTGGATGATCGTCGAAGATAAGCAATCTTATGGGTTAAGTGGATAAATGCTTATTACATCAAAGGGAAGAGTTTATGGAAGACAAATAAACCTAAAAGTGCTTCAAACGTAATAAAAACAATCTTCAAATTAAGAAGCAAAACAAGGCCACATGTAATTAGATTATTGGGAAATGGTATTAATACATTCTTTTGATATGACAAATGGTTAACTATTGGGGTTTGTGAAGATATTAGTGAGCTCAATTCAATCAAAATATCATTAGTGATGATCAATTTGATGTTTGTGCTCTAGCACATAAAATTGAGATTTTATCAAGGATTCGAGACTTTGGTTTGTATAATCAGATCAACAGCATTGAACTCAAGAAAAATAAGACAGATCCCAATTGGTGCACTTTGCCTAAGCATGGTAAATTCACCGATGTGTCTTTTAAAAAGTTGATTCAAAAGCAAGGAAGAATAATATCAAGGTATAAACTTGTCCCGTGCAAATATATGTTTCCTAGAGTTTTGATCACAATGTAGAGTTATCAATAACATATTTCTTACAATTGATACATTGAAAAAGTATATGTTTATACTAAATAGGTGTGTATGATGCAAGCATGGGCAAGAGAGTATTACTAATATATTCTTCAAATGTTGGTTCACTCAATCTTTGTGGAAAGGAATTTCTAGCAGATGCATATTAGGAGATAAACCAGATGAATTGGGAACATATTGTAACTTAGTGTTTAGCTTAAACATGCATGATAAAACAAAACAGTGGTGCCTCTTTATTGCTTTATCATATCTGGTGCAAGTTTTATGGAATCAGAGAAATAGGAGAGAATCTTTAAAGAAATCAAAGCTACACATTAGAGGATAAAGTACAGACTGATTCTAATGTCATGTCAGCATGAGATTAATGACTAGCATCGGCACCTAATTTTTGATTCATAATATAATATTTTCGTGTTGTTTTATTAGCCCATTCATAATGATGGCAACACTTGTTATTGCCTTTAATGACTAAATTTAATTTTCAATTTTTCAAAAGAAAAAAGCCCAAGAAGAAGAAGAGGCAAAAATAAATAATTTTGTTTAAAGGTAACTATTAATCTATTGTTCAGTAGCGAAAAATCTGGCGGTGAGCGCATAAACCTCCACGTATGTATAAAATATACGACTTTCCAAATTACCAGTCAGTCTTTGTGTCTGATCTCGGAGCACCGGCTATTTCACTATTCGTCACTCGTCACCTTTCATTCGTATGGCGCTTTCTGCCTCAGCCAATCTCCCCACCACCGCCGCAGCCGCAGCCTCATCTCACTCACTTGTCAAACCTCACATCTTCCTCGTCAACCTCACACCCACAAAGAAATCCAAACCCACCACCGTTCCGTCCGTCTCCGTATCCTCCTCGACTGCTCCCGGCTGGGCTGTTGACAGCTGGAAGTCCAAGCACGCCCATCAGCTACCCGAGTATCCGGACCCGCTAGAGCTTGAATCCGTCCTCCAGGCCATCTCAACCTTCCCCCCAATTGTGTTCGCCGGAGAGGCTCGCAAACTGGAGGATAAAATTGCCGATGCTGCAATCGGAAACGCTTTTCTTCTTCAGGGTGGGGATTGCGCTGAGAGTTTTAAAGAGTTCAATGCCAATAACATTCGAGACACTTTCAGGGTTTTGCTCCAGATGGGTGTTGTTCTCACTTTCGGTGCTCAAATGCCCGTCATCAAGGTTCCTTTCTTTGTATTTGTTATGTTTTTATCTTATTATGTGGTTAGAATCCGTTTGGTGGTTTCTGTTGATTCGTATGATGTGTAATCTATAAATTGCAAGGAAGAAAACTTTGGTTGAATATGGAGGAAAGTATGTATAAGAATCTTAGTGTTGGTCTGGTAATTATGTGACAGGTTGGAAGGATGGCAGGTCAGTTTGCAAAGCCGAGGTCAGAGGCGTTTGAGGTGAAAGAAGGTGTGAAGCTACCAAGCTATCGCGGAGACAATGTTAATGGTGATGCTTTTGATGAGAAATCTAGAACACCTGATCCTCAAAGGTTGATCAGAGCATACCTCCAATCTGTTGGTACTTTGAATCTCCTTAGAGCTTTTGCAACTGGTGGGTATGCTGCCATGCAAAGAGTTTCACAATGGAATCTCGACTTTGTACTACATAGCGAACAAGGGGACAGGTGATTTACATTGTCTACAATATCTCATACTTTTCAATTTAACCTTCATTTCTAGGAATTGCTTGTCAAAAATTCTGAGCATTGATGGGACTATTATATATCAACAGAGGAGTATGCTTTAAATTTTAATCTTAGGTATTCGTCATGGTGGCCATGGCCTTAGTACGTGATAGCTACTATTTGCTTTAACATATCTAGCTTACATCACCAATGAAACTAAATGCTACGACTGAGTAGAATGACATTTTATTCCCAAATAATCTTTCCTATTTGGGTTTTTCTTTATTGGTGGTGCTTACTACCCAACTATAATTCAATTGCAGTATTACTAATTGAAGGTAGTAGTAATGTTTCTATATTTTTCTGAATGACTCTTGTTCAATGACAGATACATGGAACTTGCCCGTAGAGTAGATGATGCTCTGGGTTTCATGGCTGCTGCTGGTCTAACCATTGACCACCCTGTAATGAACACGACTGAGTTTTGGACATCTCATGAATGCCTTCATTTGCCATATGAGCAGGCCTTGACCAGAGAGGACTCAACATCTGGACTGTATTATGACTGTTCTGCACACATGCTTTGGGTGGGTGAGAGGACCCGACAGTTGGATGGAGCGCATGTTGAATTTCTTCGAGGTGTTTCAAATCCTCTTGGCATAAAGGTAATATTTTAATCACGGGAATGTGGGAGCAACCTCATTAATTTTAAGACTCTGGATGCGGAATTCGGATAGCACTGGCAATTGATACATTTGAAATTATTGTTCTAATACTTCTATTTCATCCAAATATATAATCATAAATTGACAATAAAAATTGCAATTCTTTATTCTTACTCAAACAATTAAAATTTTGTAAAATGTAACTATTTTTCAATTCATTAAAATTGGGTTATGGAACTAAAAACCCTATTTCTTAATTTAAACGAACACTAAAAGTGCAATTGGTTGTCTTGATTTTGATTCTGAAAGCTCCAAGTGTATGCCAGACAATATCTGCTATTAGACAAATTCCACCAAGTATACTTTTATATGACTTATGAGTATTAGATAGTGGGTCGAATATTTTGTGTTCTATGATAAATACTTGCTCCCTTGAAAGATGATTGATACAACAGCTCAATTCTGGGGAATTACGCAGCTTTTGGTGAGTTACTTTTTGTTGTTTCTAATTGATGGACATATTTTAATTGTTAACTTTTTTAATTCTCGCTCTCTCGCACACACATGTAATAGTCAATGGCGAATGGGATTAACTAATTCGCTCAATTTTCACATCCTCACTAATAATGAGTATAAGTTCTCAAGTGGGTTTTTGAAAGCATCTGATTTTTCTGGAAGCAGTTTGGTCCTAGACCGTGACGAGTAGAACCTGTTCAGGTTGTGGAGGTTTATAGATCCAAGTGAATTCAATCAAGCAAAAAAACAATGCTCTCTCTGCTTGAGCTTTAATGTTGTGTCAAATTGGAGAATGCTAAACTCTTGATATCTACCTTTGATAAGGATTTGGTTCATTGATCTCTGTTTGACAGGTAAGTGATAAGATGGATCCAAAAGAGCTCGTAAAGTTGTGTGAAGCACTTAACCCTCACAATAAGCCTGGAAGACTGACAATTATTACAAGAATGGGAGCAGACAACTTGCGTATAAAACTTCCCCATCTAATTAGAGCTGTACGTCAGGCTGGCTTTATTGTCACCTGGGTCAGTGACCCCATGCATGGAAATACAATCAAGGCTCCGTGTGGTCTCAAGACACGTCCATTTGATGCTATTAGGGTGAGAGCATAGCCTTAAGCTTTGGCTTCTGAATCCCCATCTTTCTCAATGGATGATTTCTAACCCATGTTGGGTTATCATTTGTTTCAGGCTGAGTTGAGGGCATTCTTTGATGTACATGATCAAGAAGGCAGCAATCCTGGAGGAGTCCACCTAGAAATGACAGGGCAGAATGTGACGGAATGTATTGGAGGGTCAAAGACTGTAACTTTTGATGACTTGAACTCTCGTTATCACACTCATTGTGATCCTAGGCTCAATGCGTCGCAGTCACTGGAGCTTGCATTTGCCATAGCAGAAAGGTTGAGGAAGAAAAGATTAAAATCAGGCAATAGCATCCTTAGCGGTTTTAATGGCCATGATTTTGTGGCATAAGGTGACTAATTTTTAGTTATGGTTGTGTTCTGTTTGGCTTCCGATTTAATGTCGTCTGTTTGCATCTCAAGATGGGAAGCTAGTTACACACATGGCTGTAAAGTAGAAATAATAAGTTTGGACTTTGGAGCACACCTGGGGGAGTAAGGGATTTACTTGCTTCTTTCCCTCAATGCGTTCTTCTTTATTTATTTTTGTAAGTAAGGAAAAGATGTATTGAAATAAGCCCATAGATGTTCAAAATACAAACAGGAAAGGGCAATACGTGTAGTGGATCGCTGGGTAACTAACTATTGGCTTATAGAAGCAGGGGATGGACCAGACTAATCCTAAGCAAAGAATCGAGAAACTTAACGTCACGCTTTTCATTTACGCATTTCATATGCAGACGAGCTAATTAATAACGTTGGGTTCAACAGAGGATAGTGTTATTGATATTTTTGATGAAATAGAATGAAACTCAGGAAAAAGCAGATAATAAGACGAGATTTGGAAATATAAAAGCCAAGATATTCTTTATGCTCGTCACCGTCAGCGTGTCATGTATAAAACGATTATACATAATCGTTTTACCACTTCTAGTAACAGTAATCGTTATACAGCTGTCAAGAACAATATAACTGTTACAAAGGTCTTTTAAGCACCGAATTTATACCATAAGTCACGCTTATTTCTTTGCACGATAATCTTACTTAGATCTGTTTAAGTAAAATTTAGCCTTTCTATGTAATCGTCGATCAATAAACTTGTTCTTGAACATCTCACGACCTTCACAATGTTGAACTCTCACACTCGCAAGAAACTACGAAAGCACTAAAATAGTAAAGGCAACAATAAAAACAAGAAAGAGATACAACAATAATGTCAACCTTTATTACTTCCATCAAAGTATATAAAGGAATACCCTCTCAAGACATTTAA
>JAOQMR010000213.1:20437068-20458746 GCA_027563865.1 Erythroxylum pelleterianum
CTAAAGGCATAATAACTTGTGAATATTGTGTTTTAAGTGTCTTTAGGATGAATATGCAAGTTAATTAGGATATGACACCTATTCTTTCACTTTATGAAACTTGTTTGGATACATTTATAATTACATTCATTTAAATTGGTTTGCATCATTAGTACCCTTTCATAAGAGTGAATGACTAAGAAGAAATGAGGTAGGTTAAGAATGTTAAAAAATGGTAAATAAAATCCCTATTCTGCTAACCTTTTTTAAGAAAATTGGGTTAAGAATAGAGTTTGTAGCTAGCTGAGGGTTGTGATATGGCTAAGTAACCGAGGGAATTCGTGACAAAATGTTTGTCTTCATATCAAAAGGCCAGAATGATACTTCAAACTAACTAAATAAAAAATGTAACCTAGTTAAATAAATGGGGAACATTCATGATAAGGTGTTTGCCTTCATGTCAAAAGACTAGGTTATTGTTAAAGAAAATCTAAAAAATGGTTCTTATAATAAATTAAACCTACTAATCTTTAAAAAATAGCAAGAATTTTCTTCAAAGGTTGCTTAGTGATAGTTTTCCTTTTTAATTGATCAATAATAATAAGTGCATGCATACAAGTGCCATAGGTGTATAAACAAGGTGTTAATATTTTGATTGATATGTATATTCAAATTAAAGCACTTAAACATGATAGGAATAAGGTAGTATGTTGGCACTTTGTTAATGGTTAATGTTTGCAGTTAAGTCAATTCCATTAGATTTGATGCCACCACTATTGAATGTTGCATGTTGCTAGATGTAGATTATAGTATGTTTTCTAGGTGTTTGAGTGTGTTTTAAAGTGTTTTCTTAGATGATAATCACATGTTTAGGACTTAGAATTGTGTTATATTGTTAGTGTTTCTATATGTTTTAATTATTTGATTAGTTTAAAGTAATAATTTGATCTTAATTATATGCTTCAATGGTTTGATGTGTTTATGAGTGAATAGAAACATGAAATTCAAGAAAAGAGAAGAATTTAAAGCATGAAACAATGCAGGCCACAATCGTGGCACTCCCATAGTCGTGGCAGGCGTGATAAAGAGCAAATTTTAACTTTTCCAACATACAATTTTTTTGTACTTTTGATGTTTTGGAGCTATTTTGGAATCAAATTAAGTGGGGAAATCATAGAAACAACCCTAGAAGCCTCAAGAACTATATAAGGAAAAGAAAAACACCAAAAAGGAAGTAGCCACCAGGTTCAAGAAGATTTCTAGAAACTCCTTGAAGCATATAATTAAGCTCTAGAAACTCTAGATTTCTAGATCAAGACACAAACTTGTTTGTCTTTCCTTTCCCTTTAGTTATTTCATTGTCTTGGACGTTTATTATGACATTCAATAGGATGATAGGTTTTTAAATTCATATTAGGGATTGTTTTTTATGCATTTCATTAAACTTTTTTCTTGTTGAATTCAATACATCTATGAATGTTTTGTGATAATTTTTATGCTTATACTTGGAAATAAATGGAGAGAGTAGATCAAGTTACATGGTTAAGGTGCGCAAAAAGAGTTTGTAGCTTAATAGACTTGCAATGATTACGTTAGTTAACAATTGAAAAGAGATCTTAATTGTGAATTAATTATCCTTAGGATTGCTTTAAATCCAATTGAATAGTTAGAAGTAGTTTTGTGAATTGAGAGGTTACAATTCTACTATTATCGACTTCAATTGGTATTACTTGATTGGATTAACAAGAATAAGGGGAGACAAAGAAAGGATAAAATAATTCCTAAGTTTCCAACTTTGATCAATTTTATTTTTTTTGGCAGCTCACTTATTGATGTAAATGAATATGGTGAATTATGTAATGATTCACTTCTAGATATTTTGGATGACTCTTCTATTAAAGGTCCACTTGATCTTTTACAAGTTTAAGGATGTAAACAAAAGGAAAAATGTGGCAATAAGAAATAGCTCTTAGATTATTTAGAGATTATGAAACCTATGGTACGTCTATAGAAACCAATCTTTATAAGCTACCTTGAGCATGACGGGACGTTAAGCTAACGATGTTAAACAAGTGCTACTTAAGAGGTAACCAAAGAATTAAGGAAGGTTTCAATTTTATTTCATTTTGTTTCCATTTTTTTGTTAACATAAGACTTTATTTCATGTTATATTATTTCCATTTCTTTATTATCATCATCATCATCATCATCATCACCATCTTTCATTTTTATCCCTTATTATTCATATTTTTACAAGGATGGAATCTTTATGAAATTAAAAACTCTGTAATTTTTATTATTCATGGCAGTACCAATTCTGACCTTTTCTTACTTTCTATGCTTTACTATTATTTTATTTTGATGTGCTTCAATGGTATGCATTGAGGACAATATAAAATTTTAAGTGTGGGGAAGAGATTTCTTAAGTTTATTATAATCTTTTTTATTAAATATTATTAACTGATATCCGAATTAGTTAAAATCTTTCCAAAATACTTTAGATCATTATTGACTATTAGATTAAATTAATATGCAAAAGGATGAAAGTTAGAATACACTTTCTTTTCAAGTTATTTTTTAGTAATCAATAAGATAATCAATGTGAATGAAAATTGCATATTATTTACACATAAGATCTTTTTTGTGAGCTTAAAAGCAAATACATTATTATTTTTAGCTTTTTTATTCTTTCATGTGTATTATCATGCGTAGTTGGATAATTTTAGATGCTTTAATTATTTATAATGAACTCACATTTGCTAAATTTAAAGCATTGAAATGATAAAGGAATTTAGACTAAACCTTTGCTTTAGCCTATTTTCTTGTTTATTATCATACCATATTTTATCCCCTAGGAGTAACCAGATTTGAGACATAGCCCTTTCAATGGTTATAACGACATTAATAGCCTTTTCTTTATTTTTCTTGAAATACTTTTTATTGTTTTAAACCCTGAGGGTTATTTACATTTACTTAATTGCTTGAAACTTTAAATTTGAAAAGGTCCAATATTTCTTTAATAGTTGGTATGTTATGAATTCTTGGAAAAAAAATGTTGCGAGCATAATAAGTGAATTAAAAAAAGTGTTAAAGTTATGGTACTAATAGAATCAAATTATGATCTAATGTTCTGGGGTTATTAGAACATAAATAAAACATATAATTAGATCACAATATATCAAACAACCAATTACATTAATAAAAGAATCAAATCATATCAAAGTATTAACATATGGTTTATCTAACCTAAATAACTAAACGTTTAGTTACACATGATCTAATACGAAATCAAACATAAATCGAAAGAAAAACGAAATGAAAACAATGGGTTCATAATTCTAAATTTCCTTGATTGTCTTCTATCAATTTCTTGCGATGTAGAGGCTTGATTTTGTATTTTGATGGATCTGTCGATGATTTCTTTGTGTTTTCCACTTATTTGGACCAAAATCACACCTAGAGAATGACTCCACATCTAGAAATCACCTGCCAAAGTCTCCTCTCTTAATTTGCCTTTGAAATATCAATTTTATATGAAAATCTAGGTTTTTAGCTTATGCATGATCTCTTGCACGACTATGCATTAGACCGTGCATAATCAGAATTCATCTACGATCACGAAAGTACACGGTCGTGAACTCCTTTTAGATTGCTGATTTTCTATTTTACATTACGTTTTTTAACATACCATACCATAGCGCATATGCCGAACATATCCACAGATAGTCGAGAATATACTCTACAGAAATGGTACGTTAAAACAAACATATAAAAACAGTCTGAGGCATCAATATAACTGAAGCATTCCAAATACTTATTTCCTTCACAATCATAATAAGTCATACATTTCATTAACATTCCAAGTTCAAGTAGACCATACACAACAGTTTTGAACTCAATCCCAGTACAACATATAATACAAAAATTACACACTAGAGACAATGGGCGTCATAATATGGAATGCTAGTACAAAAGATATCTATCTAGACTTCACATGTATCAACTGATCAGACCTTTGAGCCATTCTTGTCCCCAAAATATCAATATTGGAATTCTATTAGATCGCTTTAGATGTTAGATCTCCCTTGAACTTTAAAATCAAATTTGCAATTTTGATGAGTTTGTAAACTCAGTAAGTGAACCATCATTGATGTGTTTAATCAAGCAGAACACCAAATCAATTGCAAAACTCAATTCAGCAAGTATATTACAAAATCCAATAACACATACCATACCACATTTTGTCATATTTCAACAAGTACTGTATACACACATTGCATATCAAAATTTCATAACAATTCAATAATTTCATCACAATCAGTCATATGATACATGTATAATTGATTATGCAAATGCATATATGATTTCTTTCGTATTTCTCTTTATTGTGATCAAGTGCATATTAACCCAATTTATTGTCCCGTATTTATTGTAGATACCAGGCTCATTTCATATACTATCCCGTATTCGTTGTGGATATCGAGCTTATTGTTATCTAAGCCTATGGCTCTTTGCGCACAATCTCGCGCTGTAAGCTCTTTTCCATACATTGGCTACTCTAGTCACAACTCCTTTATCTGATCATGCATTTCAATGTAATGAGATGCATCAATTCACATATCATGCTTTCAGTACTTTTAATTAAATGTGCTCATGTCATATATCAAATCCTTCGGCTGATTTTATATATCAAATCCTTCGGCTTATGTCATATATCAAATCCTTCGGATCTAAGTCCGACATTCATCATTCAGTTTTTCACACATTCCACAATATACATACAATTCAAACGGAAACACATATAATTGAATTACACATCTAGGTTAACTCACAGTACGCTTTAGAAAAGCTATTACCTTGATAATCCGACAATGTTTAGACGCTGACAATCAACTTCTGCATCTAAAGTCATACAATACATACATAGTTTACACATCACCAAGTTTTTCAATCATATGACTATACAATCATGCACATGTATATGTGTCATGTTCAACGCATGCTCAATTGACCTTTCCAAGTATGTATTCTTATTCATAAGTCTTGACCATTCAATTATTATAGCTTGTATATTACCACTTTGCATTCATGTTTATACCTTAAGTAAGTTTGATTACTCTAAATTCATCAATCATACATTCATCAACCTTTCTAGCAATATACATTCACGCAGTTTCCCAATTCTCATTCATTTATACCTAGCACACGTTACTCATGTCTTTAAGATCATGGTATGCATTAAAAAAATCATTTATTCCTTAAACAAATCATAATTTCCATATTTGAACTCAACCACATCAAAACAGTCCATTCTTTAGGTTATAACATCAATTAACTACATAAATTTATCAAGCTCTTAACTAATTAATCAAGCAACAATCTAGGCTCTTTCTTAGCCTTAATCAAGTCAAAATATACCAATTTAGAGTGAAATTTCTCAGCTGGTTCAACATGTACACAAGGCTGAAATTAAAATTCCAGAATTTGTCATCAACATCACTAATGTGTGTAACTTTACTACCTGTAATACGTCACGGATTTTACAAGCTTAGAGACATTCTAAGACCTTAAATTTTCCAGATTTCAGGTTCTTTAAGGTTACTTCATTTTATTACCCTAAGCCTAGAGACCTCTCTAAGACCTTAAATTTTCTGGATTTCATATCCTTTAAGTTTACTTCATTTTAGTACTCTAAGGTTAGAGACATCTCTAAGACCTTAAATTTTCCATATTGGTTACACTTAGGCTTACAAAATTCTGCTCACTTATGTCATTAATAGTCACTTTTTACAAACACACCTGTAGCTCTAATTTTCCATATTTGAAAACACCTTCATAACACCTATCTTTAGCATGAATTCTTCATAAATTATAATTCAAATCCTACTTTAAATCATCCATACAAAAACCCATAAACTACTATTTTCGTGCATGCAAAAACGGAACAGAAAAGTACCCATCCATTCTCCATTTTCCATCTTCATAAATTATACTTCAAATACTACCTTAAATCATCCATACAATAACCCATAAACTATTATTTTCGTACATGCAAAAATAGAACAAAAAAAATACCCATCCATTCTCCATTTTCCAACACATCTTCAACATCAACTTCATACACAATCTATCCCAATTTAACCATCATAACTTTCTATTATAACATGGCATAAAGAACAACACTTTACTTACTTGTCTAGCTCAAATTTCCACCTTAATGATCAAGCTAACTTAGCTCTCCAAGCATGCAAAATCATCCAAGTACAAGATGGAAGTAAAAATGATTTTAGCAAAGGCAAAATGATGATAGCAGGTTATAGCTATCTTTGAGCATATTTTTTTGTGGATCTTGAAATGACTGAATGAAATTGAAGCAAGATTTAGTAGTTATGATTGAGAGTAATGGAAAGAAGGAGAATGAACACAACAGAAACTACTCCTGCAGTAGCTTGACTAATCAAGTGCTAGGTGTCTCTATGTTATAATGGCATATGCCCCTAAGCATGTAAGCCACTTATCCCCTCAATAAGCTACCAAATGTCACCTAGTTACTAGTCCATTTGTCACTCATTCATTGCTTCCATTTGTCAATTAATTACCTATGCCAAATGTCATTTATTTATCTATGCCAAATGTCACTCAATTTATAGGCTCAGTCATCTTAATTTTTCATTTGTCAACTTGTCTTGCCACTTGGCATTTTTCCTAGTATAAATGTACATTTTAATTCATCAATTTTTCAATTGTAACAATAAATTCCATGTTTACTAATTATAGTCCACCAAACCAAAATTCAAGACATAAACAATACACAATTCACATCATGATCATTTTAACCCTTTCATACCTCAAAATATGTCAATTGAGTGCACATAATATCTTTGCAATTGTTTACCAAATCATGATTCATGTGTGTATGCTAATGATATGCATGTGAATGAAATGCATTTCATAAATTTTCAATGATATGCTCATTTTCAATATTCTAAGGCTTTAACCCTTAGTATAGAGAACGGGCTATTACAGTTAATTCTTCTCCTTTAAGTTTGTGAAGGCAATTATACTCTGTAAACACATATGTAAACATATATGAAACGAATTAAGTACTAACTATATACCAAGAGTATACAATATCGAGCAAGAATACATTAAATATGTGGTAAAAACATAGTCAATTATCCATCTATCATTTATGTATTTTTTATTTATGTTTTTTGTTTTGCTTGAGGACAAACAAAGGTTTTAAGTATGGGGATGTTGATAGGTGTAGATTATATTATGTTTTTATAAGTGTTTAAGTGTGTTTTTAAGTATTTCCTAGATGATTATCATGTGTATAGGCTTAGAATTATGTTATTGGTAATGTTTGTATGTATTCTAAGTGTTTGAATGGTTTAGAGTAAGAATTGGATCTTAATTTTATGTTTCGAGAGGTGTTTGATATGTATGTGAGTGTTAGAAATCAGGAAATTGAAGAATGAAGAAGGTGGAGGAAGCTTGAAGGTGTCATGATTGTGCACAATCATGACAAAGGCTAAACCAAGTGAAGCATGGTCGTGACTCAGAGCACGATCATGACAAAACATTTCCAGGCATGATTTTTTTGTATCTTTTAGGGTTTAGGACTATTTTCAGAACCAAATTAAGTGGAGAAACCCTAGAAATAACTTTAGAACCTTAATACACTATAAAAAGAATGTGAAATACATACAAACAAAATGCAGGAGCCATTCATCAAAACGGATTAAAAGTGGGAGATCAAGAAGAATATACAAGAATTCTAGCTTTATAGATTAAGGAGCAATTAGAGTTTTTTTTTTCTTCTTTTCCTTTAGTTCTTTCATTGCTCTTGATGTTATGAATTCTAAGATGTTAAACATGTTCATGAAGTTTTAAACTTCATATTAAAATTTATTCTGAAATTATTTTGTGACTTTTAATTATTTTTGATTTCAATACGTATTGGACGTTTGTGATAACTTTTCATGCATAAATTTGGCAACAAATTGAGAAAGTTAGTCAAAAGTAATTGATAGGTGTAGTTTATACTATGTTTTGATTGCTATTTTAGTGTGTTTATAGGTGTTTATTAGTTGATTATTATGTTTATAGGCTTAGAAATATGTTATTGTTAATTTCTAAGTGTTTGTGTGGTTTAGAGCATGATTTGGATCTTAATTTTGTGTTTTATGAGGTGTTTGATGTGTTTGTGAGTGTTGGAAATCAGATAATTAAAGAAAAAGGAATATTTGAAGCAAATTATGGATACACGACCATTTCTATGGCCGTGTATGTCTCTTAGCCTCTATAGAATCCCGATTTTTGAGATTTTTGAGTTATACATGGTTTGATACATGACCGTGTATCAAATTGTGTATCTCCAAGACAACAATTCCAACAAGTTTCAACTTTTCCAACATGCAAGTTATTTCGGTCTTTTAACATTCTGGGGCTATTTTTGGAACCAAAAGAACTGAAAAAAAAAACCCTAGAAAGAACCCTAAAAGACTTAAGAACTATAAAAGAATGTGAAAGACTCCAAAGAAGGCAGCTACCATCTTGCAAAAGTAGATCAAACAAGGAAGATTGAGAGAGATGTCCAAGATTTCCATATTTCCATATCAAGCTCCGAATCAAGTTTTTCTTTCTTTCCTTTTGTTATTTTCATTAAACTTTAGGTGTAAACTAGATTTTCAGATGTCTATTACATTCATGATGTTCTAAATTCTAGATTAGGGTTTGTTCTTGAATTATTTTATGACTTTGATTTCAATTGATTCAATACATAATCTATGTTGTGCTAATGGTGCATGCATATACTTTGACAATAAATCGAGAAAGTGAGTCAAAAGTAATATGATTAAATTGTGCAATGGGAGTTAATGGATTAATATGTCACATGATTAATAAATCAACCATCATTTGAAGAGAGATCTTCTGTGAGAGCTTGGTCATTCGATAGATCACATCAGAACTAATTGAAAACATAAAGGAAAGAGTTGTGAATTAAGAGATTATAAGTATGAAATTTTTAGATTCAATTAGGATTAATTGATTAGGTCTTAAGAGAGAGGAGTTAATCCCTTAGAAGATCTAGAATCAACACATATCAATAGGGTTAAAGGAGCAAAATAATGATAGAATAAATCCTAAGTTATTCAGCCTTGATCAACCTTAGTTTAAATTGGTAGCTCACTTGATGTTAACTATTTGATTGCTTAATTCAATTGTTTTAATTTTTTGTTATTATTTTTTTAAAACCATCTTTTATCTCCTTAGACAAAGTTAGGTTCACTTAGTTTAGCTATTTTCTCGTGGGATCGACACCTTTGATACTATAAGTTACAATTTGTATACTTACGAATATTGAGAGTTTTTATTAGAGGTAAAACTTGCTCAACAATAATCAATGATAGATTGTACAACAAGAGTTAGCCGTTTAATAGACCTACAATTATCAAATTAACAATCATTCGAAGAAAGATCTTATTTAAGAAATTAATTATCCATTAGATAGCTTCATATTTAATTAAAGAAGTTATGAATAATTTTGTGAATCGAGAGACTATAAATCTGAAAATTTTTAATTCAATTATGGTTAATTGATTAGATCTTGAGAGAGAGTAATCGATACTTTGAGAAATCTATGATTAAACACATAAATTGATTCAACAAGAACGAGGGAACAAAATAGAGAAAGATTAGTTCCTAAATATTCACTCTTGGTCAAGCTCAATTTTTATTGGCAACTTACTTGTTAATTGTGTGATTGTCTTGTTTTATTAATTGTTTTAAATTATGTTATTTAATTTTATTCAAATCTATTTTGTGTTACCTTAGACAAAGTTAGGTTCAAATTGTTAACTCTTGTATAATTCTCGTGGAAACAATAACCTCTTATACTACAAAATATTATTCGTATACTTGCGGATATTGAGAATTTTATTATTATATATAAAACTTGTTTAACAAATCACAATGTCCATTAGACATCCAATGAGTTTGAAGGAACAAGAGAGGACAAGGAAAAATAGGACAGTTCTACATTTGAGGTCTTGTACATACCCTAAAATAGCAGTGGTGGGAGGGTCCCTTATACTCCTAAACTTGTCCACAATTAGTGGAATCATAAGAAGAGTTTGAGGTTGCATTAATTTGAAGTTGGATACGAGTGATTATTGTAATTATAGGTTAAAATATTGTCAAATATTAAAGTCTAAGTTGCATTTAGTATAAATATTAAGGTTCAAAATGACTATTTTCCTTATCATTACACTTAATTTGTTAAAAAATTAAATTATTTACTAAATGAATGAAATAAAATTAGAATTAAAAACTTCAAAAAAAAGTTAGACTTATTTATGGTTTAGGTTAGTATCGAGTTTATTCAAAGTCTATCATATACTTTTTAAAATAATTAAAACCCCTTCCCCATTTGATTTGTGAAATGGATCTCATTTTTAAACTCAAACCCAATCTATCATAAAATTTTTAAATTTAAGCCCAATTTGTAGTTCCTGTTATAAGCTTTTAGCTTATGCAACATATAAAATAAAAATTAGTTATAAAAATATAATATATTTTAATCATATATGCAAAATAAAAATTTTAATCTTATAAAAATAAATTTATAGTTTTAAATATAATATTATATGGATATTAATTAATATGTAATTAATATTAGACGATAATAATAGGTTAAGATAATTATAAATTGGTTATAAATATTAATTCAAGTTGGACTATTTATAGATTTGTGATATAACCCAAATTTAATTCTCAAATTCTGTTGAATTAAAATGTTAATTATACAAGTACTATAGACATATTTTCAAATTTAAACTCTCTAATTTTGAACTTAATTCATGTAACCAAATCAATTCAGTTTATATATATCTAGCTCAAATTACTAAATTTGAACATAAAAATATATAAGCAAATTAATATAAGAATAAAAATTAAGTTGAGAATTTTGTACAATCTAATCTTTATTCAATTCTTGAAATTTTAATTTCCACACTAATATAAATTGAGTAAAAGCTGTTAGGGTACTAATTACTATAGCAAATGTATAAATTGGGTCACTTCCGAGAATAGTATCAAAACATTGCAAAGCAATTCTTGATGGACATGTCTTCCCAGTACGCTTTATGCGAGTTATAAACTTATTTTTGTAAAATATTTCTATAAGAATAATCAACAAAATGTTAATATATATAATATTTATATTTTTATAATTTTTTAAGTCATATTTTTATAAGTTTTTTTCACATAAACAGTTAATATTAAATAATTAATTTTACCAAATATCAAATAAAAAATAACTAATATAATCTGCTAATCAAATAACAGGTAATGTAATCAACTTAGTGCGAACAGGTCATATAAATATTTTTGGGCGTCCGTATTCCGTGCTAAGGAAACTGAATAATAGATGGGATGAGTTTTGGGCCTTTGCTTGGTTCTTCTGTTTGTTCTAAATGGAAAACACAAACTACAAAATAGACGTACCATCTGAAGATAACATTTAGACTGGCATCTCACAACACACGAACACAGACTTCGTGCGAAAAGCTATGTCAATTTCCTTATCAACGCCCTTGTTCTCTCCTCTTCACCTAACCCACTTCTCTCGCTCCCTCTTTTCCGAGACCCATTTTGCCTACAAACCCTTTCTCTCACCCAGACCCTCGAAGCCTCTCCTTCTGCTCTACATCCCCAGAGCTTCTGCTGACATCGTAGCTGGAAATTCAGGCTCCGTTGCCACTGTCGATGAGCCGAAGATCGAAAAGAATGCTTCTGGCCCATCTACGGCCGCCGTGGAGAGTTCTTCCGGGCCTAATGGAGTTGTTCCAGAAGGAGAAGTAAAGAGAGTTACTAAATTTGAGGACCCCAGATGGGTTGGTGGGACCTGGGACTTGAAACAGTTTCAGAAAGATGGAAGCACTGATTGGGATGCTGTTATCGATGCCGGTGAGCTGTTCTTTGTTTTTTTTGTTTTACTTTCTGGGTGATTATGTTCTATGTGCCTGATAATCATTGATCCTCTCCTTTTCATTTTGTCTTGTTTTGTAGATTATAATGTTCATTGTTAATATGCATGTTTCCCTTTTCAAATATTTCTTGAAAAATCACTTTTTTTATGCTTGCCCCTTAGAAAACTAGATGCTTAGTTTAACCGAAACAAACTGCGTTCAAGTCCCCGCTCTTTCTGCGCAAGGTCATTGTACTGGGAATGTTATATCATAGGGTGAAGAAGCTAGAGCGGTTAGGAAATGCATTTGTGTGGTTTTATATATGCTATTGTATCTTAAAAATATATCTAACCGAAGTAGAATATTGATCACATAGTGTCTGTAATATGCCGTGATTTGATAAGTTCCGTGTTTTGATGAGTTAAGTGTTTAATTTATTTTTTCTTTGCTAGTTTATGTGACTATTGTTTCTTTTCTATTAATTGAATCAACTACTTTGCTTAGATTATTCATTGGAAATTAAACAGATGGTGAGCGTGATTAGCATTGTAAATTCTAAATCATAGGTCCTGACACAACCATAATGAAGATAAATAGTCAATAGGAATGTCAGTTATGGTCTGTTAGTTCTTTGTTTGATATTTAGATAGGATTAATTTCTGTTCCTATAATAAAGAGTCTGTTAGTTTGTTAGTTGATATGGTTTCAAGGTTGTGTCTTCTATCCTTTACATATTGAGATCCAAGGTTCTTTCTTAACGAGCTCAATTGCTTTCTACTTAACAAGATAGGTACATAATGAAGTCTTCTAGGCTCAATGTGCAAGTAGAGCTACTAGAAGACTTCCAGCTATAGGGTTTTATACCCAAATCTACAATCAAAGAGCATAATACTTTGGTATCAGAACAGTTGGTGATGGGGAACCCTCTAATCATTCAACATAGAATGAGGCTTGTGATCATGCACCAGGAGGATCTAGTGAGGGATCAAGTTGAAATGGAAATAGAGAAGAATAAGATGACATCTAGACTAGAAGAACTCATCCAAAAAATGACAACTAGCGGAGGAAATCATGGAGAAGTTAATAATCAGAGAGGAAGGAGAGAGATGAGCAAAGAGTATGGTGAAGGAGAGTATTTCTTACCCAACTACATAAAGTTCGATTTCCCTCAATATGACGGCTCTTCTGATCCCCTTAAATGGTTAAGCTAGTATGAGCACTTCCTTTTCCACCAACAAACTTCGAATGAGGACAATGGGGGATTGGCTTGTTTCCATATGGGGAGGGATGCCCCACCTCTAGTTCATCAAGTTGGAGAGCCATAGAGCTTAGAATCAGCTGTAATTTGCATTTTGGGTTAACAATTTGTAGCAACAAGTTTGGAGAACCATCAAAGATCTGGAAAACAAGGACTGTCGAGGAGTACTGGAGGTGTTTCTAGCAATTTGTTGATTGAGCGAACTTCCTTTCCTAGGAGTAGATGGAGATCTTCATAAGTGGGTTGGAGGAGGCGATTGTAGTGGAGGTGGAGTTGGAAAAACCAACAGACTTGGCCAATGCAACGAGCTTTGCTAGACTCTATGAGAAAAGCAAGGACCATTAGAATCACGTACGATAAGCACTAGCAGCAATAGTACCCCAAAATTGCTTTATATTGTACATTTGAGTAAGACAAAACTGGAGGAAAAAGGGTCCAAGGACTATATTTAATTGTGATGAGCCATATAAGATTGGGCATTGCTACAAACTTCTTTTTTGGTTGTAGGGGACTGATGAACCACAACCTAAACTAAAAAAAATATGAAGAACTAGAGATCTCTTTCAATGCAATAACACGGGTGCTAAAATTACAAACCATGCATTTGAAAGAAATTATCAATGGCTAATTTATATTTATACTAACAGATTTTGGTTCGACTTATAGTTTTATTGATGAAACATTCATGGAACAACCAAGGACCCCCCAACGAACTTCAGACAAAATTGCTACTTATAATGGCGAATAGCAAATCAAATGCATTAAAATGCATGAAAGAAAATCAAAGAAAACAGAAAATGCATTAAAATGCATGAAAGAATTAAATGCATGAAAGAAAATCAAAGAAAACAGAAAAAATAAGATGACCAAGATGAGGAAAAGACCTTATATTTGTCTAGTCCTCCACAGAAAGAGGAAGAAACAACAGAGTAAACGCAATTGTAGCAACACTCAGGCTAAACTCAATAGATGTGTAGGTTCAAATTCATCTACGTTTAGATTCTAGCTAGGATGGAAGACTAGTGAGACAAGAGACAAGAGGTGAAAGCAGTATCAAGTCAGAGACAAGTGCAGCAGGCAACATAGGCAATGAGCAAGGGCATGTTTTTTGGGTTTAATTCACACACAACTAGATCATTTTGTTACATTTACAATACCACGTCAGAGACAAGAGCAGCAAGCAACATAGACAAAGAGCGAGGACATGTTTTTTTAATTCACACAAAGTACATCATCTTGTTACATTAACAAGACAACATCATTTTGTGTTATGTGAGTGTTTAGGCTTCATGCTGGGCTGGGCTGGGCTATAAATGTCAAATTTGAAGTTTCAAAAATAAAAAAATCTTGAAACCGATCATCTAAGGTCGAACTGTTGACTTCAAGCTAAGCTAGTCTGGGTCAAACTATATTTGCCATTCCTAGTTGTTAGATCTAGTATTATTTTATATACCCACTTGTCCTTACTATTTAGGTTACTCCCCTAGTAAATCTTGTAGTAAGTGATAATAAGGATTTTCTGTTAGAAACTTGTTACTTGTCTATAAATAGAGGTTTTGGAGCTGAATTTTTTATTGAGGGTGTATTTGTTATAAGTCCTAATTGTTCCAATCACAATCATAGTCGTATTTTGTTGAAACTTGTTTCCTGAAACCTTTCTCTACATCAAAGGCCTTAAAACTCAATTGTTGTTGTAAGTTACAGTAACTTGCTCACTGTTTAATGTAAAGACGGTCCTTTTTCTTTTCAATATCAGGATCATCAGTTAAAGTACCCTTTTCCTTATCAGATACGATTCTTCTGCTTGTTTTACATAATGTGTTACTTTCCTTCCTCTGTTTTTTCTTTTTCTCTGATGATCCTTTAAATTCTCTGAGCATATATTTATCTTTTGGTCATGAATGCTAGCAATAGTTAGTTTTACCTCATAGGTAAACAATTATTTTTCTCTAGTTACCTCATTATCTTTCTAAACTATTTTTTTATAATTCTAGCATATCATTCCTCTGAAGTGGAAACGATGAACAAATTAGAAAAAAGAAAAATATATAGAATAGCAATTGCAGGTTCTTATGGGTAAATTGGCACTTGCAGTTTAGAATCATATATGATATTGTGGTTTGGCTTTTTGTTCGAAACCAGTAGAATGAGGTTGTGCTATGTGAAATATTATAATCATACCCACCCTTAGGATCTAACATTTTTTGCCTTTCTTTATAGTAGAGATAAAGAACAAGAGTTTCAGGTATATCTTCAACTTTCTTCCTTCTTTCCAGTATAGGTTTCTTCGGAGGCATTAGTGTATAAAAAGAAAGTTTGATACTACTGGTATTATAAAGACTACAACCATTTTTGGAGTACATGCAGTTTTCCATCAGTTCATGTATACTCCCTATTGATTGTTTATTATTTGGGGACGCTGTTGCTTGACTCGGAACTGTTGGACATACTTTATGGTCAAACTCTAGGGATTTTGATCTTGCATTTAAAGGTTAGCTATGTGGAGGTTGCTGTTTTATGTTCTTAGTTGGAACATATAGATAAGTATGTTGCCAATGTGAAGTAAGACAGTTAACTAATATGAAGCTGGAGGCTACATTTTTATTTTTTCCAGTCAACTTTTTTCCACGTACTTGGAGGATGACATGGTATCTGATAAACATGCATAAATAATATTTCTTCAGAGGTTAGACGGAGAAAATGGCTTGAGAGTAACCCAGAAACAACAAGTAATGATGACCCTATTGTTTTTGATACATCAATTATACCATGGTGGGCGTGGATGAAAAGGTTCCATCTACCAGAAGCAGAACTACTGAACGGTTTGTGAAGATATGAATCATTGCAATGTACATAAGTAAACAACCTTCTTCGATGGTGCAAAAGTAATTTAGCATTTCATTATACACAGGTCGAGCCGCAATGATAGGCTTCTTTATGGCTTATCTGGTGGATAGCCTGACTGGTGTTGGTCTTGTCGACCAGATGAGCAGCTTCTTCTGCAAGACACTATTGTTTGTAGCGGTAGTAGGTGTACTTCTTATCCGGAAGAATGAAGACATAGAAAACCTTAAACAGTTACTGGAAGAGACAACCTTCTATGACAGGCAATGGCAAGCAACTTGGCTAGACGAGACCTCGAGCAGTTCCAAGAAAAATTAGCTGCAGGTCATCAATTACTTTCAACTCTTATTCATATTTTCTTTTATGTAATCCTTGTGCTAATAGTAATGCCGGTTGAAGTTCCAATTCCACTCTAACCTAGGCTACTATTAAGTCTACATGTATGTTGAATTACGTTGTCCTTCAATTGTCATACGCGTATTACAATTTGAGGGTTAAATGTGGATGAGAAACGAGCTTCTACTGGTACGTTTCCGTAGGCTCTGATTGACCGCATTCCCGTCTAACCCGTTTGTTGAAAGTTGTCAATTTTTCCTTCCAACTTTAGTAACATGAACATTCTTATCCTTTAGGAGTTGTTTAACCAACTTTAATAGACTCGGGCTCTTGGCATTATTCGCCATAATTGTATGGAAAATTTGGGGGACGTGGCCTTAGAATGCCACTTAATCCACTAGATGGGAATGCGGTCCTGCAATTAATTATAAAAGGAAAATCAAATTCCGTCCTACAAGTTTCGCAGGATTATGATTTTTTTTTTTTAATTTGAAATTCTTTCAGAGGGTACAAACCACAAACATAAGTTTTATAAGGAAACTACTAGTTTGAGAGACTTCATTAAGTCCAAGTCCAAGAAAACTTCCTATTTAAAGCAATTCATATCTATTTAAAGGAGAAGATTTAAGTGAGCTTAACACATCTCCCTTATGTAATATTATATTAATGAATACTAAATATTTTTTTCAAATAGAGTTTTATTAAGAATCATAATTTTAATCTAGTCCTAAGAACCTTAACCCAAGGCCAAGTTTTATTATAAAAGAACAACAATTTGGATTCGATTTTTTAAAAAATCTAATATAAAACTTTATTCCTAAAAAATAGTTAAAATCGTCGGAGGAGGATACTTATTTTTTCCAAATTTCTTGGTTTGTGTGTGTGTGTGTGTATGTGAGTGAGTGAGTGAGAGAGAGAGAGCATATTTATTGACTTTGAATAATAAATTGATAAAATACATAATCAATCCAAGCTCAAGTATAAGTTTTTTTTTTACATTTTTTAATTTTAGGCTTATTTTGTTAAGTTAAGATTAATCTACAAAATTAAAAACTTGGACCTTATTTTACCAAATAAAATTAGTCAGGTTTTAATTCAAAATTTCTCAGTCTGTCACCCCAATTTATTGGAACAAATATGATCTCAATTTTTAGTTTATCTCATTTAGTCTAGTTTCTTCGTTTTTTAAATCACTTGAAAATTTCAAACTCAATTAAGCCCAATTAGCTTAAATTGACTACATTGAAACCCTTTAATTTTATTATTTTAGGCTAAAAATCATTTTTATCATTGTTTTAATTTTTTTTTCATTGCTTTGGAATCGATTTTTAGCTTTCTAAACTCTAAGTGTCTCCAAAAGAAGTTGAAATGGAAACTAAGATAAACTCTCAATCTACTGTAATTAAAATTTTTACTAATTCTTTGTCTTCTTTTCCTAGTAGCTTTGCTAAATCAAAGAAAGAAGAGCAAGATAAAGAGATTTTGGAAATGTTCAGAAAGGTAGAGGTGAACATACCTTTAATTGATGTTATATAATAAGTTCCAAGATATGTCAAATTTCTCAAGGAATTACGCACTTTCAAAAGAAAATTGAGAGGAGAAGAGAAAGCGATTATTTAAAGGAAACTTCCACAAGAGTGTAAGGATCCAAGTACGTTTACAATTCTTTACAAAATAGGTGGCACCAGATTTGAAAAGGCAATGTTTGATTTAGGAGATTTAATTAATGTCATGCCATATTTTATTTATACTTCATCGAATTTGGGGTCTTTGAAAGAAATACGTGTCATAACTCAACTGACAAATAGATCTAACACTTATCCTCGAGGGGTTGTAAAGGATGTCTTGGTGTAGGTTAATGAATTAGTTTTCCTAGCTGATTTTTATGTAATAAACATGGAGGGAGAACCCTCGTCTATTTTAGCAACAATCCTTTTGGGTTGCCCCTTTTTAAAAACTTCAAAAACAAAGATTGACATGGACGCAGGGACATTAACTATGGAGTTTAATGGTGAAAAAGTTCACTTTAATATTTTTGAAGCAATAAGGTGCCTTAGTGATGTTCATTCTGTTTTATCTATTAATGTCATTGATTACTTGTCTCAAAAAAATTTTGATATGGAAGGTAAGGATAAGTTATAAGTCATTCTTTGTATGAGTTTAGAGGAAAACACTTTGCAAAATTCTAACTTATTTATTGCAGATGAGATAGAAAAATCTTGCTAGCACTGCAATCAATGCCAAAAAGGTATATACTTTCAAATAATGAATTGCAAATATCTCAGATGGAATCTCTACCTTGGGTTGTGCAGGTATCAACCATTAAACTAAAGCAATTGTTAGAGTACTTGAAGTATGTACTTTTAGGAGAAGAAGAAACACTTCTAGTAATCATAGCAAAGAATCTAACCAAGCTTTAAAAGGAAAAGCTCATTTGAGTACTTAAGGACTACATCACAACTATAGGGTAGACCATAGCTGACATTAAGGGTATTAGCCCTTCGACATGGATTTACCGAATTATTTTAAAAGAAGGATCCCAATCATTAAGAGAATGACAAAGGAGATTGAATCCTCCAATGATGGAAGTGGTGAGGAAGGAGATCTTGAAGTTGCTTAATGTTGGTATAATTTATCCAATTTTGAATAGTAAATAGGTAAGTCCAGTCTTTGGTACTGAAGAAGACTGGGACTACAGTGGTAAAAAATGAGAATAACGAGCTTGTCCCTACAAGAATTCAAAATGGATGGTAAGTACGCATCAATTACAGAAATGTAAATGATCCTACATACAAGGATCACTTTTCATTCCCATTCATTGATCAAATGCTTGAATGCCCATTTGATGTATTCTTAGATAATCTAAATTGTATACTTAAACGGGGCATCGAAACTAATCTTGGTCTATATTCTGAAAAATGTCATTTTATGGTTGAATAAGGAATAATTTTAGGACATGTAAATTCATATAGAGGGATTGAGGTTAATATAGCTAAGGTAGATATTGTGCGAAACTAATATGTGTTTAAATGTTGATTTATTTGATATACTATACTTAGTGATTAATGCCTTAGAAATGCTTAGGATACTCACTTTAGCTCATATTTGATCTTAGGTACATTTCGGAAGTGAAGGAAATAAAGTAACTCGAAAGCATGTCCATTGAAGCCATTTTCTTTACTTCCATACTCTATTGATTCATGGAGCATAAAGAAGAAGAAAATTAAAAGCAAGAAGAAGACAAGAAAATGAAAAGAACATGAAGAAAATGTTGTCAACCTGGCTCACTACCATCCAGAAAATTCCATAGCCATGCAACGTGAGTAAATATTGTTACAAAGCAACTCATTCACGTGAATCAGCAAGCTTTCCATTTGTTGTCCATTTCCTTAAAATCTAGCTTTTGGAACATATGAGAAAGGATATATGATAGCTGGCTGGGAAAAGAATGGAAAATTGTGAAAGTGGACAACAACTCCACTCTTCGATTTTTAAGCTACATTTTCCTTAAAACCTAGATACTATGAAAACATGTGAGGGCAGAAACAAAAGTGTGGTATGGCTGTAAAAACGGTAATGCATGGGATTGCATGGTGTCTCACATGAGTGAAACACCACACACACACACACACACCACCTGTCCATTTAACATAGCCTTTTAAGTATAAAACAAAAGTATATGATGGATGGTGGGTAGCTACATATAGAGGGTACACTCACGACATGGACATAAACCAAAGGACATTTTGTCCTCTTCTATTTTGAAAGACATCTGTCCCATATCCCTTTTAAATCTTTGGAATAAAGAAAGGAAGGGGATACTCGGGATCGAATCTACAGGGAATGTTCGGTTAATTTCTGTAACGAAATTAATTGATGCAAGGAAAATATAAGGGGATTTTTTGGATTTTTAAGCAATTTAGAAATTAAAGTAAAAGTAAACTATCAAAACAAATTAAAACAAGCAATCGAAAATGAGAAAAGTGTCGAATATAAGTAAGGCCCGATTCTAGGGTCAATCTCAACCTAAACACGATCAAACATATTCCATCATCCTAACATCTTCACAACTCTCTTCGGACTATTGATCTGAGACTAATAGAATGCTTTGCTAATCCCGATTTTTCCTTGTAGAGAAATTAAGCAACTTGATCCGGAGATCGAGAGAACATTACGGAGATTGCGTAGGGAAGTAAGGTGAACTTTGGTAGATGAATTGGAATCAGAATCCAAGACACGATGGCGAATATGAGAACTCTAAAGGAGTTAGCTGTATCCGATTTAACTCAAAGACCATTATGCATAATGTCTCTGAATTTCGTTGAACATGTTACCTTTGAGTTAAAATCTGGATTAATTCATTTATTGCCTAACTTTCATGGTCTTATAGGTGAGGATGCACATAAGCATCTTAAGGAACTCGATGTGGTATGTTTGAATATAAAGCCTCATTTTTGTTTTTCTCTCTCTTCTAACCTTATGGAAAACCTCCACTCTCTCTTCTATTACCTTTTTCATCCATTTTCTCTAGAAAATTCAAAAAGGTCAAACTAATCCATGTGTTACCATTCCATTGGTACATATATTATTCTTCTATTGGTCCATATATCACTATTTTATTGGTCCATGTGTTACCCTTCTATGGGTACATATGTTATCCTTCTATTGGTCTATATATCACTATTCTATTGGTCCATGTGTCACTTATTTTAGGCTCCATATGTCACTCATTTAAGCCCCTATATGTTATTACTTGTAAGGCTACATATGTCATCAATTAAAAGGCTACATATGTCATCATTTGTAAAGTTACATATGTCACAATTCTAAAACTCCACATATCACAAGTCTAAAGTGTCATTTGTCACAAATTTAAAGGGTCACTTGTCCCTCATATACTCAAGCCACTTGTCATCCAATTAACTGAGTCATTTGTTACTTATTTCTAATGCCACATGTCATCATTTTATATGCCTAGTCAACCTAAATTCCTATGTATCAATTTGTCTTGGTCTTTAACATTTTTCTTAGACTAAATGCACATATCACCCCATCAATTACTTAATTGTATCAATAAATTCCCAATTTACTAATTATAGTTTATCAATTCATGATATTGGTAAATTAAAATGCAAAACATTAGGAATGCACATTCATTTTCATTTCATACCCCAAAATATGTCAATTGAGTGCATATACTATCTTGCAGTGTTTTCTAAATCATGATTCATATGTGTATACGGATATTATGCATGTGATTGAAATACATCTCGTAAATTCTTAAAT
>JAOQMR010000213.1:20462348-20473493 GCA_027563865.1 Erythroxylum pelleterianum
TTTAGAGTTTCCAGAACCAAAACAAGGAGCATGTGATATGTCTTATGATTCGATAAAACAATGTTCAGAACCACAAACTTCAGAATACGCACAAATTGTTGTAGCCTTAATTTCCTTTTTGTTTAATTAAATTAATAACAACCACGCAAATTTAATCAAATTATATAATTAAAAATTGTTATGATATTACTGCTGAAAAATTAAGTTGGGGTCTAATCCTGACCAACGCAGAATAATTACAAAATTTTTTTATATTTTGATTTTTTTTAAAATCAAAATTACTTTAATTCTATAAAATGATTATTACATAAATTATAACAATGTTCGAATCTTAATTCATACCTTATTCTGAAGCTTAATCATTATCTTGTCGTTTTCTTCGAACTGTTTCTGAAACTGATCCATCTTAACAACCGTAGCCGCACAAGTGTTCGGACTCTAGCTATATTCATAGAATAGGTTAAGAAAACTCTTTACACGTATATAGAGGGTCAAGCAAGAAGTGTTAGCTCCATAGAACTTAAGCCAATTTATAATAGATTTTGGGCATTATGATAATTTAATTGAAATTAAATTCTAAATTTATTTAAACTTTAATTAGAATTACAAATTATTCTAATTAAAAACCAATTATGTCTAAATAAGATCCGCTATCTCATATTGATCTTTATTTATTAAATATCTCACATTTAATCATAAAGTTTCTCAAACTTTATATTCAAATCTAACTTGATTAAAATAACTTTGCTCTCTACAAACCGTTCTTTATGTAAGATCCATTAGGTTCTCAAATATGTTGTCCATGGTTATAAATTATAATTCTGATTTATAATTAGAATTAGATAAATTAAAATTCCTTTTAATTTATATTTGGTTATCCAATTAAACAAATTATAATTATAAATCAAGATTGGCGTCTAACAATGCATCAATAACCATCCAAATATTTAGGAATGTTAAAGTAGTTTTGATTAACCTTTCTGTGCATAATTTGTTTTGCATAATTTAACCTTTCATCATACAATGTTTCAATTAGAAAGAGTATAGAATTAATGTTTACTCTTTTTTATTCCAATCATATTAGTTCTCTATCATTAACTATTGATTCAATTAATGACATCTGTAAACTACATACAAAGTGTCATTCCACCTTGGCTAAGGATTTCCCAAATCAATACTACTAGAGAATAATAGAACATTCTCCCTAATTACTTTAGGGTGATTAATCCTGTCTTGATCATACAATTACCTTCATATAGTTTATACTATATCCAATGACTGAACAACCTATGATTAAGTAAGTCATAAGTAGTAGCAAAATATAGCAATTCTTATACAAGATAACTTTGAAGACCTCAAGTCAAAGGATCACTTATACAATCATCACAATGAGAATTCCATAGATATATAAGTAATGCTCCAAATGAATTTCTCATATCGGGTATGTTCAGTGAATTTGTTCTCTAGCAAGCACCCACACGATTGTTTATCTCTATACTTTAATCTAAAAGATCGACTGCTTCCTTCATTAAGAAAAATATAACGTGTTCTAATCTTTTTACATTCTATTAGCATCCAGTCTTAATAGAATAATGACTAGGAATAATTTAGGGATAATACATAAATGCAATATGAATCTTATAATTATAATCTCATTATAATTTCATTTTCAATATATAATTATCTCATGGACTTTATCATATACATCTAAACATGTATAAGATAAAAAAAAATGTCTTTAAATTATATTATCACTAAATTGTAACTAATCGGTTGGCTGTAGGGCATAAACTAACACATCAATCCCTCTCCGATGATAAAAATCCTCTTGGTCATCCCTGTGATAAAGACATACGACATTAACACTTGGGTGTAGTTCTTTGACAACATGTTTGAAGTTGTGTGTGTAGGGTTGAAGTGTGTTGTTAGTCAACTGGTATTTCTATGTACAAAAATAATGTGAGTCTAGTAATGGTGTATTTAAAGCCCAGTTTTGTTGCTGCTTTAGCTACCTTTTTATCACTGCAAGTTTTTGATATTGTTGTGACTTGTTACATTTGGGTTGTGATTTGTATTTATTATGCTTTTTATCACATAAGGATCATATAGGCCCATCTATTTTCTTGGTCCAACTCAAAAAGCAATCTTCTGGGTAATATAGCCATTTTTGCTATTCTTTATAACATCTACCATGATTTTGTTTCAAGGTTTAATCTGAGTAGTGACTATTTTTTAATGATTTTTGGTGGTTTCACTTGGATCTTGGTCTTTAATGTTCATTGTTTCTTTAATGCCAACATTGATTGTTGTTTTCATTTGTAGATTTTGTTCTTTCTTTATTCAGATCATAACATTCTTTTTACTTTTTGGATTAATTCTTGTGCATTTGGGATCTTTTCGGAATTTTTCGGTATTCCTAGTTAGTTGGTTTGTTTATAATTACTGATTACTATTTGGTTTATCTTATCAGTTTTCATTAATCTAGGAAAAGACTTTATTTTTATCATCTCATGGGTTGTATTAAATGTTATCTTACATTTTCTTTCATGGTGTCGAGACTCAGTAATTGTTTCTTAAACTTATTACTGCTTTAGAGTTATTGAGTGTATTGGGTATTGTTGGTGTTTTTAGTCCCTTGCACCTGTTTTTTTTTCATAAGTTGTTCAATCTTTTCTAGGTTTACTATCCCCATTTGGTCAGATCTTTTTTATTATAGTTTTCAATATTTTGTTTATTCTTTTTTAACTATTTAGTACTAGATTTTAGGATTTTGCAGAAACCTAACTACTAGTGGTGCTTAAGATTATGGACCATCAAATTTTTTATTTTCTTGTAATCGTGTGTACTTTTGATTTTTTAACCCTCTTATTATGGTGCCCATTTTGGGATTTATCAATAATTTTTGTTTCATTTCACGAGTTATATTAGATTCATTTAGGGACTTATGGGATTTGTCTTATATAGCTTATGTTGGGTATTAGGATAGAAGTGGTGGCTTTAATTACTGATGATACGGAAGGGCTAGTCCTTCAGTGAGTTTTGGGTTTAAAAGAAAAGAAGATGATGACAAATTATAAATAGGTCCTTGGGACATCGAGACCCTTACAGGGATGTCTTTGAAATTAGTGGAGATTTTAGTAAAATATAAGATTCATTTAGCGTGCATCCAAGAGACAAAGTGGGTGGGGGCTAAAGAGAAAGAGATTAATACGTTCAAACTTTGGTATTCAAGGTGTTTGTGATAAAAGTGTTGTTTTCAATATGGTGTGTGTTTATGCACCTCTATTAGGTTTAGACGAACAACTTAAATGTCAATTCTGGGAAGAGTTAAATGAGGTGATTCAATAGATTCCCCCTAACGAGAGAGTTATTCTAAAAGGAGATTATAACGATCATATAGGCAACCTTGAATGGGTATTCATGAACTTATGGGAGTTTTAAGTAAGGTGATAGGAATGATAGCTAGATTGCTTTGTTAAATATCACGGTAGCATTTGAGTTAATGGTAACTACTTATTTTTTAAGAAAAACAGGGAGCATGTGGTGACTTTTAAGAGCAGAATTACAAAAACTCAAATTGAATATTTCCTTGTAAAGCGAAGTGATCGACCTAGGTGCAAGGATTGTAAGGTGATACTGAATGATTGCTTGTCAACTCAGTATATACTGTTAGTTTTAGATCTTACAATTCAGGGTTGAAGAAAGAAGAGCAATCCTAGGAGGTACATCAGAGTTAGATGGTGGAATTTGAAAGGGGATACGGTGGAACAACTTAGGGATATAGCAATACGTGGAGAAGAATGAAAATTTGAAGTAGATGCTAACCAGATGTAGGAGAGAGTAGCAACTCTTTTAAGGAATACAACTAAAGAGATCTTGGGGGTTTCTAAAGGTCTTAGGGGTAGTAAGATGGAGCCTTAATGGTGGAATGAAGATATAAAAGAAAATGTTAAGATCAAGAAAGGTGCATAGAAATCTCTATTAAATAGCACCACAAAGGTAAAAAGAGTAGTTAATAGAGAAAGTTACAAACTGATAAAGAAAAAGTCGAAGAAGACAATCTCAATAGTTGAAAGCAAAGTTTATGAGAAATTGTACCAATGATTGGAAACTAAAGATAGAGAAAAGGACATTTTTTAAGTTGGCTAGAGCTAGTGAATGAAAAGTGAGAAACTCAGATCAAGTTTATTGTATAAAAGATGAAGCAAGACAAGTGCTCGCGGTTGAAAATGACATCAAAAGAAGATGACAGAGGTACTTTTATAGACTTTTTAATGAATGCATATAGGACAACATCTATTTAGGTGATATTAGCACATCTAAGAGGTTTCTAACTTTTCTTGTTGCCGACTAATTATAAGAGAAAAATTTTAAAAAAAACTTTAAGGGAGATGAAGAGTGGAAGGCTTGATGAGATACTTATAGGGGTGTAGAAGAACCTAGGAATAGAGGGTATTACTTAGCTAGTCAAGCTTTTTAATGTGATCTTTAAGTCTGTCAAAATGCTAGATGAGTGGAGAATTAGTATGTTAATTTCTATATATAAGAATAAATAGAACATCCAAAATTGTAACAACTATAGAGGCATCATACTACTTAGTCACATCATAAAGTTATGAGAGAAGGTGGTTGAAAAAGGAGTGATAAAGGATGCTCCTATCTCGGATAACCAATTTGACTTCATACTAGGAAGGTCCACGATAAAAGCTTTTTAGAAGATTAATGGAATATTAGAGGAAAAGCCATCGTAATCTACGTATGATTTTTATTGACTTAAAGAAAGCATATGACAAGATACCTAGGGAAATCATGTGGATGTGTAGGAGTTCTTATGAGCTATATACAAGTTATTAGGGATATGTATAAAGGGGTAAAGACTAGAGGAAGGGTGATCGGAGGAAATACAGAGAATTTTTCTATCGATATTAGGCTACACCAAAGCTCCTCATTGAGCACTTTTTTTATTTATAGTAAGGATGGATGAAATCACCAAGAATATTCAAGGGGATGTATTTTGGTTTATATTATTTACTGACGATATTATCTTAGCGGATAAGACAAAAGATGGTATTAATAGTAAGCTAAAACGTTGGAGGGATATGTTAGAGTTGAATGGCCTTAAAATGAGTAGAACTAATAATGAGTACTTAGAGTGTAATTTATTTAGCCCTAGGATGGCTTCTAATATGGCGATAAAGATTGGTTAAAAAATTTTACCATGAAAAGATTATTTTAAGTATCTAGAATCTATCATCTAAAGCAATAGAGAAATCGATAAAGACATAGTTCACCATATTAGATCAAGGTGGCCTAAATAGACAAATGCTTCAAGAGTTTTATATGACAAGAAGATATCACTCAAGCCTAAAGGTAAATTATATTATTTAGCAATTAGGCCAACCATATTATATAGGGCAGAGTGTTAACCTATTAAACAAGTGCATATTCATAAGCTAATGATAGAGGACATGAGGATACTCTGTTAGATGTGTGACCTTACTAGAAGGGATAAGGATGAGAATGTAATGGTAAAACACAAATTAGAGGTGGCTAGCATCAATGAAAAATTAAGAGAAACAAGGTTTAGGTGGTTCGAATATATTAAGAGGAGACATCTTGACGCTTCAGTGAGTAGATGCAAGAAAATAGTACTAAGAGACTATAAGAGGAAAAAAAAAAGAATCTCTAAGAAGAATTGGGAGAAATGATTAAGAATGATATGACTCTGTTAGAACATACCGAGGACATGGCTTGAAATAGAAAACTTTGACGATCTAAGATACAAATAAAGGATCTCAGATAGAGAGGTCATTCTCATTCTCTTGGGTCTTTTAAACATTTTCCTTCCAGTCTTATGTCTTGCATTTAGCCTAAATTTTTATTACGTGATACTTATCTCTTTGTTATTTAACTTAAATAGTTTTTACTTAGCCTAATTATTTTTTGGTAATGGTTGTTTGATTTATTCTTATAGTTGTCTTCTTTCTTAATTGTGTATTTATTTACTTATTTTTATTCTTTACCTTGGTTTATATTTATTGTATTATGTATTGTATTACATTTTTTATTTTTTAATTTATATAAGTATGGTCTACATTTGCCTCTTCATGAGGATCCTGTGTATCAAAAAGTCTTGGAATATAAATCTTGTTTGAGGTTTGAAGCTGAACAGGGAAAGATTGGCTAATTTAGATTTCTAAAAGGCAAGCTTTGAGAATTAAAGGCCAAATAGAGAAGAAAGGCTTGTGTCTCGACTAGCATATCTGAAATCTAAACAAAATTCAATGTTGGTTTATCTTTGATCTCTTATAGAAATTTGTTCTATCAACCACTTGGTTGATATGTACGCTAGAAACTCATAATGTAGCTCCTTTGAGACTTATCAGTAAAATATTTAACGAGTCTAGGTGTCATAAGATCCGTTCTTGATTTATGTGGTCTAACAATGCCATAAGCCTTTTGCATCTGCTATCCCTGTATTGTTGGGCCCCATTTTCCTTCCTTTAATAAATAAGCTTGTTTAAATTATTTTGAGGTTTAGTTTGCATAGGTTAATGATTATTTATGGAGGATATTGTATAAATTAGAGCTTGTGTGGATTTTAGAAATTAAATGAATAAGAAGGTTTGAGGATAATTGCTTTAAATTGATGGAATTTAGAAGTCTAAATTGGAGTTTTTCATTTAAGTTAGAAGTAGGTAGTTAGTAGAATAAATGAATAAGAATGAATGAGGGCATTTTAGGGAGTTTACTTGAAGTGTTGAAATCAAAGGCTTTTAAGGATGGGTAGTTTAGACTTTTGGCTTTATTAAAAGAAGAATGAAGGAAATAAGGAGGCATTGTCGTATGAGTGGGGAGAGTTTACGAAATTGACTAGGAAAAGAGAGAAAGAAAGAAGCATTGCCGTGGATAAAGAGAATAAAGCAACGAAAATTTCATGTATAAGGAGAGGTTAGTGAAACTACAACGTTTTGGGCTTAGGTTTAAGTTAAGAGTTAAATGCTTTAAGTCTTTGGAGAGAGGCTCACGACACTAGCAAGGAGAATGGAGGTTTCGGCCAAGTGAGAAGAAGAAGAAGAAGAAGAAGAAGAAGAAGAAGAGAGGTTAGGGCTTTAACTTGTCCTGGTTTAGAAAAGAGTTTGTGAGAGTCTTTAAGAAGGAGGAAGGAAGAAGAAGGGTTTAAGCTTCCATTAGAAGCAAAATCAGATTTCGTGGGAGGCTATAAGGTAAGGGATTTTTCGAAATTTTCTTGATAGTTTGAGAGGGGTTTTGGTTGTTATAGCTTAGGAAAGGCATAGGTAAGGTTTTGTGGGTTTTAATTTATGTTTTCCTTTCCTTAGAATTTCAGATTTTGTCATCTCTTGTTAATTAGGGTTTTTATGCTTTGATTAAGGGCAAGAGAGGCATTTGGAGTTAGAGGAAAGGCAAATTGACCAATCTTAGAGCTAAAGGATTTTAAGGTGGGTGACTTTTTAATATTTGAGTTAATAAGCTACTTAATTGTCTTTAAAAAAAATGTCATTAAATGCTTTCCTATGACTTGCAAATTTTGAATGAATTATTATTTGTGATGGTTTGAACTTGTATTAGGTGTCTTTTGTGTGTAAATACATTATGGAAATGTTTGTAAAATTTTTGTTCAATGAAAAAGATTAGGTTATGCGATTTCGGAAAAATGCCATGTTAGGCAAGTATGTGTGAATGATGTGAAAAAGCATGATTATATGGGTTTGTAGTGATCCCTTAAGTTAGCAAGTGCACTTGTCTATTTATAGGCTTCTCCCGCCTGCCCGCTAGTGGCACTGGAGCTCCTCACGGACTCCCATAAGTTCACGGCTATACATGACCGCTTGGCGGAAATGTGTAGTACGTTTTGTTTAGATCACTCAAACCATTTGTTATGTGATTATGTGCTTTTGTATTATATTTGTTGACTTTGTAAATGCTTTGTCTTATCGGAAAATGATGTTGGTAAATATTATTTTGAAAAAAAATTGTTTAAGAAATTTTTTGTATGCTTATGCTTGAGTATTAAATTGCTACCCACGGAGTCATCGTGCTCACCCCCATTTTTCCCCTCCGCAGGCAATGAGCGAGATTTTTAGTTACCGCTTCGGGTTGAGGCATTACTCCTATGCATTTTTGCTTTTTAAGTTATATTTGGAAGATAATGCTTTAGGAAGCATTTTGGAAAAGTGACTTTCCTTGTAATTTATCTTTTGACACTTTCAATGTATTCGGGCTAAAATATCCTTTAAAGCTTTGTAATACCTTATATCTTTCATGTAAATGCAAGACATTTGAGTTTTAAGGCATCCCTTGCAAGACATTTGAGTTCTAATATATCTTTTGTGTATATTGTTCAAATTGCTTTTCTTTCCTTTTTTAAAATATTGCATATGATGAGTTATTGTATGGTAAAAATAGATGTTGCTTTATAGTTTGAAAATGATTAGAATGCTAGGAGTGTGTTGCTGCCATTGGAGTTGATACTTTGGGATATATGGATTGATTGGTGATTGGGAAATTGAAGTGGTTTTGTGCAGGTATATGAAGTTTTGATGAGAAAATTGAAGTTTGGCTAGTTGTATTTTTAAAGGAGGTGCTGTCAAATTTTTGCAAAATTGGACAGAAACTTCGCTTAGGTTTTAGACCCTCTTAGAGCGTGAATTGGATTGGGAGGTCTTCTTGAAGATTGAAGCATATGTTTATAGCTTTCTAATGGTGCATAATGCGCCTTATTTGGAGTTAGGAGTAAAAACTTATGGGGGTTAGACCTAGATCAGTTACTGTTCATTTGGCAATTTTGGGCTGAACCTTTGGAAGGGTTTTTCACCCCTTTAGAGCTTGTTTTGGTTTTTTCATCCTTCAAATCAAATGTAGATCATCTTTTTATCTTTCCATGGAGGTATGATATGTCATGTTTGGAGTTAGGAATAAGAATTTATGAAGTTTGGAACATTATTGTCACTGTTTACGTGTACTGTTCCATTAGTCATTTTAGGCAACAACTTTAAGCAAGTTTTTATCCCTTTTAATGATGGAATTGATTTTTACTTCCTTCATGAAAGTTGTAAAGCACCTTTTTATATTTCCATTGAGGTAAAATATGACATTTTTCGATTATTGTATCAAAAGATATGATTTTTCAAACTTTTGGTCATGTTTAGGTGTTTAGGAAAATCTTTCAATTGGGCAGAAACTTTGAAGCAACTTTAGACCCCCTTGATGGACGAATTAGGTTTTAAATCCTTCTTGAAAGTTGTTGAGTTTTCTTTCAGCTTTCTTTTGACACCAATTTTGAACAATTTCGAGTTCTAGGTAAAAGTTATGAATTTGTGAATTTATGTGTTTTAAAAACAATAAACTTATAATTTCGGAAAGCTTACTCTTTCGTTTGTAACTTTTCCGTATGACTCGGTTCGCAAAGCTTTGGTTTTCAAGCAAATTTTTCTACTCCTTTTATGCAAATTCGAGAGCTTTCGGGATTAAGTTGAATTCTTGGATTCAATCAAAGTGAAGCAATTGGATGGAAATTTAGGACATACTTCCGTGTTTTGGTGAATTCTTGAGCTAGAGAAATCCGATTGAGGTAATTTTTGATTCCAATTAATCTAGAGTCATGAAATTTCATTTTAGCTTAGGAATCGGATTTAATTGTGAGCCTTAAGAAAATTAATTTTATTTGAGGATTATTAGGATGAATCTTACAAGATCTGTTCGGATGACATTAAAATAAGTTCGTTTGAGTTCTTTTTCGTGGTGAGGAATTCCTCCCTCGTGAGATGCGCGTCCAGATGTCATGTAGGACGTCGGACACGTGTCTCACCAGGGAGGGGTTCCAACAGTTATATAAGACAAGTTGAGATTTTGATGCTTACGTAGATGATAATTCGATTCAAATCTTAGATCTTGCAAAAAATTACAGGGGAACGAAGCACTCCTTATAAGGGTGTGGATACCTCTCCCTTATAAACGCGTTTTCCCTGCTCTAACGCACCGGATCCCATCAGAACTTCGAAGTTAAACGTGCTAGGGCCAGAGCAATACCAGGATGGGTGACCTTGTTGGATCCCGCTACCGGAACCCAGCCTCTTAACAATCATACCTCCATACCTGAGCGTGGTACCCCGAAATCTCTTCTCTCTCTGATACCGGACATGCTGGGCCCCATTGCGATTGCATCGCAAAACATGTGCGTACTATTGCTCGTTGTGCGAACGTAGGTATGATCCAATACATTAAAGCTTGAAGTCTCCTATTACACTTTCATCACAGCTTATCCGCATCCATACATAAACTCATATTTCTATTTAACATCATCCGTACATATATCATAATTCGAGAATAAGTATTCTTTATAAGCTGACATACATTTTCAGACCATGATACACCAATGCCCCAAAATCCCAAAATACACAAGACACTTGAACTGATAATACTTAAAATGCAATCTACAAATTCTAGCTTCAAGTACCAACTATGCATAATCCGAATTAGATCTTGACTCTCTTTCATTTCCGTCTTCACTCATTACCTGGACATGGGGAGGAAATTGGGGGTGAGCTTAAAGCTCGTGGGTAACAGGTTTATAACAAGGAATAAGCAAAACCTTTTGAAAAAAAACAGTTTTTCATTACACATCTTTGAAACCTTAGAAAACCACATTTGAAAACCATAAGATATTTGTTTCTCAAAATTCTCAATTTGTCAAACTGTTTACAATTCAACGTAAAACTCATAGTTAGTTCATAAAACGTTCATTCTCAATTTTTCAAACCATTTCACAATTCAAACATAAACTTATAGTTCTAGATATAGTCATATAACACTTAGTTATGCACCATTCATAACTATGCACAGATGCAATGCACCCACAATCGGTTCGAGAGTTCCGTGAAACACAATGAGGAAACCGAAGTTCACCCCATGAACACAATGAGTCCATTCGAAGCTCATAACCCACAAGCGGGCAGCCGGGAGAAGGCTCTTGTCGACGTGCACGTGACTATCCATACGTTACTCTCTCACCCACACAGAAGCACATATTCATTTTCGGTATGTTCAGAATGCCATAAATTCTTTAAGGCATAGCATATACACAATCATTTTATCACAAATGATATGTTTTCATGCTTTTCGTTC
>JAOQMR010000213.1:20478864-20491627 GCA_027563865.1 Erythroxylum pelleterianum
ACATTTTCTTCTTCTTTTGGTTTTGTTTACATTTTGTTGGTTGTAGATTATGTTTCTAAATGGGTGGAAGAGAAAGCCATCAGCACTAATGATTTTAAAGATGTAGTATAATTTGTTAAGTCTAACATTTTTGTTAGGTTTGTAACACCGCGAGCATTGATTAGCGACAGGGGTTCTCATTTTTGCAATCGATTGATAAGAAATCTTTTGAAGAGGTATCATGTCACTCATAAGGTGTCTACGACCTACCGTGTCACTCACAAGGTGTCTACAACATACAAGGAGAAGACAATTCTATTTCATGTTAAGATGATTGCTAGAAACAATTTTGTTGTTGGACAAAAAGTTCTCTATCATTCAGATAAATTATGTTCCCATTGGATTGGACCTTTTTTTCGTTACTAATGTGTTTTCTCATCGTGCAATTGAAATTAGAAGCCTACGAAACAAGCAGTTCAAGGTTAATGGTCATCGATTGAAACTCTTCTATGAAGGATTCCAAGTGGAAAGTATGGAAGTGATGGGGGTTAGAAAACCCTCATTATGAAGATTGAGTGATACTTGCGTCAAACCAACGGCATGAAACAAAGGTGCTACTTAGGAGGCAACCCAAGGGAAGTTTATTCCTTTTTCATTTACATTTCACATTTTTTGTTTATGCTAAATGATTCATTTCTTAAATTTGATGTTACATTGGGGACAATGTAAGTTTTAAGTGTAGGGGTAGGGATTTTAGTTTTTATGCACATTTTTAAGCTTGTTTGTTTCTTAGATGTTTTAAAAATGAAACAAACAAACAAATATTTTCTCTTTTTTGTTTTTTAAGATTATATAGTAATAATTAGAGAGTGAATTGACTAGAGGACTTCATGGAAACTTGAGCATGTACTTACTCTTGTGATTAGTCAATATCCATTATCTTTAGAAGAGTAGTGACTAGTGGTAGACAAAAGCCAACGATATTTTGAACATTTATAAACTAACATATTCATATCAGTTTCATTGTCTTTTGTTTATGTATGAAATTCATGACATGTACATCCTAACTTTGATTTTATTTTCTATTTAAGACTACATTTTTATCACATGCGTTAATATGAAAATGATATAAGCATTTTTTTATAAGCTACATTAGCCAAATAACCTACTTATTGATATGGTTTTTCCTTTTGATAAGTCCCCTTGGGCTTTATTTGCCTTTTCTTTTTGTTCTAACCATGTTACATGCCTTAAACCTAACCAAATGTCCTACCCAAGCCTTAAAGTTGGTGGAGCATTTGTTAATTATTTATGATTGTGGATGCATAAAAGTATAAATGTAGGGGTGTGCTTATATGTGGGTCGGTTATAATTGTCGGAATGCCATTTTAAGTCTTATAAATGAATTCCAATGTTAATATAGCTTATTTCAATTTTTGTTGAAAAAAGATGAAAAAAGAAAAAAAATGATAGTGATTAATTGACCATATATTTTACCCCATATTTAAGGTATTCTTACTTGATATTTTATACTTTTGTTGTATATTTGGTGGTTAATATGCTTAAAATATGTTTACAGGTGATAATTGCCTTCATGGACTTAAAGGAGAGGAATTCAGATGAAAAAGCAGTGTAAAACAGAAAATTAGCAATTTGGAAGGAGTACACGACAAAAGTAATAAGGGATTCATAATACAATAACGCAATCCTATAAGTTTTAGCAGGAGAAATTCAGTTAGAGAACTTAGGATTAGCTATTAATAGACTTAAGGTCAGCTACTAGCATACCTGATAGTTTTAGTTTACATTATGTTTTGGCAAATGTTTTAGTGTGTTTTTAGGTTTTGATTAGATGATTTGTGTATGTTTAGGTTTAGAATTATGTTAATGTGATTATGTGTTTATGTTTTTTAGGGTTTTGTAGTTTAAAGCATGATATTGAAATTTAATTTTGTACTTTTGAGGTGTTTTGATGTGTTTGTTAGTGTATGAACTCAAATGAAGAAGATTGAAGGAAGTTGGAGAAAACTTGGACAAAAGGAACAAGGTCATGATCGTGACATACTTGTCGCGGTCATGACAGAAGGTCTCCCCCAGGGTCACGATAGTAAAAGGTGCGCAGCAGGCGAGAGGATCTCCTTCTATTTTCATTTTTTTGAAGGTCTTTTTGGACTTTTTGTTTTGGTTAAAACCTACTTTTTACCCTAAATAGCCTTAGTACTATATAAGATCATTAACCATAATCAAGGGAGCCCCTATCTTTTGGGAGAGAAGATAAGGAAGAGAGAAGAGTGAGAGGAGAGAAGAAGGAGCTATAGAGCTGCTACTATCCACCTACTCCAACAATCCATTCCAAGTTATTTCTACAATCCCCTTGTGTTTTATTTCATCTAATGTATGATTTGGATATGAGGATGTTGAATATATTGTTAAAGACGTTCTAACTTCATTTAGGGATTGATTCTTGAATCATTTTGTGATCTATTTGCTGTTGATGTTAATGAAATTGTTGGGTGTTGTAATGTTTATGGTTTTTACATTACTTCGATAACAAATAAAGAGATTGAATTGTTAGTAACATAATTAGGTTGGGTAATGAGAATTAACAACCTAATAGATCACATAAACATCTAAATGGTAATTATACGAAGAGATATCATGTGTGAGGACCCAGTTGTCTATTAGATTTCTTAAGAACTAATTAGAGACGTAGCTTATTTTTGTTAATTGAGAAATTGCAAAATTGGAATTTCAAATTCAATTAGGGGTTATTAACGAGGGTTTAACGATTAGATCGTGAGAGAAATCAACATTTTGGAGATTTAGAATTGATACCAATTACATCAAAAGTTATTAGGGGTAACAAAATGATGATAGATAAATCCCATCTTCTCATAATTGTTTGATGTTGTCTTGTTGCAATATCTCAATTGTTAAGTGGTTGTGCTCCATTTTGATTTACTTGTGTTAATTTCAATCAATCTATACTAAATTGCTTAATTTTCTATTTAGTTTTATTTTCATTTTAATTCACGTTTTGCAGCCTTAGATAAAGTTAGGATTCAATTAGTTTTAGCTAATTCGTCGTGAGATCAACAACTCAATTACTATGCTTTACGATTCCTGTACTAGCGGGACATTGAGGGTTTTATAGAAGTAAAACTTGCTCAACAAGTTTTTGACGTCGTAGCTGGAGAATTTAGTTTAGGACTTTTTGAATTCCTTTGTGTTTAAAGAAATTATAAGAAATTTTAAAAAAAGAAGGATGTTTAGGCCCAAAGTTGAAGACATATCAATTTGGATATCACAAGGCAATTATGAGGAATCTAGAAAGTTAAATGCCAAGAAGAGATAGAAAGAACGATGATGGAGGAATTACATCACGAGGAGTAAAGACCCTTACAAACTTCAATGAGGCACAATTTAGTTGGGAAATAATCATATGTATTTGCACTTACAGTTTGGGGTGGTAGAACCGTCCTGATTTCTTTTGGTTTAACAACGCACGAACTCAAATGGGAATTCGAGGCCAGCCAGGATTTCAACAAGATGAGTATAGTTCATGGGATTCAAAATTGGACAAGATCATAAGTTTGGATGAGACCAAAAGAGGTTAGAAGGAAAGCTCGAAGAAGTAATGGAAGATCACGCCTCTTATATTCACAACCTAGAGATTCAAATGGGCCAGCTTACTAATGAATTATGTAAGAGAAGTGTGAAAAGTTTATGAGCAACGTGAAACTAAATTCAAGAGAGCAATTTAAAACTATCACATTTAGGAGTGAAAAATAGCTAAAACAACCAGCAAAAAAACAAGCTGAACCCTACCTTGTACATGACTAAGAGAAGACTAAAGAGAATGAAGAAAAGAATGAAGACCCTCCATACATTCCTCTTTTGCCTTTATCCACCGAAAATATTATTCCCACAAAGACTTCAGAACGACTCAAATGTACCATTTCCAAAGTTCATGGAAAAGCTAACGAAATGGCAAATTTACTTCTCTTTTGTGAAAATGTTGAAACGCAGGCCCAAGTAGACAAGTTTATCATTACTGTGGATTTTGTCATGCTAGACTTTAAAGAGGATCGAAACTATCTACTAATCCTTGGTTTATCATTTTTGATCGCTGGAAAAGCTTTGGTAGATGTCCATGAAGACAACCTCATTCTTTAGATTGGAGATGAAAGAATGAAATTGAGCATGAATAAGTTATTAAAGAATCAGAGGAGGGTAGCTCATTCATAAGAATTGATGAAGTTGAATCTTTAAAGGAGCGAGAGGAAGAAGAGCAGATGATAGCAGAGATTGAGTTTAAAGAATATAAGGAAGTCTCTGTTCCAGAAGTTGAAGAAGAAGAGAATGAGGAATAGAGGATACAGGATATAAAGGTTGAAGAAGATATGAAAGTCTCTATTCATGAAGTAAAAGAAGAAGAGGAGACGGGGGTGACTAAAGAAGAACATGAACAACTCACCCTCTTACAGTACAAACTGTTGGATTCAATAGAAGATTCAGAGAGTTTTGTTATTCCCTATTTCATTGACAGTTTGGGGAAAATTGAGAATGTAATGAGACCGAATTGATTCTCCAAACATATTATACCCCTTAAAAGCAACTCTAGCATACATTAGAGTGCAAATACCAAAGCTATAAAGTTTAGTGAAGATTTGCTAAAACCTCTGATTTTCTATGACAATGGAAAGTGATAATGGCAATTCCAACTTACCATGTCAAGAGAACTGCAGGGAATTTGCTCGATTGTGCCATGGAAGAATAAATGTTCGGGAAGACAGCATGACCGGAATAGCAAAATCCATATAATGCAAATTCCTTATAGTAATCTTTCCTTTTCTTTTTCATTTCAGAACTTGAAAATTGCCTTAGAAAATGAGAAGGAAAAGACAATTTCAAACCCGCAATTTAAAACAACTAAAAGAGAAAACTTTCACAAGCTACATGAACTAGTAATCTCCAATAGAGAGGAAATTTATTAGATTGAAAGTGACAAAATCAACCAAGAACACCACAGTAACAAAAAGGGGAAGAATGCTTAAAAAGAATAGTCATGAGTGCATAAATTCGGATCTTTTGAGTTCCAAAGTTCCCATAAATTCAATAATATCAGACCAGGAAATGTAAAAGTGAAAAAGATTACCCAACATCGTCGCGATAGAGGCGATTGATTAAGACGTCGCCACGGAGATTTAAGAAGTAGATGGCGAAAGCAGCCGTCAACATCTCTGAGCCAATGGATTGAAGCGAAGAAGAGGGACGAACGATGATGGTTTAATTCTCGTAGATCTGGGGATTTGGTAAACTCAAATGACGTCAATGATAGGAATAATATAGTGTGCAGCTCCAAAGGTGGGTTGTGGTAGAAATGGAAGAAAATGGAATTCAAGATTTTCTTAAGAGAGAGTTGTATAAGATGTTGTGCAAAAGATAGTTTGCGTTATAAACATAAATGATGGAAAAAAAGTACCTGAAAAAGCTAAAATGAGAGGCCTTTTTTAAAAGCTCCAAATTTAAGCTTCTTAAAAAACTGTATTTTAGCTTCCAAAAAAACCATTTTTATTTAAAAAGTGCTTTTGGATTTTACGGCTAAACATTCATTTTTCTTAAAAATAAAGTGCTTATTCGCTCTCCAAAAGCTGAACTAAACATGCACTAAATCTAAAGAGCTTGTTCTAGGTTTAGTTAAAAAGTTTATTTTGATTAAATACGGTCTAAGGGAAGAGTGAGGTTAACAGAGCCTATTGTTAATCTACTATTAATAGTTTCTAAGAGGTGTGAAAATAACAATGCAATGAAGTATTTTTATTTCAGTGTAAACTGAGATTGAACCAAGAACCTGATTTCAAAATCATTCATCAAATTTCACTTTTTATTATGTTTAATTGTTTACATATAAATATAATTTTAAAAAGTGATTTAATTTAATATCTGTGGGATCGACCTAGACTTACTACTGGCTATAGATTTAAGTTTAGTTATTTTTGTTGTAGTGTTACGACATACTACCACTAGTGGGGAATCTCAATATAATGTTTATCCATATTGAGAGTATATTAAGAGTATATGGATAATAATAAGAGGAAGTGAGGGAGTGGAGGCTCTAAAACAGAAAGAAAAGGAAGACAATAAGGCAAAAATTTTAACGAATAAAGTTATAGAAAAAGCTATCAATAAGATGAATAGTAAAGCAAAATATATAGAAGTACTTCTAACAACCAAATCAATATGATCCATATAATGTTCCCTCAAGTGAAGAAGCTATAAAGCCAAGTCAAGATGAATTTAAAAGTGATACAAGAAGGAAGTGAACGGGGAAGAGTAGATAAAAGGTATCCAAGTTAAAAACATTAGGGGTATTAATAGCGCCAAGAAGTAACTATCTCTAAAAGATTTGGTAAGTGAAATCAAATTAGAGATTATAAGAATGCTAGAAACCAAGCTTAATAAGGAGATTGCACAAAATTTAAGATTTTGGAAAGTCAATGATTCTTTTTTTAAAATTACTAGCAACACCACTACAGATAAATAATAATAGCTTTTGACATCGTAACAAAAACGAGTCTAGCAATCGATATTATGGGTATAGATCGAGCAAAATGCTAAGAGTAGCTCAATGTGTATTAAGTTGCTCCCCATGTAAAATGCAAAGTGGACATATGTCTATTTATAAGCTCAAATTAAGAAATGGGGATTTTACCTAATATCTTTATGACCTAATCGAATATCTATTTTGTAAAATGGTTTAAGCCTAAACCCATGTACTTTATAGCTACTACATGAATTATATGAAACTTATGATTTTTTTCACTATATAAATCGATCTACAACAGAATAGCTTTTGACTTGAGAAGACTAAGAATTAACACTCTACAATCTATTGATCAACTAATGCATATTTTATTTTGTTTGTGCTAGTTACTTTTGTGTATAGATCAAATTTCTCATTTGAAAAGAAAAGTGCTATGGGATAAGATAGGTAGTACCCCTCAACTATTCAAGGCCTTTGGAATTTATTAAGGGATTTTAATAGTGTTCTTCATAGGTTAAAAGTTAAGGGGCAGGTATGCATGAGGAACTTGTCTAATGACTTCAAGGAATGTTTGGAAAGAAGTTCGAAGCAAGTTTTTACTCTTAACGCAACAAATAAAGCTCCAAATGGCAATTAAGAGGGCTATTATAGTAAATGAAGAATCTAAAAGAGTTCACAAAGTGAAACTTTTGTATTTGAAAAATGTTTTAGACGAGATCTTTTGCCAAATAAAATGCATCCTAAGGTGAAAGATCGCAAGTACCATGTTGGCTCGGACCATCGCAGGGAAAACTATAACCATGATCGGACCTATCATCCACTCAACCATCTCCGACAACTCCCATCATATAATATGAGTTTAATGTCCCTACTTGAAATTGCTTCACAGTTTTGTAGTTTTGGTAGAAAGATTCCAAATAGCCCCATATTCTCGAATCATTCTTCAATCACTGTCAAAAACATATTCCTAAAAAATAGTAATTATTTTACGGAGGAAGAAGGATTTAACGAGGGTTTCGATAAGAGGTGTGTTAAGAGAGATTCAAGGCCACAAGACTTTTCATATGTGTTAAAAAGTTGAAACCATTCAAAGAGGAGCTAAATGCTAACAGACAAAAAGTTGTAACTATTCAAACAAGGCGGAACCATCTGTCATTGATGCTATTTGTTCGTGTAGAGGTTTGCCAATTAAATAGGTAAAGTAACTATATAATCAATTATGGACCAATATTCTAGAAGAATATTATGAAATTTCATCCAAATAAGAATGTGCTTCAACTTCATGTTCCTTTCCAAACATTATCTCCATTTCAAGAGAAATAAAAAGCTTCCCTTGTATGTCATATTTCACAATTTTAGTGTTTTAAGTCTCAATTACGAATGTGAAAGAAATAATCATTTTTATTTATAAGCACCTTTTCAAAACCACGTTTCCTGCAGCTTGTTAGCGCCCATTTTTGTACCACCAGAAAGGCGTGTTAGTCTCCCCTCCGCACAAAAGCCAAAGTGTTTGCTTGAAACACCTCAATAGGTAGGTGGTGCAACTATGATAGTTTCGCTTAGGATTAGAGCCAAGAATACTAGTCACTAAAGTAGCTATCCCCAACCACCTGACTTGCTTATAGGAGCCATACTTTGGAACGAGAGAGGCAGAAACAAGGCTAGGAGAGCAAAACCTAATTTCAAGTTGATGATTAAGAGTGATGGATTGAAGAAGAGATTAGGCGGTGAACTATTGACTGAAGAAACAATCATGTCTTAAGTATGAGGAAGAAATCAATCCAGAGATTGATGAATAGGCGATAAGTAGGTGAATGGTCAAGAGTTCGAGGGCACATCTAAAGGAATGGTTGTTGGTGAGGCGAGTAAATTAGTCGAAGATGGTGGAATTGGCTTGAGAAAGAGCTTGACCAAGTATGCTTGGGAGAAGGTCTAATTCCACTCTTTAAAAAAAGGAATTAAAAATTGATCCACTAGGAAGACCTTCCTCTTATCCAGTTCGAAGTCTCGTAATAAAGCAGGGTCTAGGAAGGTCTAATAGTGCGAATCCTTACCCCTACATAATAGAGAGACTATTTTCGGTAGACCCGCATGCAAATGGGACAATAAAAGAATGATGCAGATTAAAAAGGAAGACCTTCCTCTTAACACCAATAATCGAAAAAAGGAACTAAAATTTAGAGTCAAGGCTTTGACCAAGGGAGGATAATGATAAGTCAGATTCAATTAAGGCATTTGGATAAAAAACTTTAGAAAGAAGTACAATCATCCAAAAGTTCATCCTTGTTAGAGTATTCCATATTGACTAAATATAAAAATGTTAAAAAGTTTATACGTAATAAGGGTCAACTATCCAAATGATTAGTTCTAATCATTTTAACAATAGTTGACCCCAGCCTAACGACTTGGTCCAGTAATTGCTACGTTTATTTCAAGTGACAACTGAATGTGCAATCCTAGTTACACTTGAGGGAGAGTATTAGAGTATCCTATATTAACTATTTATAAGTAGTAAAAGTCAACCATCCAAATGACTAGTTCTAGTCATTTTGACAATGGTTAACCTAAGTCCAATTTTAATTAGTGGACTCTACACTCTATTCATATTAAAAATTCTAATAATCCTTATCAACTATAAAATCGATGTAAATGAAAAAAGGAAAATTAATCACAAAATTCGAGAACATGCATATAAGTAGAAGACATCATTGTGGTATTTAGAAGTTCTAGTGTTCATTTTTAAAATTCAAATGATAATCTAAAAGATTAGCATGTAACACGTCAACTCCAAAAGAGATTAAAACATGAAACATGTAATAAGTAGAATCAAAGATTAGCCTTGGAGTCCTCACGCACTTGTGGACCTCTTGTGTGCACTCAGTGTAATGTGTCACAACTTGGTGTTGAATTAAAGAGCTATTGAGATCTTTGCTGTCTTGTGTATTCCCACAGTGCAATGGCTCCACTCACATGAGCATTGAGGGACCTAACCACTCCCAATTGTGGAATCTCAATACAAGCATCCAATATGTGTATTATGTCCACAGGAATACCCTCCTTTTCACGTCCAAGTACTAGGACCTGTTCAAGCGAAAAAACAAAAACAATTTCTGGTGAAACCAATTTCAGAATCAGAAACTACTAAAATTATATCAGAAGCTTGGAATGACGACAAAATAACTTCAGATTTTGATCTTAGATAGCTTCTAATAGCTGCTTTTCCCACGAGCATAGAGTGCACGCGTGGATTTTTTCCACTGTAACTAAGTATTGCAGAAAGGCAAGTTTAAATACGACTTACTGTCTTTTTTGGGTAGGCATACTTGTCAAGAGGTATACTGTTTGCAGTTTGCTCTAACCCTAGTATAGAGAAGCCTTCTCGTTTCTTTTTTTCCAGGAAATGCTTCACACTGTTAACTGGAACTTCTAATATAGGAACCCATTTCTCAGCAGTTACACTGGAAATGAAATGCAAATTAAAAACTGGGGAAATAACAAAACGAATTTATCATATAACTTAATATCAGACAATAAGCAAACAGACATAAAATAAATGACAAAAGTAAGCAATGAGAAAAAAGCATCAATGCATATAATAAAATTAGCTCTGAATTCTCAGACTCTCGGAACTCAGTAGAATATTCAAAATCAAAGGTGGCGGACTACAAAATTAATCACTTGAAAAGCGTATCAACAAAAGAGAATGTAAAAGAAACAAAACCAGATTTAACTTCCATATGTCTATCTTATTTTTAGCTTCTCCAAGCAGGAATGAATTGTCACAAAATTCAAAAACCAAATTTTCATGAAACTTTAGTATGTGAGTAGCTGAACGGCTGAAGGGTTGATATAAACTAGACCGAACTATTCTCTAATGCATTAAAAGCCAGTACAGAAAGTTGGAGGAGGCAGTGGTAGCATCAGTGGCTTTGGAATTTTTCACGCTGTGACAAAATTACTCAGAGTCTAAACACGGAATCATATATAATTAAGAGAGATAAAGATGACGGAATGATTAATACAACCTGATGAGTTGGAATTGTTTGTCATGCAGAATACTTGCATCTGCAATGGCTAATCCTGAAGTTCTAAAAACCTGGAGAAAAATGAGATGTACCCATAAGATAAAACTATATCACTAAAACCCTTTAAACAAGAAAACAAGAATCAGCACTATTGACGGCTAATATGAAGAGCATCTACATAGCATACCTCACATGTCCGTGCCAATCCAGCAAGGTTCGGTATTCGATCAAGGAATGAAGCTACAATGATAACCGGTTGCCGACTTGCTCGTAACTTTTCCATCATGAAACTTCTAGTCTGAATTGACTGATCAAGAAGCTCATCTTCCTTTTCCTTTTCTACATTTCATGTCAAAACAAACAGAAAGCAAACACAAAGCTGCACAGCTTAAGGAGCTATGTATTGTCAACATACAGCTTATTGTGAGCAAATATAAAGCACTTCTTGAAGAACATAGAGCATATCCATATACGTAAGAAAAATTCTTGTATAGGAAATTGTCCACAATTTATCTTTGGTGAGTTAAACAACTGGACAATCAAGCAGAAACGTGTAAACTATCTTTACGTTGGCTTCAAAGCAGGTATCAAAAGGGAAAATGTAAAATCTTATAGCTGATAGGGTGGGGCATTATTTTAAACTCTGCTTCCATCAGGTTAGCCAAGTCTGCTGCAGTCCAATCTGTATGATAGACTTACTCAATTTAGATCGTCCAGGAATAGAGATACCACAAGCAGAACGCCATGCAGAAATTTGAAGCTAGGGATTCAATATTGTTTCACTACCAACATTTTACTGGGACAGAGAAGGTAGATGATTTCTTTTCCAACAATAACAAGACAGTTACATCCACAACACATGATGGGCACCTACCCCAAATTGTCCTAGGATATTCAAAATCTTCTCTTGAAAACTTTGTTTCAATTTATTTTCTATAAAAAAGGATCACTATGTAACACTGAACAGCCAAACCACTAATTGGATCTACTAATAACTTAAAAAGGTGTGGGCAAGCACCAACAATATGAGTCTTAAAACGACTGAAAAACATCTAGTTTGGGGCTTGGCAAAGGATAGACAGAATATATCACCAGAATCCAATATTAGCAGTTGAGCATGTGTTCTATAATATGCTCCGTACATGTGACTCATCAATCTACTTTGAGTCCTATAGTGAAAAAGTTTCTCTTTCTGTCGTTAATTTAAACTTCATTCAGAGTTGTCTTTTTATGCCTTGACATTTCTTAAGAAAACAACAACGAAATAATGCACAACAAATTAAAATGCATTTAACTCACATTAACTACTCATGGTATACGTACCCAAAAGTAGGTCATGTGTTCCATAACATCCCAAAAGGCAACTGAAATTATTGTCTTGTTTCTCATGTTTAGAGAGAGTAACTTTCTTCTGAAAATCAAATAAGGTTCCACTAAGCAGACTGCCATTAGACAATTCTCCTCTGTAGTTAGAATTGTCATCGATTTTCAAGTTCTCATTTTTGATAGTCAAAATGTCCTCTGCCATTGAAGTTCTCAGATCTTCTCTGACATCCTGCAATAGTTAAAGTAAGGTACCAGCCATGCATGCAAGAGCATAAGAAGTGAAACCGCACTCACATTTAGAAAATTCAGCACTTCCTCCATCAGGGACTTTGGAACACATTCAAACTCCAATTCCTTCATTACAAAAAAAAGGAAACAATTCAGAAGCCTGAAATATAAAAAGAAAAAAATGGCAAATCTAAACTAATTGATGAAAACTGAGTTACGTAGTAATATTACTCAATTATCTTGATTAAATTTAACGTAAGTAATTGAAAGAAAAACAATAAATATTGTCTAGTTGACTTACATCAACCCTGTTGACAAAAATTCCAGCTGGGGTACTAGATAAGATGGGATTATAAGCATCAAGATAGCCTTCCATTGATGCACGTAAGCTGTTATAAGATATAAAGAATCAGAACCATATCGAAGAACCACACAAAATATAGATGACTTGTGATAGTAATATAACATGAGAAGAAGGGGAATTCTGATTCAATGAAAAAGAAAAAGCAGGTGAGAAGAGGAAGAATAACAAATATGAAAATGCCGTTTTTGCTTTTCTTCTAAAAGAATACAGTGTTGAGCATAGTAGTTAATAGCGCGCGATAGCGGCGCTATCGCGGCGGAGCGGCACCAACCCGCTCCAGACCCCCTTGTAGCG
>JAOQMR010000213.1:20500775-20522273 GCA_027563865.1 Erythroxylum pelleterianum
TGAATGGAATGAGAATCTGAGGTAGTATTATGAGTAGGAGGTGTTTGACGAGTTGGGTTAGAAGATTCACCAACGTCGGACATGGTTGACGTAGACTTGTAGGATTAGAAACAGTAGTTGGCAGCTAGGGTTCAGGTGCTAATATTAGGGACAGTAGGTGGTGGCTAGCGTTTAGAACTGTTCAGGTATAGCTCTGATACCATGTGGAAATACTGAACAGTTGTATTTCTTTTCTTATTTTCATCAGTACATAGATATAGGTATATATAGAAAGAGAGCTAGCTAATTTAGGAAACTAGTATCTGTACATAATCTTCTATATATGTACATAATATCAGATCTGATACATGTTATCTGATCTAATATTATTGACTTTTAGGAGTCAATAATATCTTTAGGAAATATTTAGCTGAATATTTCCCAACACATACATTATGAATTTTGCAACACAAGATACAATGTTGAAATATAAAACATGTAATGATCATTGAAAAAACATGACCACAACACTCCGCAAACAGAACAAAAGATTCTTAATATATACCAGTTATGGAGGATAAGGAAGACGTGTACAATATATCGAGTAATACTCACACAAAGAGCTATGTGCAAGTTATGAGTAACTTGCCCAACTATATCATCCGTAACAAATCGTGATAAAACACATATCATTTGCCAAGCCCGTACTTTACGCCTGTGGATCTATTACAAAAGAAAAAATACAATACAATTGTAGTTAAAAACAATGATGAAATTGCATGAAACAATTGTAAAGGAACTCAATAGTAGGTCTTTAAAATTTTCAACTTCTTTAGCAAGAGTTAATTAAAGGAAAAATTTAGCAAGAGATTTGATAACTTTTGTGAACAATAACAACCTCGATTCAATAGTTGATATCTCTAACTTACAACAATGTTTATAACTTTTCTCAAATAAGTTGGTTTATATTTTCCACCATTCATTCATGAAATGTCAGAACTATTAGTTGTGGAAAATATGATTATTTTAGGATTTTTGCATCTTTTTATTATAACCTATTTTGTTAGGATACCTCATAATCATGGGATCTCTTTTTTTTTTTGTTTCTTTTTTAGTTGTTAGGGTAACATATATATAATTAACCCTCTTGTACACTTGTAAAGAACCAAGAAAATATTCTCTCAAATCTCATTCCATTATGATATCAGAGCTGTAAGGTTTTTAATTCTCAGGAAAAATCAATCCGAGTGTCTAGCCTTCATTGTCTACAGTCTTCATTGCTAGTTAACTTTTTCTCTTTAAGATTCAGGTTTAATTGCTTAGAGATCCTTTTTTTTCATAGAGATGTCAAAAGTAGTAAAGATAACCTCTACAACACAATCGGAGCAGAATTTTCAATATCAACATTTCAATGAATTGAAAAACATCCATGTTCCATACAAGTTGAAAGGAAAAAGATTACCTTAAATTGTCTCGACTCATTTGCATCATACTAAAAAGGAAATATCAATCATCTCACAAATACACGGCCAAAACTATAGGATCCTCACTTTGAAGTATGCAATAGAAAAGCTTCCACAATTATGATGTGACTAGAAGTCTATAGAGATTAGCGACACATTTATGTTCTTGGCTTGCCTAATATACTTGGGATGCACTCTAATAGACATATACTAATGCTAGAGACACGACGCAAGTGTATAAGGTCACGGTAAAGACTATAGCTGCAAAACAAGAGAGCAGGATGGTTACTGAATATGCCAATCAGTTGAAATCCTTGTAACAAGAGCTTAACCCCTACAGGGTTTTAAAAACTAAATGTCTAGAAGATGTGGCTATTTTAAAAGGCTTTATCAAGCAAGAAAGATTTTATGATTTTTTGAACGGAATTAATATAAAATTACACCAAGCAAGAATCTAGATTATTGGCAAGCATGTAATTCCATGTTTTAATGATGTTGTGGCCTTAGTTCTTGGAGAAGAAAGTAGAAAAAATCTTATGATTAATTATAAAACATGGACAAGTCTACTATGGTGGCTAAATATGGCAATTCAGGTGAGTTTTCACTATCTATTGTATTAAATGTCTCGGCAACATCTTTTGCCAACTCTTGGATTGTGGATTCGGGAGCTACTAAATATATGACCCGCCCAACACCCTTTGTTTTACATATTCCTCAAGTTCAAGCAATAGGAAAATAGCACCGAAGCAAACATAAAGGTAAATAAAGATCAGTCCACGACTAACTTTAAAAAAAGTTCATGTCCTTAGATTATCCATGAACCTCTCTATCAACAAACTCACACAAAATTTGAATTGCTATGTGATTTTTCATCATTATTATTGTATATTTTGGGACAAGGATTTGGCGAGAGTTCAAAGAACATGAGTCTTATTTCATCACTCCTTATCTTTGAGGGGATAATTCAACAATAAAAGATGAGGATATAGGGGATCTCATGGATTTCCTCTTGCTTGACTTGTCATCTTCCTCTAATCGTATGTCTGAGCCTATACCTCAATATCAACAAGAATTGAGAATTTGAGATTTGGCAAGGTGTATTCAAGGAAGAAGACAATTATTCCTAACTCTATGCAAGTCCAACACTCCAATCCGATTCTTGAGAATGAGATAACAATTTTTTAACCTTCTTTGCTTAGTAAATCTAAATCTCAGTTTAACAAGAGTGATCAATATCTTCCCATTGCTATTAGAAAAGGAACTATGAAATGTACCAAACAGCCATTGTATCCTCTTGTTCATTTCCTTTCTTCCAAATTTTTTTTTAACCATTTAATAAAGCCTTCCTTGTTAGCCTAAACACCATTTTCGTCCCTAAAACCTTATCCTAGGGTTTAACCAATGAGGAAAAAAAAGAAGTTATGAATGTAAAATGCAAGCGTTGGAGAAAAATTACGTTACTGATCTCCTAAAATAAACACTAGTAAGTACTCCGATAGATTTGAACGTTAAAAAAGACAGATGACTGTTCAAGTAGACATGGAAATGTATAAACACCTTGTAGGGAGGCTTAGTTATCTATCTCATACATGACCAAATATAGCATATGCAGTAAGTGTGATAAGTTAGCTCATGCATTGCCCAAAGAAGTTCACTTGCAAGTAGCTCATTGAGTGTTATAATATCTTAAAGAGGCACCAAGAAAAGGTATTTTGTTTAAAAGAAATGGATGTCTAGTATTTGAGGCATATACGAATGTTGATTATATGAGATCAATTCTTGACAAAAATCAACTACGAAACATTGCACCTTTCTTGGTAGGACCTTATGACATGGAGAAGTAAGAAGCAAAATGTGGTAGCACAATCTAGTGTAGAGGTAGAATTTCGAGCAATGGCTTAATGTGTGCTTGACCTCCTTTGGTTGAAAATATCTTAAAAACTTAGAAATTAAGTGGGATGATCCAATGAGACCACTGTGATAATAAATCTGCCATCGATATAACTTATAACCCAGTAAAATATGATCGAATGAAGCACATTGAAGTTGATAAACATTTCGATTTGCTCATCTTATGTGGCTACAAAAGATTTTTATATCTTTTTAGGATTTCTTATTTAGTTACGATATCCCATAATCATGACAACTGATTATCCTATTTAGTTAAGATATCCAATGATCATAGGATCTCATTATTTTTTGTTTCCCTTTTAGTTGTTAGGGTGACATTTATATAACTGACTCTCTTGTAGACATGTAAGCAAGCAATATAGAAAACATTCTTCTCAAAGCTCAAAATTAGTCAATAATAAAATCAAGAAAATAACTATCAAAAAATTGGTCAATAGATTGCCACTTACACCACTATACTTTTTATATAACTCCTTTCCAAGATCCTTGTCATTCACCTACAAAACACATTCTATAATGAGCATTATTGTCCTTAAATACTAAATTGAAATTCTGCATACCTTAATTATTAGGAAGTGGATTTCATCAATAACTAAGATGAAGTACATTATAGAAAATAAAACTCAAAGATGAAGATACAAGTCAAGAAATCAAGTTCAGGAACATTGAAACATTACAGAAGCTTCAAATCTAAAACATGATAAGATGAAGTACATTACATAAAATAAAACCCAAAGATGAAATCGAAGTTAAGAAATCAAGTTCAGGAACATTGAAACATTACAAAAGCTTAAAATCTAAAACATGACACAAAATTCGGTGATTACAAGGCCAACAAAGCTACACCATGAACCCTTCTAAATAGCTTATTCTAGTTTACTTAAATAAAAAGAAAAACAAACCGATGCAATAATGTTCTTAATTTGGTCATGCGAAACAAAGTAAAGGTTCTTAACAAAACAAAAAATGGAAAATCACAAAACAACAAGCCTTGATTTGGTGGGATGAAGAGGAGTCGATGTAACATTTTTCATGTTACTGTTCGCAAGCATAGTGACAATAAGAGCAATCTTGTTTATTTTATACTATAAAAAGTTAGCAATATTACCCTAGTTTGTTTAGAACTTAATTTTATTTAAGAAAAAGATTCTTTATTAAAGTAAATTTTAATTCTATTTTCGAATCCAATTACTACTAGGAAAAGGGTCAAGGACCATTTTTTATACATATGATTTTCTCTGCAAAAATTGACTTCTCAAATTAGAAGAGGTAACATTTTCTTCCAAAAGGAATTCTTAGACACTAGGAGTGATTATGGTAGGACTAAGAGGAGATAATGAATGGGAGTTTTTATTTAATGCAAATAAACTGATATAGGCAGTGCAAAAGAATATCACAAACTACCACACAAATAGGAAAAGACAATTTGAGCTGCCTAAACTCTAAAAATAAACTTAAAAGAGAAAAATGCACACACTAATAACAGTTACTAGAAACCTATTTATAAACTGACTTCTAGAGACCCACTTGTAGATAATAATAACTAACAATTCTTATCCATAACCCACTACTCCTAAAAATATGGAACCACCCAATTCTTCCTATTTTTCCTCCAACAACTGCCCACTAACTGCATAATCTGCTTTTGACTTGGTCTTCTAGCAAAAGTATGTCTTTAATTATCTATTATTACCCCTCTACCGAAAAGTCACCTTGTCCTAAGGTGGAAATATGGATATTGTTGCCGGAACAGATCATATGACTCCTAATCGGCATCAAATCTGAGTGATCACCTTGCTTAATCCAACGGTTAGCGAATACTTGTTGGGGTTCCACATTAAACTCCCAGTTGGAATTCAAAGGTAATGGGGCAGACGGGTTGGTAGGGAGTTCTCCTTTGGCTTCTTTAAGTAGCAAAAGATGGAAAACAAGATACAACTTGGCACTAGCAGGGAGCTCAAGTTCATACACTACTAGATCCCAATGTTTGAGAATCTTGTAAGGACCAAAAAACTAAGGCATGAGCTTCTCATTCAAACATCTGGCCGAAGAATGTTCCCGGCATGGTTGGACTTGCAAAGAAGACAAAGTTACCAACTTCAAATGATTTTTCTCTATGGTTCTTATCCGCAAGTACCTTCATCCGATTTTGAGCTTTGAGTAAATTGTCTTTTAAAACCTATAATATAACATCCCTTTGACAAGTTGTTCTTCCAATTCTACTATGTGAGTATTTTCCAAACAATAAACTTGTAAGCTGGGAGGGCCATGACCATATACAACATGGAAAGGAGTAGTGTTTATCGTCATATGGAAGTTGGTGTTGAATGAAAATTCTGCCTAGTACAAAAAACAACTCCATATCTTCAGTTTCTCACTTGCAAAGCATCTAAGATAAGCCTTCAAGCAATGATTCACAACTTTTGTTTGTCCATCTAATTGTGGGTGGTAAGTTGTCCCCATCCTTAGCTTTGTTTAATCATGCCTAAAATTTCTATCCAAAAGGAATTGATGAACAACCTGTACTAGGCCTCACCCTACAGCATAAGCTTTTGAGTTAAATGTTTCCTTGACATTTATATTGCGACAAAAGTGTATGACAATAGACTATGACAATAAAAATAAAAATCTTATTCTTATGCAGGTCTTCAGTTTGAGTTTAGGTATGATATGTGCTTGCTTCGAAAAATGGGATATCTATCAAGGTCTACTGCTTTGTTAGAAAAAGTTCTCTAATTGCCGAGGCATCAAATTCAAAAAAGCAAAAACTCTCGTACTCGATAAGAGTAATACTTCCATCTAACTCAAATCTATCTTTCTTGTAAAGCTTCAGTTATTGGCAAATGGGAATAGAAACTATTACATGTAAACATGAAGTAAAACAGATGTCTCAATTGTTTACCACGGCATATTCACAAATGTCCAATATAGCTGAAGATTTTCGGAAATGTGTCAAATGGGTCGTATTATGGGATAAGGGGGTCAATTTTTGAACATGGATTCTAGTATTCACAAATTCATTATTACATAAAAAGAAACCATACATCTTGTTACAAGATGTATTTAAACATGCATCTAACAAGGTTCCTACATCCCCAAAAAAATGACCTAGTAAACAAAGATACTCCAACACTTATCAAACAAGGTTCCAACAGCATCCCAAAGAAATCATCAAATAAACATAGATACTTGGGAATGGAAAAATAACTATAAGTTTAAAAATCATGTATTATTTTTGGAATAAAAAAATAGTACCGCAGAATTAAGAAGCTCTAACAAAAACAATTTCCCTGATTCGAGAGCAGCATGACAATCATCTACATTTGTAGATCCCGCCAAATCAGCCAAATCAGCTAGCTTGTTAAACAGAGCCGCTACAGACACACGTGCATACAACTCTGTGTTGATAAACACCTATGAAACAAGTCATGCATTAAGAACAGAAACTAAACAATTACATAGTTAAGGAAAATTCTTGCAATCATACAAACATCACAGTCAACAAAGTTATACTACTTGAAACAAGTCATGCATTAAGAACAGAAACTATACAATTACACAGTTAAGGAAAATTCTTGCAATCATACAAACATCACAATCAACAAAGTTATACCACTCGGCCACAATGGAGGATCTAAGACCCAACCTACAAGCTACAACACAAACATTGAGCAAAAGATATCTATTTATTACACATGTCGAGAACTTTTTTGGGTATGAAGGAATTGATGATTTTTGAACTTCCAATGAAACTTTTAACCTTTAAAAGTTTAGTTTTTTTCACATTTACCTCAATAATTTGAATTTTTCTTACAAATGAAATGTTGCTTCTTATAATTTTAGTCACTTTTTCTTCAACCATGTTTTTTTATGTGAAGATTAATTACTTTATACATCGATTTAAGTTCAACTAAATTTATGCCTACTGATTCATTAGGTACACAAACCTCTTTACCTTTTAATTCAAAACCAATTAAATTTTTTATTTCTTTCTTTTCGTTTGTTTAATATTTTAGAATTAATTAGGTTTATATTTATTCTATGTCTAATCATTTATGAAACAATTATAATTATAGTAATATCATTTTTTGTATACCTGTTAGCAACACCCAAGTATAATTTTGGCTTCCTTTTTATCTTTAGTTGTTTGAAATAATTAGCTTTACTTTTATTACTTTTAATATAATTTTTCTCTTTCAAATTAACAAAATGTGGCACAAATTTGGCAATAAAGTGCCACTACATAATTTTGCCCATTATTAACACAGCTCCACCACTTAGGACTAAAGCAGAAATTGCCCTAACCGATGAAACCACTCAAACTAAATCCTTAAACTATTAAACCATTAGATAGTTGATATGTAATTAATAAAAAAACCTAAAGGTTTTATTCTTTTTTTTTTCAAAAATAGGATTTAATTGATTAAATAAATTTACATCTAGAGTACAAAAGGTCGAGGATAATCCAAAAGGTCTAGATTACAAAGAGTTATAGTTCTTAGTAATCATCTACATCTTGATATCTAAGGGGTACTTATGAGACCACGTACACCAGTATTACTCCAAACCCCATCTTCTCTCTGTTATCCTGTTGCTAACATGGCCAATTTGCAATGGAGGGGAATATCCTAAAAAACCATTTCAACGCTTCGGCTTTGTCGTCTAAAAATTCTACAATTACGCTCCTTCTAGTGATACCATAGCTGCACAGCTTAGCTTAATTTCTTTGAGATCAACTACATTATGCACTCTAAGGCTCCCCAACCAAGCAATAGTTTCACTCCAAGAGTACACTGGTATGTCCACATTGAGAATAAGCTGCATCTAGTTCCAAACTTGCCTGGTAAATTTGCATCTAATCATAAGATGGTCCAGATTTTCCACACCTTCATGTCTACCTTCATGTTAATTACAATGGATCATTGATTCATATAAGACACCTTCATGTCTACTGTCATGTTAATCACAATGGATCATTGATTCTGGTGCCTTAGATCATATGATAGGTAATTCTAGCCTTTTTTTTTTGCTGTCTAGAAACACTCAGCTCATTATCATAGTACCTTAGCTAATGGAGCTACTTCCTCTATTATTAGATCTAGCACTGGAAATCCCACTTTAATAATGTCTTTATCATGTCTTAAACCTACCAGGATGCTCCTTTAATTTCGTATTTGGGAATAAACTCACTCTTGCCCTAAATTGTTGCATCTTATTCTTTTCTAATCATTGTCCTTTTCAAGATCTTCATCATCATCGCCCAGTCTGAAATCCCGCAATTAAGCAGGGTCTGGGGAGGTCTGATAGTACACAGCCTTACCTCTACATAGTATAGATGCGGTTTCTGGTAGACCCACATGCAAATGAGATAAGATATGAATGATTCAGGTTACAGAGGGAAAAAGTAAAAACTAGCACAATAAATTATGAAATAAATAAAAAAGTATTTAACAATAATAAAATACTCAATAATAAATAAATTAACTAAATATATAAATAAAAATACTAAAATATTAATAGAACTAATAAAAAAATTATTATTTATTATAATAATATTATAATAAATAATAATAATGACTGATTTGCGCACGTACAATAAGGAATACTCGCAAAGACGTGGTCCAAGTAGCTTGCCCACTAATGCCAACACATAAATGACCCAAGGTGAGCCGAATAAGGAAGCAAGACTAGGAAAGGGTTCAAAGTAGACGGGGGGATTGTGATTTAAAAGAAGAAGCTTGGTTGCGTAATATTGAAGCACCAATTTAACGAAGTGTGAAAAACAAAAGGACTTGTGAAGCTTAAAACAGTGGACATGAACTAGGAGCTCTGTGCATTCTAGATACAAAGTGCCAAGACCCATTGGTTGTTCAAGTGTCTTAACTCCATTTGAAGTTCATTATTAGTTAGGACATCCCTCTTTACCTTTATTGAAGAAGTTATGTCATCACTTTAATAATGTATCTTGCTTGGATTGTCCTATCTATTTTCCAAACATCATTATTTGCCTTCACTTTCTCGAGCTTTAAAAAGAGTCAGCATTCCATTTGAATTAGTATATTATGATGTTTGGGGTCCATGTCTTGTTGTGTCCAAAACTAAGTTTCAATATTTTGTCACTTTTGTTGATGATTTATCCCATATAACTGCTTTATTTAATAAAAAATCGTTCCGAGTTATTTTTCCATTTCACTGCCTTGTGCACTGAGATTGAAACTCAATTTAATGTTTCAATTCACACTTTGAGAAGTGATAATGTCAAATAATATGTTTCCAAATCATTGCAAACCTATACACTCCACAATAGCATTCTCCTTCAATCATCATGTTCTCAAAATGGTGTCGCTAAAAGAAAAAATCTACATCTCCTTGAAATTGCCTGATCACTCTTATTTTAGACACATGTTCCTAAACCATTTTGGGCCAATGCTATCTCCACGCCTATTTTTTGATTAATCGTATGCCTTCATCTATTCTTTGTGGTGAGATTCCTTATAATGTTCTTTTTAGCCACTAAATCCTTATTTCCTATTCCACTAAGAATTTTTGGAAGTACTTGTTTTGTTTGCAACGTTCATCCTCAAGCTTTGTGGAACACATTCCCTTTACACACATTCATCCTAAATGTGTCTTTCTAGGCTACACTTGCCTACAAAAAGGATATCAATGCCACTTTCCTACTTTAAACAAATATCTTCTGTCAACTGATTTTTCATTTAAGGAACACATTCCCTTTTTTTGCAAATTCTTTGATTTGTGTGAAGGTGGATGACAACCTGTTAGTTTACAAGATCACCTAACACACCAATATCCCTTAGTTTTAAAGATGTAGATGATTACTAAGAACCAGAACTCTATGTAATCTAGACGTTTAGGAGTATCCTCGATCCTTTGTACTCTAGATTGTAAATATATTTAATCAATGCAATCTTTAATTTTTGAAAAAAAAAAGATCACCTATCACACTAAAATGCTATCTCTACACATGACCCTCCTACACAACCACAACTACAACCCATTAGTTTCGTCTATTCTAGAAGACGAGATCATCCTGATACAAGTTCGCTATCTAGCTCTTCTTCGTCATCAGATCCCATAACACATTATCCAAAACTTCTTATTGTTCCTTGCAAAGGTAAACATCAATACACTTATCCTATTTCCATTTGTTTCTTATGATCATTTATTTTCCTCTTCTGGTTCTTGTGTTGCCTCACTTGAATCTTTGACCCTCCCAAACATTGTTCATGAAGCCTTATCTCATCCCAGTTGGCATCATACTATAATAGAGGAGATGAATGCTTTGGATTCTATAAAGAGTATCAATGTTATATGGCTTACTTCAGTCAACTCCAGATCTGGACTTTTAGCCAATAATGACACTTCAATCTTGGCGTCAGGATTGTCTAACAGTTCTGCTTCAAAATCCTCGTCAAATGCAACTAGTGGACAAAACATAAATTTGAGTTGTGTTTGTACTAAACAAATAAGAGAGAAATAAATTCTTAAATGGAATTTAAAGCAGAAAAAAAGTATGTGGACATACCAGAACCATAAAGTGTTAAGATCTTTAGTTCCTTTATGTAATTCTTGATTATCTTTGGATGAGATAGCCACAATCCTGTTAAATGCAATGCAGCAAGACGAACTGTCCGAGGACTTTTTGTACCTTCATCAAGAAGTCTCTCGACAAACTGCCATACTTAGGTCAATCATCAGTATTACAATCTTGACAAAACAAACATCACATAGGCCATCATCACAATAAAGTAAGATCAAACAAGTATTTTAGTTCGTCATAAAAAAGATTATAGAAGAAGAAATACCCATTTTAGAGGTCCAGGTGCATCAGCATCCAAATGCAAACTCTCATCACTAAAAACTGATGTATGCAACACAGAGGACAAAAGTGCAGCAATACATTCAACCCTCCTCTTGTTGCTGCTGACATGCAGTATCCAAGAAGAACGGACCAAATCCCACATCATCTGCGATGAAAATGAGATAACCGACAGTATGTAATAGAAGTTAAGGTTTCTTAATCTTTGCACTACAAAATTTTCTAATAACATAATTCTTTCTACCACACTATCAAACCTTATGCCAAATGGAACAACGTATGAAGCTAACTAGCAAGACCTTGGGAAGATAATTTTAGAAGACGCTACAAGTTTAACTTCAAATCTAGATCACAACAAGTGCTTTTGTTTTCCAATTTCTTGACTGCATTCACATATATGATCGATATAATAATAATAAGAAAGTGCAATATTCCATGACAAAGTTATACAATACTCTTCAATATTGCTTTAATTGCTTCACCATAAGATATACATTATACTTATATAATGGATCATTTATTCTTATACTAAAGGATAAATTTTCATGACTATTAATAATTTCAAACTTCAAAATAGTTAAGTAGATAAAAACATCAAAAACGGACATATCTTGTGGACTAAAAGACCACAAAATTCAAAATAGTTAATTCCAAAATTACAAATAAGTATTTCAGTTGCCACACCATAATGGTCTTGGTGCATTTGACCAACTAAAAACACAAAGATTTGTTATTGGATTAAGACATAACAAAAAACTAAGGAGTAACTAACATAATGATTGACAGTTAATAGAGATTATAAACTAATATGCTTTTACCATCTACTCCAAAAATACAACTTTCAATAGTTAGCCCCACAACCATAAATATTAAACTTCAATACCAACTATGCATTGTAAAAGACATACTAGCTTAAACCTACAACATATGCTCAACTTCTCAATTTCCAATTACGGTGACAAATTTTGATGTTATCATCATTTCATGCACTAACCCATTTATGAAAGTGTCAACTAAGTATATGGGTCATATTTTTTGGCATAGTGCATCAGCCTCTTCTTTCTTACTTCTTGGTTTATATGCTTATATTGTTAACTGCTCTTAAATTTTCAAACTAACCACAACCATGAAAACTACATAAACCATTTGTAATGTCGTATAAAATGATAGAAAAAGGTATAAGATAAACCTGCATATCAACACCCTTGCACGAGGATACATGTGAACCATACTTTCCTGAAGCAAAAAGCTCCAAAGCCAATCTGACAGATCTCAACATGGCCAAAACAGAATTCTCCCCAGCATTCTCAAGACTACAAATAATTTGAGAAACTTATCAACAAATGTAAAATAGTACATCAACTATCACGTTCATAACAAGAATAAATTCCGTAACAGATAGCACATATATAAGAATTCAATTCTCAAAAATAACTATAGGGTAGTGACAGATGTCTTCATTGTTGGAACTGAAAATAGCCAATAGAAAGGTTATGGTTGATTATTCATTTCCCAATATAATCATTGATTCACTCTAAGGAACTATGAGAAACAAAAACTAAACAAAAACTACTCGCGAAGTAAATATTTTTATAAAAAGTAGAAACAAAAAATATTTAACAAATGATCAAATATCTACCAAATATTACACAAAATTTTAATTTCATACAATAGCTACTTGGGTTTCCTTTTCATGATTATCTAGTAATTCCAGTAGATTAGTTTAGGTTAATCTCTATCTAGTTGGAATTACGTTCACTTAAGAAATAGAGTTATAGTTAGATTAAAATACTGGAAAAATCTACATGTAAAATTGAATTTTACAAATATGAGGGAGAGTACAGGATTTTCAAGTTATGAATTTCAAAGTGAAAGTGTAATTTTTTTAATCTCTATCTAGTTGGAATTACTTTCAATTAAGAAATAGAGTTATAGTTAGATTAAAATACTAGAAAAACCTACATGTAAAATTGAATTTTACAAATATGAGGGAGAGTACAGGATTTTCAAGTTATGAATTTCAAAGTGAAAGTGTGATATTTCTTGTTTAAGAGTGATTCTTAAATTCTAGGTGCAACTCCTAGACACTAGGTATGATGTTTGGTTTCTTACAAACCGTAGATGTGATTTCTAAGAGTTGGTAAAGCTAGTAAATCTCTTTGTAAACTATCATTTTAAGTTTTTTTCTTTGCTGACATTAATAAAGAGACATTCAAATCAAATGTACTTTGCTTAGTGGATATCTTCTTTATTGATATTAATAAAGAGACATTTTGATCAGCTCTAGTCAAAGCTATTTAAAAGACTTGTAAAGAAAATATTCTTCTTAAAGTAGAGTTTTTATTGGAATTCTTATTCCCCTACAATGTTAATTAGGAGAGTTTAAATACATCAAGGACTCAACTACTTCCCCAAACAAAAGGAGTAAACAGCTAGTTGGCAAAAGAATAGCCAACGATTATTGGATAATGGAAATATTCCTAAGCAAATAAATAACAATAAGATAAATAACAATAATAATAACTACTACAAATTTTAAGCCATAATCTGCGCTCAAGTTGATCTTCACGGCTTATCACATTTAGATCAAATATGTCCTCTTTAGTTCTTATTTTTTAGCATTCGATAGTGTTTCTATTTCAACTCTCAATTAGCAAGTTGCACTCAATCCATATCATGGAGGAAGAAGCAATATTAGAATTAGACAAAATGGATAATGAGACACTTTCAAGTGATTTGAGTCTTGGAGGAAGAATCAGTATCATGGAGGAAATAAAGGCCATCACGCTCCCTAGCACTACCAATCATCTTCACCGAAGATAGGCCCTGAAATACATACAAGGGAAAAATGTTATTGCACAATTCTGGTCTTTAGTAAGTTTACTAATTGAAACCGGATTGCATTTAAGATTAGGAACATGAAGGACCGGTTTTAAGTTCAGTCCTGAAAATTCTACAGTTCCATGACCCTTTGTTTTTACTGTTTTGCCATCTACCACAGTAATTTGAATATCATCCCCACGTGTCATAAGTAAAGAAGGTGTCTCGGTTTCCAGTCATGTGATTTGATGCTCCTATATCAACAATCATGTCCTGATGTTTCTCAACCTTGGTGAAAAAAGAGGTTACCTTAATGAGCCACTACTGCATTGGAAGTGGAAGGGGCATTTTTTGGTTATGTCAAAAAATTTTAGTGGCTGAGTATTGATTACAGCACCTTGACTTGTTCAAAATTGAGGCTAAGTTGACCAGTCTGATTGTTGTCAACATAGGTTTTCGTTGCAAGTGCTTTAATGGGTTCTCTCTAATTTCGTGGCTTTCATCCTGTTGGTCTATTGTTGAGTTTCCAACAATTTTCCCTATTATGATAGGGCTTGCGACAGTGGTCGCACCATAGTTGCTCTCCACCTTCCTTTCTAGTTCTCTGGCCTTTCGGATTGAAGATGTTTGGCTTGTTCTAGTGAGTAGCTAGTGTTGAACTGGTTAAGGATGTCCCTTCTAACTTCAACAAAAAATGCTCGAATTGAAGGGAAAGGTTTCTGTCCTAATAACCTCCTCTAACGTCATCTAGATCTTTGTTCAGGCCTTGTACGAAGTCAAAAACACGCTACTTTTCCACCATCCGAGAAAATTGAACTCCATCTTCAGGGCAATGCCACTTGATTTCATTGAATAAGTCCATCTCCTGCCATAACTCAGTCAAGGAGTTATAGTACTTAGTGACTGATTTGTTTCCTTATTTTAGCTCCTAAAGTCTGGATTGAACCTCAAACATTGTGAGGTATTCTTCATGTCCGAGTAGATTCCTTTGACTACCTCCCATATTTCATTGGCAGTCTTGTAAAACAGATAGGTCCTCCTCATTCTAGACTCCATGGAATTGATTAACCATGCCATAACAATCGAGTTTCCAACGTCCCATGCGCTAAATTGAGGATCACTTGTAGAGGGCATTGGAGTATCTCCAGTAATATAACCAACCTTTCATTTACCCTTAAGCACGAGGAAGACAGATTGGAACCACTCTCTAAAGTTGTTCTCATTGAGCTTGTGTTGGGTAATGCAAAGGGAATGGTTTTCTAATGAGGGGTATGGTGAAGGATTTGGTATAGGCATACCTCGTGGAAGGGTAGATGAGGTAGCTTCAATGGTTTCTTAAACATAATCAGTTTCAGTCATTGGAGGCTCCGATACCATGTTAAATTTGCAAAAGGCATACGAGCCCACACGATGAGGAAAGTTAGACCACACACAAGCTCAAGTTAGGTTCCATCCTAAAACCAATTAGTAATAGATAGAACAGCTCACTAGGCTTATATGTTAGTCTTCTTTCCCCTATTTCTTCGATGTGGAAAACTCACATGAAGGTATTTTCAACACTCCCCCTCACATATGAGTCTCTTTCTATTTGGGCAATCTGGAGAGGTACAAAACAATTCTCATCATGGCTGGACTTCTGATTGAAGTCAAATAGGCCCCCCTCCTGGAGCAAACAATATTGCTGGGCCACTTGCTCTATGCAGACTTCAAATCCATCTCCAATTGCTTAAATGATGGGCCCCCTTCTGAGACCAACAGTAGGCCAAGATCTTCATTAGCTCTGATACCATGAACAAAGAGGTGAAAGAAAATAATTCTCCTTTTCGATTTACTCAGAATATGGATTTACAATATATAGTTTGAAACTACCCTAATTCTAGGAAGTAAACAGAGGAAAGATTGAGGGAATTATTCCTAACCTACTACAGCTAATCAATTAGAAACAAGTTAGGAAATTTACAATAATTACAGCTAATCACAATAAATGCTAAATCACATTACATGCTAATTACTCCACCATAATTCTCTCCAACAAAATCCACTACCACCATTGATTTGACTCCCCTTCCAGATGGAAAGATGCCAATGACACCTTTTGTGTTTCTGAAGTGCCCTGGTATTCAAAGAATTGGTTGACATAGTTAGGTCATCACTATGGTATGTGGGAAATTCAAGCTTAGCCAACTTGGAGGAGAACATTGCCCATCCCCTTCTGTGTTTTTCTCAAAAACGCCTATTGGAGGCTTGTCCGCTGCATTCATTGATAGTGCTGGAGGATGGATCTTGCCTCGTAAGCAAGACCTCAGAGAATTTGCTAACGACAGTCTCTAGCTGATGCAATTTGTAATTGACGGCCAACTCCATTCTGCTCAAATTATCTTTAAGTCCCCTAAGACCTGCTTCTAAATTCTCAATTTGTTCCTTGTTGGTTGCCATCATGTATAGCTCTAATACCAAAAAGATCGGTCCCAGTCAAAGCTATTTAAGAGATTTGAAAAGAAAATACTCTGCTTAAGGTGAGAATGAACCTCGTAATTTTATTAGAATTCTTATCCCCCTGCAATGGTAATTAGTAGAGTTTAAATACATTAAGGACTCAACTACTTCCCTAAACAAAAGGGGTAACTAGCTAGTTTGCAAAAAAATAGCCAATGATTATTGGATAATGGGAATATTCCTAAGCAAATAATAACAGTAATAACAACTACTGAAAATTTTAAGCCACAATCTGTGATCGAGTTGATCTTCGTGATTTATCACATTTAGATCAAATATGTCCTATTTAGTTCTTGTTTTTTAGCATTTGATAGTGTTTCTATTTCAACTCTCAATTAGCAAGAAGTTATACTCAATCCATCCTACGCCAGTGTGATAAGTAGTAATCACCACCACCATAACAACAAAAAAAGTCTTAAATGAATAATCAACATACCTTTGAACAAGATCATTAAAAATATATCTGATTGCAACATCTGAGAAGAATGAACTCCCAATCTCTAAATGGAGACCATTCCGAAGCGCATAGCAAGGTATTGACAACAAAGATTCGAGGCAAAGCCACTAAATTAGCCAAAGAATATAGGTCAATAACTTGTAAATTGATTGAATCCCATGCGCTCAATTTCTAAAGAATCAATGAAGACTAATTTTGCAGCCACATAAAAGATTCAAGAAAACTACTTAAGGTAGGATCACATGAATGATAAAATCAACATTTTGATCACAAGTAAAAAGAGGGGGAAAAAAAAGAAAAATAAACTAATGCCATATTGATAGTCACAAATTAAAATCTTCCAAAATAACACTAACACCTAAGAATAATAATAATAATTTTAAAATAAAGCTATATGCAAGTAGAGAAGCAGAAACAAGAACTAGTACCGAATGTCCAAGTACACAATATGAAAACAGACTAATTATAAAGACCTAATACCTTCCAATTTAACAAAACTGCCCGTCGAGCTCTCACTAGGACCCCAACTGTAAGAAGATTGTTAATATTTTGAAGAAAAGATAGGACCAACGAATCTAGACAACCTTTTACTTCTTTTGTCAATGGAAATAAATCATTTATGAGATTCATGGACTGAGAAGAGAAGGTAAAAGCCAATGCTCTGAGAATAGGAGCTAAAGCTTCATATGCTGCCAGCAAAACTTCGCATCCTGTCTGATATATAAGAAGTATATCAATCAATGAAGACAACAAAAAAAACAACTAACAATTTCTAAATAGGCAAATAAATAAAGAACCTAGAAATAACTGAAGTCCTACCAAGAAACAACACACCTCAGAGTCACTAATTGTGGATGTAGTAGTCTTCCAGAAGAATTTCCACATAAAAGTCCATGCAAAATTCAGCTGAAGATTACTTTTAAGTTGTGCACAGAACACTAAAGTAGAAGATATTGCTTGCAGTGATGTTATCTATTCATTCACAAAAGGAATACAGTTACCAAAAGTAAAAGACACATTTCTATAAATGGATGATGCAAAACCCACAACTAAAGGTAGTTGTCTAGAATGAAAAGGTAACAATTACAGAAGAAAAACACCAATACAAACTATATAAAACCAATTATGTTGAAGACAAAAAATCTTATATGAAAAGTTCATATAAGTTGATCCCAAATAAGACAAGCTGATTGGAATGTAGTAAGCCAATAATATTGACACTAATTGAGGCTGTTATAGTAAAGGCTTAAACTAAATGAAAACCACATAGAACATAAAAGAATGTGATAATGATAAGGAAAAATGTCATAAAATAGGATATATAATTGAAGAAAACAGAAATTAAGAAAAATTAGGTCAATTGTATTAGTGAGAGACTTACTACTTATAGAGGTAGGGTAACACACATTATGAATTTCCAATAAAAAGTCCCTATTCAAAGTACTTACATATTGTCCCAAATATGAAAATCTTCATGTATATGTAAATAGCATCAAGACTCTAGAGGTCCTCAAGTTAGCGTTTCATTCCCAGCTAGCATGTTAATTCTTCAAACCTAGTCATGAGAAGCTTTTTTCTCGAACATAGTACACGAATTGGTAATAATATACAAATTGGTCATAAAACTTTTTCCCTAAATATAAGTTTATGAAGATTATGATGACCTCTACATGTAATGTACAATTGTGTGAAACAAGTTTATGTTATTGTTGATTTATTATCATAATAGAAATTCGTACGTAAATCCCCTTTTATCTTATCTTTAAGTCATTATAGATGCTCCTCAAACATAGAAAATCACACAGAATTCGAGCATTAGTTTGAACTCTACTTCAGGAATTGACCTTGCTACCATGTCATTTTTTACTCCATCATGAGAAAAGATTACCTCCTAGGAAAATGCAATACAAAGTGTATTTTCTATCCATTAAGGACCCAACATAAACTGCATCTGCAAAGTTGACAGAAAGCTTGTCAAGAACGAGTTTTCTTAACAGCAACCATAGGGCCTAGAAAGGAGAACTCCAGTAATAGAAAAGAAGATTTTCTTGTGAGTCATCCCATGACTAGATCCTATGCAGAAAAACTCATATCACACTCCTACTGCATATGCCAACCTAGTGTGGGCAAAGTAGATTAATTATCCTACAAATTTTGATAGGGAACTTTATAACACCCATCTTCCCACATAACTTATGGCTTCACTCAATTGATACATTTGCAACTCAACACTATAATTTGCCTATTACTTTGACTAGGTTAAGTATATATTTTCTTACAAATATCCCTTGTCGAGAGCAAGCCCTTTTAAATCCAAGAAAGTAACCTTAATTTGCCAGATCTTATAGTTCAATGCTAACTTCAATTTCAATTTTTACATTTTCAATATTAATATTTCCACTTAGATAATAGCTTTTACATACCCTAGTACTGCAATAAATTTACATTCATATGAGAGTTTTATGAAGATAATGTGGTCTCATTGGTTTTGATTGTATATCTTTCTCACCATGACTTCTATGAATTGACTGAACCAAGTCCATGGTCACTATTTTGGGCTGTATAAAGCTTTGTTCAAACTACATACCTTATCTTGCCCAAAATTTTCAAAAACTTCATGATGATTCCATAAAGGCCTCTTCTTTTAAGTCTTTAAGGAGGAAGGCATTCTTCAATTCAAATTGTCTTACATTTCTAATCAAAGCGAGCATTTTATTCATTTTGTCAATAAGGAAAAACATAAGTCAATCCATAAGTTTGAGTAAGGCTGGTGTTTAAGTGGTTTTTGGTGTGTTTTGTTTGTGAGGTGGGTTTAATGTCATAATTGGCTTACGTGTTTTGTTTGTTGATGGGTTGTAGTTTTTGTTTGGGGTCTATGTGATAGTTTTGTTATCATCAATCTTCTCTACTCTCTTCTCTCTTTCCTGTGCTCTTATAAATGACGCATAACAAACCCAGCCTTATTTGGCATAACAACTTGACACCAATTGAACTCTGCCTACAGCGTAACAGACTCAACAATCATAACTGCACTCGTTAGTGATCACGCACAAAGCATGCCACCTCAGCCTCTATTCTCACATTTTATTCATGTATCCCATCAGATTCCTTTTTCTCACTATTGTTGGATCCTGCCCTTGTAAAGCCTCTCAGGCTTTTTCTCTTGTAAAAAACTGGATCGCAGGATGTGGCCCATCAGATATTTAGGAACCTTCACAAAGACTAGGCCATTGTCAGCCAACAAATGTTAGTTTTACATCTAGCTATACTGTTAGGTATCGGTTATTTTAGAGAGCTGATGCGTGTAGATCACAGTAGATAAAAAACAATAACTCAATATTATTCTGGAAACAAGAAGGAAAAACCTTCTTGACAAGGGGCAATCCGTTACAATCTCAGGAATACTTCCGAGAATAATAGCCTATCTCTCTCTCCCCCTTATTCCCTCCTAAACTATATTTTTATATCTCCTCATTCTACTACTTCTAATAGGTATCTAACTCTTGATCTATCTACTGCTAACTACCGGGATAAGGTTTATTGGTCCCTAACTACTACTATCCCTATTTAACTAGAACTCTACCACTACGGTGGTTTATTGGTCCCTAACTACTACTATCCCTATTTAACTAGAACTCTACCACTACCACTACGGTCTGTCTTTGTCTTTGTGTTTCCTTGTATAAACTATCCATTCTCCTCCTCTGTTTCCTTTGCTTCTAACATATACCATTTTGATTAGGTGTATCAACACAAGTTGAATGATGACGAATGCCCTTATCTCTCAAAAAATTTCCGAGGATTTCAATAAAGTACTTAGGACCATTATCATTATAAAAAATAGCAATTTTAGTTTGAAATTAGTACCATTATCATAATTAAAAATAGCAATTTTAGTTTGAAATTATGTTTTAATCATCGTATAAAAATTTTGGAATATTGTCTCAACTTCAAATTTATCAACCATTGACTAGTCAATATTCCCAACACAACCATAAATTTCATTGAATATTCCCAACACAACCAGGTATGATCATTAATGAAAGTTACGGATCATTTTTTACCTAAACAAGTAGGAATTTGAAAAAGACCCCAAACATCAATATAAATTAAATAAAATGATCGTGAAGGTTCATAAAGCTTCTCAACATTTTTTTTGACTAAATGCAATGTTCATGGTGAAAAAGAGAAAAATCAATAACAACAAAAACAACAACAATTCAATAAAAATCTCGCTGATACGCGGGCTCTGAGGAGGTCTAATAGTACGCAGCCTTACCCCTAACTAGTAGAGATGTTGTTTCTAAAAAAAATATTTCTCTATTTTCAAAAAGTGAAAAATCCATTCTCTTAAATTAAAAGGAAACAATTTTTGAAGATAGAAAAAACTAGGGACTACTAGTCCATAATGCCAAAGTAGTATTTTTATCTTTAGCAAGGATAGAATTAATACTACTTAGTCCATGAGGTCTTTTATGCTTGGAGACTTCTTCAAAATAGTAAAGAGCATTGATAATTCTAGCATTGCCAAT
>JAOQMR010000213.1:20534869-20548810 GCA_027563865.1 Erythroxylum pelleterianum
CGTTGACCAGATTTGCTTAAGGGGCTGTGAGTTAATAAAATTTCAACTCAGGGTTTGTTTTGCTAATTTTTTTATGTTATGATTTTTTTAGCAACTTTTGAATAACACAGGGTTATTAAGGCAATAAATTCTTTTAGATTTCATTAGAAACTAACAATTTTTAATTAATTTGTTTCCAAATTTGAGGCTTTAGTATTATTTAGTTTAATTATTAAAATGTGAAAAATGAGGGAAACTGGAAATCATTGAAAATACACTCGGGCCTCAGCAGTCAAGCGGCAACAAGGGGCCCTTTCCGGTAATTGCGCCCACAATCATGCGCTAGGTTCTGCGGTGCATGTTAGAAGCCTCCTTTAATTATTGTCGTTGAAGGTTGAACACCTACGATATGTTTCACCATCTCGTCAAAATATCGCCATACATTATATCTTCTTTATGACGTTTAAAGTGAAGAAACAAAAAACAAATTGTGGGCCACCAAAAGACTGTACGAGGCTAATCAACCAAGTTTGAAGGCATATTGGATTTATATTTTAGATAAACAAATCTAATTAATTTTATTGCATTTCTTCAAAAAAAAGTATTTAGAGAATTAAGTAGCTTGCGAGTTAAAAGAAAAAATAAAAGATGCCTATTAATTCGCAATGATTTTTTAAAAAAAAGAGATGCCTATTAATTTGCAACGACTAAAAATGTTATGGTAACACGTATAGATCGAGACTAGGAAAACGTCTTCTTGATGAATGTGAGTGGCAGCATGATTTTCTAAGGTTAAAGAAATGGAAGATTGGCATAAGAATACCTCTAGTACTTGCCTACATAAAATATTAATGAATTCTTAATATTATCATAAACTCGTAAGCACATACAATGTTGATTAACTTCATAAATATCATTATTAGTTTATGTCCTATAACCAATCAGTTAGTTATAGTCCAATTACATAATAATTAAAGGTATTATTTATCTCATACGTATTCAGATATATATCATAAAGTTCATGAAATAAATATACTTTGTAAATGAAATTATAATGAGATTATAATTATAATATATATATTTATCTATCATTCCTAAATTGTTCCTTGTCAAAGACTGGACATTAATAGAATGTGAAAAATAACCCAGGTTATGTTTTTCTTTATAAAGGAAGTATTCAATTTCATAGACTAAAGTATAAATATACTTAAACAAATGTGTGTGTATTTGTTCGAGTGAAAGTTCAATGTATTAACCTTATATGAAAATTCTATTTAAAACATTACTTATATGTTTATGAAAATTCTCATTGTAATGATTATATAAGTGATCTTTTGACTTGAGATCTCCAAAGTTATCTTATATAGGGATTGTTATGTTTTGATACTACTTATGACCTGTTCTAATCAAGGACAACTAACTCGGTAATCATTGGATATAACATGAACTATATGAAAGTAGTTGAGTGACCAATATAGGATTCATCACCTTAAAGTGATTAGCAAGAACATTCCATTACTCTCGAATATTATCGATTCAGGAAATCCCTGGGCAAGGCAGAATAACATTTTAAAAATGGTTTTTAAATGTCATTAATTAAATCAATCACTGATGATAGAGAATTAACATAATTTAACTCAAAATAGAGTAAACATTAATTTCATTATTTATGTCTAATCGAAACATTATATGATGAAGGATTGAATTGTACAAAAAAAAATCATGCACATAAACGTTTGTAAAAACTACTTTGATATTCTTAAATATTTGAGTGGTTATAATGCATTGCAAGACGCCAATATTAATCGATAGATATAAATTGTTTAATTAGAGAATTAAAGATAAACTAAAGGAGTTTAATTTATCTATTCCTAAATGTGATTTAAGGTTAAAATTTATATCCATTGCTAACATATTTGGGAACATAATAGGTCACACATGAGGAACGAGTTGAAGAGAGAAAGGTTTTTTATTCAAGTTGGACTTGATTATAAAGTTTGAGAAACTTTAAGATTAAATATGAGATATTTAATAAATAAAGATCAATATGAGATATTGGATCTTATTTAGGCATAATTGGTATTTAATTAGAATTATTTATAATTCTAATTCAAGTTTAATTGAAATTAGAACTTACATTCAACTGAATTACTAAAATGTCTAAAACCTATTATAAATAGGCTTAAGCCCTAAGGGATTTACTACTCCTTCCCTAACCCTCTCTCAATAGTCACAGAGTTCTCTTAACACGTTTCAAAGATATCGTTAGAGGCGGGATACTTATGCAATTATGGTTATTATGTTGGACCTCATTTCTGGAGCCCAACAATCCGGAGTCATAAAACGTGAACATATTACCCTGTAGGGTTATTTCAATGAAACCTCATTATCGTCATCCCACGAGGGTAGCGTGCTCACACTAGTTAACCACCAAAATCACAAATTGACTTCTTTAGAAGAATTGTAGCTCTATGTCTCTAGTTCATTTAGAAATAAGAACCATCTCATTCGGAGCTCTATAGATCAAGATATGTTTAAAAAGTCAAAGTATGTTCATAACCCAGTCATGCTCTTCCAACTGATCCCTCACTTTTTTTCAATCAATCTTTTTCAAATCAACACCAAAGGCTACCAATTTTTATGGAGAGATAGAAAAATATGTTAGAAATCTATTTCTTTAAGAATCACTTCATTTGGAGGTCAGATGATGAAGTTATGGCCAAAAGAATCAAACATGTGTATGTCCCCAATTATATTGTACTTGTTTTGAAACAATTAGCATAACTTTCACTAGAGATGTTGGGTCCTGTTTCTAAAACCCAACCTCTTAACAAAATACCATCATACTTGAGCGTAGTTCCTTGTAATCTCTTCTTGCTCTGATATCACAAATGTAGGGTCCCGCTTGATTTCGGAACCCAACCTCTTACTTGTACCATACCTTTTCTTGCTCTAATACCACTCATATTGGGCACCGTTTTCGAAGCCCAACTTCGGATCATGAATGTGAGCTTAATCCTATGGAATTTTCTTAAACATCATTGATTCATCTTCTCGCTCTGATACCACTCATGTTAGAACCCGTCTCCGAAACCCAACTTTTGAGGAAACCATCATACTTAACTTGAGCGTGCACATTACCTTATAGGGTTATTTCCATGAACCCTTAATAGATATCATTTCACAAAGGTGGTGTGTCCACAACATTCAAACATCAAGCCAAACTTATCCCTCTAACTTAACCCTTTTAATAAGGAAGTCATACGAAACATACACATTCGAAACTACTTCAATCACTCATTTCATTTCTCAAACAACAGAGTTTGAAAGACTTTAATACAATATAATCCGAAATTTCAAATTTCAAAGTTACAAGAACTACAAAAATTCCTAAAATGTGGCTAAAGCCTGCCTTGACTCTCTTTCACTCCATCTCTTGCGCATCACCTGAAGGTGGGGACAGGAAGGTGGTGAGCTTGAGAGCTCGTGGGAAATAGTTTATAATAAAAAGAGTAAGCAAAAACCTTGAAAATATTTTTCTTGTCTTAGAAAACGTTCTTTGAAACCCATAAAGCGCATTCTTCTCAAAGTCTTTTCATATAGTGAAATTCACAAGTCACACAACATGAATGCATCAACTTATTCAAACATATTATCATAACCTAACCATATAATCACATCAGAATAGTTCGGGTGGATCCAAAACAGAACGTACTACACATTTTCACATAATGGTCTTGCATAGCCGTGAACTTATGGGAGTCCATGAAAGAGCTTCATGCCACTAGCGGGCAGGCGGGAGAAGCCTTTAGACAAGTGCACTTGACTTAACTTAGGAGACCACCACAAACCCATATAACACATATTTTTCAAATTCTTGTAAACTTGTTGCCCAAAATGGCACTTTTATTGAAAGCTTGCATTTTCATATACTTGACGTATCTCTTGAAAACCATTTTTGTAAACATGCTTTCAGAAACATGCATCTTTTTCAAAGATATCACTTTCATGGTCTTTTTCTTTGAAAAATCATCACTATAATCATGTAACAAACATAAAGCATATTTCATAAATCATTCATAAACAATAATGCAACACTTATGGTGCGAATAAAATCATAAAACTTCTTTGATTTAAAGAAAACAGTATTAACTTATTTACTTTATTATAAACATGTACCCACGTTGATTTCCTTGTTTATAAACTTGCTCAAAATGTCTCTTTTCTTTGCAAACAACCTGAGGTATCAAAGGTTCTTTCCTGCTGTTCCTCTTGTCTCTCTTGATCCCTTTATATAATAAAAAAATCCCACACAATAGGGTTTTCAATTGAAAAAAATCCTTCAAAGCACAAACACTAAGATTGGTTCTAAAATACTTAAACCCAAACATTTTCTAAACTTCATGAACTAAAATCCTTTCAAAAACTCGAAAGTTTCAAAATGATCTTATCTTCATTCTTCACCAAATGAAGGGACCTTAGCTCAAAGGGAAGCTCTTCTCTTCCTCTACCTTTTTCTCTTCTTGAACAATCTCAAAATCTTTCTTGAAGGCTAAGGAAATTAAAACCCTAGCTTGTTTTCTCTTCTTTCTCTCTTTCATTCTTTTTCATGTTTCTCTCTCTTATCTCTTTTCTAATCCACTCATTTTGCTTCTCTAGAATCTTCTCATTCACGTTTTTCTCCTTTATTTATAAGCAAAACAATGCTTCTTCTTCCAATTATGCCTTTAATGAGTCCAAAAAGTCCCTTTTATCCTTTCTTATAGGCTTATGTTCTTCTAAACCTAAGTATCTTGCCAACAATACCCTTGCACATTCTGACATAACACTTTCTTCCAGAAAAATATCCTCCATTATCATTCAATTTGGTTCAGTGATTCAAGAGATATACTTCAAACATTTTTGGACTGCTCTTATCCAAAACAATATACTATGCATGATTTCCATCTGAATTTTAAACATCTTAGAGACTGAATTAGATTCTAATTTCTTCATACCATTTGTAGTTCCATGTATTTAGTTTACGACAAATCAGAAATCATCTCATTTGGAGTTCTACTAATCTCGAAATCATCAAAATACTGAAGTGTGTTCAATGGAACAACACCAGTTCATGTCCCTTAAGAGCACACTCACTGTACCCGTCCCATGTTTTTCACTCAATCTTTCTCACTTCATTTCATATAGCTTCGATTTTTGGTGTAGATGTAGAGAAAATTCTTATGAATCCAATGGTTCAAGAATCAGATCATTTGGATGTCTAGAGAAGAAGTTATGGCCAACAGAATCCAACATATTCCTATCCTTACTCATATTGTACATGCCTTGGCGCAATTGCCATAACTCTCACTATAGGTGTCGAATTGACTTCGTTTTTAGACTATTGAAAAGAGGACTTCTAGATCTACAACTTTTATACTATTGGAAAGAGGACTTCTAGATCTACAACTTTCATAAAGACCTTGAAGGCCAATTCTATCGTCTGACTTTTGTATCGTCTTACCTTTGCATCATCTCACTTTTGTGTCTCACTTTTGCGTCTCACTTTTGCGTCTCACTTTTGCGACTCACTTTTGCGTCTTACTTTCTTCTGTCTCATTTTCTCTCCAGAACATCTCCACTTATAAGGATTATAACTTTTGACTTTGATGTCTAAAATTTTCATACCATATACCGTTGGAAAGATAAAGAAATATATACAACTTTCCATAAGGCACTTTTGCTAAAATCTATTTATATCAATCCCAAATTTTCCCCTAAAGTCCAAAAATGATTTTTCCATTCATACACCAACGTACTGCACCAAATTCTTAACTTCATGACAACTTTTGAGATTCTTAGAGATAGAATTGAAATTCGATGTCTTCATAAGAAATATAGCCATACGTTTCTAGTTTAATCCAAATTAAGAATCATCTCGTTTGGATAACTAGAGAAAAAGTTATGGCTAACAGACCGAAGCACACTCAGTGAATATTTTCCAGAGCAACTCTTTATTCCAAAATCTTTCCTTACACAACTCAAACCAAAATTACCTTTTCTACTTCATTTACTCCTCATTCTCAACTTCATTTCAAATCAATGTCCTTCATAAAGAAATCATAATCCATGAATAATCATGAACACGAATAACAGAATATACACGCATGTACATATCCTTCATCAACTTACATCACATATTCAACTTCATTTTTGCTTTCTTTTCACTTCTAGCTTTCACTTTAATTCTTCCTATTTCAAAAATCTCTTATCCACCCAAAACACCATAGCAAATCATGAATCTATCTACTTTTATCATTCCTTACATTACTCTTGTCTATCATTTCTTGGTTCAAAAACTTTCATTCATTTGTTTTTTGCTCGTGACTAATCAGCAAAATTTCTTATTCAATAGTTCTAATCTTTACGAAAAGTTCAGGGTCCAATAAGAGATGTCAAATTGAGGTTATTTTAGGACGGTTTCAAAGATGACTTCGAGATCTACAACTTTTGTGAAGACCTTGAAGAGAGATTTTTCCATCTAAAAGGTCAAAATCTCAAATTTCAAAAACTATAGATGGATTAGACAAAGTAATTCAGTCTAAGATGAATCAGACGAAAGAATTCAGTCTAAGATGAATCAGACAAAGGAACTCAGTCTAAGATGAATCAGACAAAGGAATTTCTATAGGGTCTTCCTCATGTCACCAAAAGTTTTTAATCACTTCGTTTACTATAGTTGTTCCGTATATACATTCTCTGTGACATCCTAATCTTCTCATCTCTTTTCTTCCTTCCACGTTTTTCTCTTCTTCATTTAATCAAGACTACATTTTGTCTTGTCCTTCCAATTTTACCCTTCATTTGTTTAATTAAAAGACTACTTACTCCTTTAGTCTATTAAACACCATATAATGCCTATTACACACCAAATTAATTCTAACATTTCTATTCAAAATTGTAATTTCTATTCATGCTCACTAAATTAATGGACTCAATTCTAAAAACAAACAAATAATTAAATAATTAAAGAAAAATTTCAGGGTCTAACAAAAATACTCCATTTTTATGATCTTAATGATCATACAAAGTGGACCCAAAAGTCTAATTTGAGGAAAAAGCTGGAATTGTTAATGAGTGTTTGAATTCTGGAAAATTTGGAGTAAAGTGGATGTTTGCATCAGATTATTACAGAAATATACCCGAGACTTTGTCATTGAACATGCATAATACATGATACATTTTTAGATGTATTTATTCAATTAATTGAGTAATGTAGTAATATGAAATGTGTATGATTGCATATAGAAGTACACGTGGAGCGACTACTTCCAGATATTGCCAGGACTTCAAGGTAATAAGCAAAAGGGAGCAATTGTGAGTAACCTAAATGGTCTCATCTTGTTATGCGTTTTTGAATTAAGTTCTGAATGTGGAATTGATTGTATTGATTCCGGACAATGAAGGTCCGTGATTTTTGATTTATGAATGGGATAATTGAAGTGCTCCTTGTGTGTGAATTTAGCAAAATAAACGTTTCTAAATTGATATGTGATGTATGTGTACTGAATTCTAGAAATGAAATGTCTGAGGAGTTTGATGTATGAATAAAACATTAGAAGTGCTACTTGAATGTGAATGTGATTGACTACTTGTTTTTCAACTAAATGTTGAATGCCAGACTAAAAATCCGATGACAAAAGTGAATGAGAAAGAATGTGAATATGACTGAATGAGCATAATGATTGAATTTGTGGAATGCATTTCATCCAATGCATGAAATATAAAGGTAGTTACAACTGATGTCACTAGTGAAAAAGAGCTTAAAGCTTAGACATTTGTGGAAAGAGCCTAAGGCTCAATGTGTACAATGAGCCATGTATCCCTAACAGATAAGGGACAGTATGAAAGAGCTCGATACGCAACATAATAATTGAATTGAGTCTCATAAACATTGCACTCAAATACATGAATGGATAGAATGACCACTTTGTTATAATGACTTTTCTTGTATGAATACATGGTAATTTATCGATGATTGTGTTCTGAAAAATAATAACAAAATGATGAATTGTATATACTTTGTGATTGAAATATGACAATTGTGAACAAAATGTTTCATGATATTACTTGATAATAGTCAAGTTGATGTGAATTGTATGATAATATGAAATGTTATGTTACATGATAAGAGTGAACTATCATGGATGGTTACTCAACTGAGTTCGCAAAACTTCCAAAATTGCACGTTGACAATTTCAGGTTCGAAAGAGCGACAACTTAAATACTAAGACTACATAAAAGAAAATTTTTGTACCACTTATAGATATAAGTTATGGTTCAAAGGTCGGTCAACTGAGACTGAAGGATTAGTTTTTAATTTTTGGTTAATTCCTTATGTATGCAACATATTGTATAGACTGAACAGTGAGCACTAATAAGTTGATAATGTATGAACATGAATGATGGATCTAATGCTACATTGTAAATTATGGTTTATGAAATGAAACGAGGACATTTTGGATTTTTTGATAATGTGTTATTTCTGATTTTGTTTATGATGCCAAGTGATACAGTGAAGGTGAAATAGTTAATACGCCAATTCTGTCGAGCATGTGCACATGTGACTGTATGGCGCACATACATGTGTCTGGCGGGATTGGGGTGTTACACTAACTCTAGTCTCTAACACCAACTTTAGGCTCTTCTCTCTCATCTCCTTTTCATAATTGCCTTTTATATTATAAAACTAGGATTTTTGGATTATGCACGGTCATATAAACGACTGTGTATCTAAAAAATAGTTCAGAATTATGACTTTTCACATTCACAAGAGCTCACATAGGCAAGGGACATAGGCGTGTATCTCTATATGAGCAAAAACAATGCCTTTGAAGCTTTATACATTATCCTATCATATCATATTAATCAAATATCATCAAATTAGATTCAAGTTATCCTAGAATCAACTTTCATAAGTCAATAGCAATAGAAATCACACTGATGTTCTTTTTTAAATCAAAAGCATAAATTATATACCCTCACAAAGGAATCACTTAATGCAATCAAAGTATTTAGTGTGGAAAATATTAAAAAAAACCTCTTAAATCATTACATAAAAGGATTTTTAATCATAACCTTGCAATAAAATTACATCTCCATCATTTATAATAAACTAGAAACAAAAATCAGAAGGTCTTTTAAATAGGATGTAACGAGGCTTAGGTAAAGGTATAGTAAGGATAAATAAAAATAGGAAAGGCATTGAAGAAAATTCACATAAACAAGATTGAATAGAACTTGGTTCTTCATAGCATAGGTCCTTCAAACAATAAATTCATTGGTACAACACTAATTCTTCTATCTCCAACAAATATTACAACTTTTCTCTTTAAAAAAAACTTGCAACATACAATTTTCAACTTCTTTGAACAACTTTGGAGAGAGTATAAAATTATACAAATGACTCACTCGAGTAGAAACAAATTTTACAGTCACCATGCACCAATAATCATAGAAATGTCAGACCTTTTGTTTAACTTTCTCAATATAACTCAAGTTTGAAGCAATCAATTAAAGACAAACTCCTTCAGAGTTCATAAATAATGAATGTTTCTCAAGAAAAATAGGGTAAAGGTTATTAATATGGTTTTAATTAATCAAGAAAAAAGCTAAGTATCAAAAGTGTTTACTCCTAAAAGATAAAAATATGTTGGATAATAATCAAAGAAAATAGGTTAAAATAAAGGATTTAATCTAAGTGCCTTTATTATTTTAATACCTCTAGTTTTTTTAAATATGGTCTCAAAATAAATAATAAAAGCAAAATCTAGAATCATTCAACTATGCATGATAATATATACTAGAGAATAAAAAAGCATAAAATAACAATGCATTTACTTTTACACTCAAACGCTCACAAATAGGCTTCATATACGTAAATAATATGCAATTTTCATTCAAATTAACTATTTCTATAATTATTAAAAATTTGGCTTATAAAAGTAAGTATATTTTAACTTTAATTATTTTGCATTCTAATTTAATTTAATAATCAATAATAACCTAAAGTATCTTAGACATATGTTAACTAAATCATGATGTCAATTAATAAGACTTTTTCGAAATTTTTAGGAACCCCTTTCCCACACTTAAACTTATACATTGTCCTTAATGGCCAAACATCTTAATAGATTTTTTTCTATGTCTACAAATAATAGTAATGAAGTAGGGTTCGGTACCCATAGCAACAATAATCGAGGGTCAAAATGACAGGTAGCAAAATAACTTTACATGCATTCGAGAATAACGGTTAGAAAATAGTTTTCTAACTCTTTAACTATTTGATTACAATCATGTACAATGTTTTTGACATTGATTTTTAAAGCGGATCCCTAAATCTGGATAACAAGTGAATAATGAGTAACAGAGCTACTATTTATTTACTTTCATCGTGATATTGGAGCTAGCAATTATACTACACCAACAAGTAATGTGTATTTTGCAGCCATTGTTTTTCTTGTTGGTGTTGGTCCAGAAGGACATGACTATAGATTTTAGTTGGTAGTCTTCAATATCACACTTAGGGATGACAACGAGTTTTTAACTCGATTAATATCTGCATTAATTGATCCGAAAATATAGACATGGGGGCTAAAAAATAGATTTTAAATGGATGTTGAAAAATGGATGTGGATATGGATTTAGATATGGGTCTAGTAATAACCCGAATCGATGGATACCCATATCTTATCCGTTTTTTATTAACTCTATTTTTTGTTTTTTGAATATTTATAGTTAAATATAATAAAATATTAATATTTTTCTGAGAAGAAACAGCTTTGAAATCCCCACTTTACTCCTCAATCCTCACATTTTTATCATATTTTATTTTCTTATAGGATGATAATAATGCAAATGATATAGAGATGAAGTTTTGAATGTTATGGAGTTCATGCAAGGACAATTTGAAGCTTTGGATATTTATGTTTTTGTTCCAGTTCTTGATTGTGAAAAATATATGTTGTCTTTGCACTAGACATTATGATTTTTATTATTCCAATTTTATAGTTTTTTTAAGACATACAAATCAAAATCTTGACTTATTATTGTTAAAATAATTTTGATTTAGAGCATTCACAAAAATATGCTCTTTGTATTTTCTGTTTAGAAGTTATATTTTTATGTACTATACAACCCGATAGACATCCAAAAACTTGAACAATCCAATAGATTTGAATATGGATAATAAATCGTAAAAACCGATAAATTTTAAATAAATAATAGATTGAGTCATAAAAAATAAATATAAATATGGGTAGAATAATACCCTAATCAAATCCTACCTATTGTTGTCCATAATCACACTACGAGTAGCTCTATGCCAAGTTAGTGGTAAGATCAACGGTAGCGACAACTCGTAGATAGTTGTTACAATTCAGATTCGAATTGCCCAAATGATCACAAGAGATCAAGCTTTCATTTCATTAACAAAGATGAAAATAACAAATACAATGAATAGTGTTTATATCGACAGAAAAATAGAAATAACAAATGAACAAATGAAAGAATGACACGTGTCCCTTTCGTTGTAACTGAATAGAAATAGTGCTAAAATCCTCCAATGCCCCTCAAACTTTCACAAGAATGCCATTTGATCCTCTCATTACGCTCAACATGTAACAATACCTCCCCCTCAAGTTCCTTGTCCTCAAGGAAACCTGGAAATCGAGCTTCAATGTCAGTGGCAAACTCCCAAGTAACATCAGTAGGTGAGTGATCCTTCCAATGAATGAGCCATTGGGCGGCAGCTTGGTTATGACGACGAACCATCCTCCGTTCCAACACTGCCTGAGGGTAAGCATCATTGATGTGTGGAACAGAAGGCAAGGCTGGCACTGGACCCCGAGGAGCTAAACTAGGCCTGAGCTGAGAGACATGAAAAACAGTATGAATAGCAGCATCAGCAGGTAACTGAAGCTTGTAAGCCACTGCTCCAACTTTCTCCAATATCTGATAAGGGCCAAAGTACTTAGGCTCAAATTTTTGATGTTTCTGCTTGAGAGAAGTCTACCTATAAGGCTGTAACTTCAACATGACCCAATCCCCCACTGCATAACTTCTATCAGTCCTGTGTTTATCCACCTGATGCTTCATCCTAGCAGCAGCCTTTTGCAGATTAACCTTGAGAATTTCTAAGGTAGCCTCTCTGTCACGTAAGAAAATATCTACTGTAGCTACATTAGAATCACTGGCAAAATATGGTACATGAAGGGGGGGGGGGAATGCCATAAAGTGCTTCAAAAGGGGACATCTTAATGCTTGAGTGATAAGATGTGTTGTACCAATATTGAGCCAAAGACAACCATTGATGCCAAGAGTGAGGTAACTCCCTTGCTATACATCTCAAGTAACATTGCAACCCTCTATTCACTACCTCAGTTTGCCCATCAGTTTGTTGGTGATAGGCAGTGGAATATTACAATTGAACCCCCTGCAGTGCAAACAATTCCTTCCAAAATGTACTTAAAAACACAGCAATCCTATCACTAGTTATTGTTTGTGGCATACCATGCAACTTAAAAACATTCTCAAGGATAGACTGAGCTACTTGCTTTGCAGAAAAAGGATGAGACAGAGCTATGAAATGGCTAAACTTGCTAAGTCTATCAACCACCACAAAAATGACATTTTTACCTCGAGAGAGAGGCAAGGCTTCAATAAAGTCCATGGTAATATCCGTGAACAAAGAAGTAGGGGTGGGTAAAGGTTGCAAAAACCCTGCTGGAGCACTATTATCAGCTTTGTACCTCTGGCAAATTACACAAACTCTGATGAATTCTCTCACTGCCTTGGTCATGCTAGACCAATACACCACCGCTGCCATCCTCTTATAAGTGGGAAGCATCCCAAAATGACCAGCTGCTGCAGAGGCATGAAACAAGGTTAATAATTCTTGTCTCAGGGTAACATCTTGGCCGACCACCAGCTTTCCCTTCCTCCTCAAATCACCATTGACATAAGAATAAGCCATATGTGCATCAGGATTGTAACATCCCACCCTCACTTGTAAGGGTTAGAAAGATAATGAAACCCTCTACAAGTTTCCTTTAGTTCAGAAAAATCAATTTCACCCCTAAGGGTGTCAAAATTCCAATGCAAGCCACTGCCCGCACATTTTCCCCATAAGACAGAACATAAGCCAAAACAGAATTGAAAATTCCCTATCAGTATTCGCAGTCTGTACATGTTTCAAAACACTTTACATTAACTACAATACAATAATGTACAAAGAGCAGATCTAACTATCAGTCTCCCAAAAATAAGCTCAGCTGACCGACCTTTGAGCCATCGCGTCTCTTGCCAGTCCTCAGTTAATGGCGCTGACGGTGCGTCAATCGGACGTCTATAGGTCCTTAACGGACCCACATCAATTTCCCGTCTGAAAATTCCCAATTTCTGATAAAATGAAATTAAATATTAACTGAATCCGATGCCTCAAGAATCAGGTCAATCGGACGACGGACGGAAAAGATATGAGCAAAAGAAGCTCAAACTAATTTTAAAAAAATAATAATTAAAAATATAAAAAAATAAATCGGATCCCTATTCTCGCGAGGGCGAGACGTCGCCCCCGCGAGAGGGCCGTCTCTCCTTGCCCTCGCGAGGTTTCTCGCCCTCGCGATCCGGCGAGGTTCCTCGCCCTCACGAGTGCTCGCCATCGCGAGTCGGCGAGGTTGCTCGCCCTCGCGAGGCTCGCGTCGCCCTAGCGAGTGGCGAGATTTGTATTACTGTTTATTATTGTGATGCCCTGAGGAGTTTAGTGTGTAGGAAAATTCCGGGACGAACATCACATGTTCAGGCAGCGGAAAACAAAAATTTTTGTTCCCAGGACTTTCCCGATCCGCAGGATCCAGGTGCCGGTATGAAAACATCAACCTGAATAGCCAATAGAGACTATCTCTAAAGGTATCCACGCAGAGA
>JAOQMR010000213.1:20571357-20590640 GCA_027563865.1 Erythroxylum pelleterianum
AATTTTTCTATTTTGATTATTGAAGTTTTATGAATTTACATTTGAATTTGGATTGAATGAGAAAATTGGTTTGTGTTAGAAAACTAAGAAAACCCTATCTAAGAGCAAGAGGAAGGGCACAATTGAACTTGGATTTTCAAGAAAATTAGGTGGGTAATGTATTTATGGTTATTGTGTAATCGGGCAAAATTGCTTACTTGTGTGTGTGTATGCCTAATTGTTTGAATTTGAATTGTTGTGATTGTTGAATGTGCATTATGAGTGTTACCATGTTATGTCATAAGTGATGTTATGACATTTTGTATAATCAAAAGAGGAAATAGCTTGAAAAACATGAAAATGTGAATATGTGATGAATTGACTTGAGCATGAATATGTTCTTGTGTTTAGGCACGAGAGAAAACCATTTCGTTAGTCACGTTCATGTTGACCTATAGCTTTCCCCCAGCTACCCGCTTGTGGCATATGAGATCCTAAGATTGGACTCATTTTGTTCATGGTCTAAACTTCGGTCTCGCCATTTCGATTCATGGAACTCTCAAGCCATTTGTTTGTGCATTTCATCTTTGAATCGCCAAGTGTGATGCATTTGAGTGTTATCTTTAATGGTTAAATGTTCATGTTATGTGTTAAGCATTAACTTCCTTAAGTATGAGTTTTTGAGCTGGAATGGTTAATGATTGAATTGTTGGAATAAGATGAGATATGGATGTATGTATGTATATATATATATATGTCTATATATATATGTTTGATTATGTGGCTCATTGCCAATGGCTATAAATATATTAACCACTGAGCTTTGTAGCTCAACCCATTATTTTCTCCTTAAGGGCAAAACGAGAAGATCGTTGATCCTTACAAGGCATTTGGAAACTCCGAGGTAGCTACATTTAGTAACTAAGTTTGATTACTTTTGGGTAGCTTTAGCAGCATATCGAACATGTGCATCCTTTGTATTTTTGTATTAAGCTAATGATGTAGTTGGCGATATGTAAGTAAAGCTTGTTCAAACTCTACTTTGTTCTAGTAATGGTTATGAGGATTGAAGAAGTTCCTTTTGTGCATGTTTATGTTTATCTTGTAGTTGAGTTGTGATAGTTGTGGAAATTGTAAGTGCATATGTGCAGAATTTTGTGTTAAATGTTGGGTTTCTGGGTTTGGATGTGAAGCTTTCACTGCGGCGAAGCCAGATCTTGGCCACGACGAACCTATACCGAAGGGTAATTCTACTTGATTTTTCGTAACTTCGTTACGGTAAAGCCAAATTTTCGTCACGGTGTATTTGTCCCGAAAGGTTTTTGGGTTGAGTTGGAAACTTCATCGCGACAGAGTCAGACACTTTCGCTGAGGCATATTTATCCTGAGAGGTTTTTGAATTTGAGTTAGGGACTTCACTGTTGCGAAGCGGATTTTCGTCGTGGTGAAGTGGATTTTCACCACAGCGTATTTGTCCCGAAGGGTACAATCACTCAACCTTGAGACTTCACCGCGACGAACTTCTCTCGAAAGGTCCTTGGAATTATTTGCATATCTTCGTTACGGCAAACATATACTTTATCGCAACAAACCTGTCGAATGCTGACCCTAAAATCTTCCTTAAATTGAAGTTTTCACTTTCCTTTCTCATGATCCTTACCCGACCGACTCGAGTGGTCACCTCGGGATAGGTAACGAGACCCGAGCCCAACAATAAATGAGAACGAGATAAGTAAAAGCCCCTAAGGCTAAGTTGATTTGTCATTATGAGTGTATATCTGATAACGTGATTACTTTTACAAGTGATGTTATTGTATGTTGGAAGATGATATAGGAAGTGATCTGTGACTTATTAAATGCTCATCGGTCTTAGCCCCTATAGTTAAATTTATGAGGTGATTCAAAGTAGCATATGAAATCATTTATGATGATTAATTGGGGATAGATTGAAAGTGTAAATGATGTTACTTTGTGTGACAAATTTGAGAAAAAAGGGAAGAAAATGAAGCAAACACGATCGTGGCATAGTCCCTACCATTGTGGCTGAGATTATTTTGTTTTGTCACGGTCATGCAAAGGTCCACCATGATCGTGGCAGGAACAAAAATAGAAATGTTGTCTAGGATCAATTGAGATCAAAGTATGATTACTGTAAGATATAAATTGGTGATTTGTCGGAAATAAATCTCTGGATAGAATGGGATGATCTTAATGATACACACCTAAACATATATGACAATAATCATGTTTACTGCTTCATCGAGTTTTGGTAAATAGAACATTATAACCTTGTAAGAAACAATGGAAATTGATCTTCTTGAAGTACTAAGAATGGCTGATAAGCAATGATAAAAACAGTTGATTGATAAGGATTACATGAACAGTATAGATGATAGTAGCAAGAAATCTTCTTTTAAAGAAGAATTTCACTGAATTAGGTAGACCAGATGGTTTACTTCTAAGAATGAACAATGATGGAACAAATCAGAAGTGAATGCTACTTTTAACTAAGGCTCAGGTATAAGATGTAGAATATGCTACTAAGAGTGTATGCATTTGTGTTTGATGTAAAGGATCCAACTATGTGATTGGATTCTTGAATTTGAGGTGACACTATTGCTAATGTGAGGAGAACCTAGGTCCACACTATATTCTATGCAAATATGTTCAGGAGATACAAAATTAGATTTGATGAATGTGTTGCCAACTCAGTAAGTTAAGATTGTAAATAAATTAAAATGTGAGGAGAAACTAGCATGAATGAATAGAAATTAGAATAATTCAATGAGAAAATTAGAGGAAATCAAATGAATGGAGAAAATCATTCGAGTAAAGAAGTCAATTGGGAAACCGAAAATAACATGAGATAATATTACCTCATTGAGGAATTAGTAACTTAAGGAATTACAAGAACTAATCATGGGCGCATTGAGTCTTTTCAATATCTGTTGGAGTTAACAAATGCCTCTGATAATATTTTAGTATTGAAGAATAAAGTGTCCCAATTATTGCTTGGATCAATTAGTGACTATGATCATAGATGATATATTGAAGTATTCGAAAAGTTGAGAAGAATATTTTGAATATTTGAGCTAAATCTTACATATTGTGAAGGTAGAAACAACTATATGCCAAGTTCAATAAGAGTGAATCTTAGCTTGATCAAATAAAATGTTGGGTCGTATAGTATCCAAACATGGCATATTGGGAGACCCAAAGAAAGTAACGGTAATGATGAAGTGAGAAACTCTAAGGAATATATAAGAGATCTGGAGTTTTCTAGAACTAGCTGTATATTGGATACTACCAGAGACGGTTAAGGAGTTTTACTGATCTTAGCCCTTTGATAAAAATGTTAGAGGAAAAACGTGTAAATCGTATGACTGATGAATGTAAAAATAATTTTGAGGAATTATAACACCGATGTTAATTATATCGTCTGGATTTGGAGATTATGTAGTATATAATGAAGTTTCACATTAAAGATTAGGGTGAAATCTGATGCAGTATAATAAAGTGTATTTATATGCATGGAGACAATTAAAGTCTCATGAATTGAATTATTCGAAATATGATTTAGAATTTACTACAATAGTAATTGCTTTGAGAGCTTGGAGACATTATATCTATAGTGAAACATTTCGGATCTATATATAAATATACAGGTCATTAAAGTTTAAGGTAATTATTGAGTTTGAAAGAATTGAATATAAGACAGAGACAATGGATATAATTTCTGAAAGATTATGATTATACAAATGAGTGCTATCCTGGTAAAGCTAATGTGTATCTGATGCATTGAACAGAAAATTCAATAACATAATAGCACAAATTCAGATATTGAGGTTACCAAATCTAGTGCAATAAGGAGCATAGAATGTTGAGTTGAATTTGGGGCAAAATGAAGTATTATTAGCTACATTGAAAATTTAAGATTCAATTTCATATGAAAATATTAACAAAACTTAAATTGAGGATTCAGAACTTGTGAATCTTACTGAGAAATTGAAAATGAATTCAAATTTTGAGTTTGAATAGGAAAAATTATATTTTGTGATTATAGTAAAAAAGTATATGTACCCGATAAAAATGATTAAGCAAAGAGATTATTAGAGAAAGCACAAATAACAATCTAAGTTATACATCCTAGTAGGAATAAGCCGAAACAACATTTAGCGGCTAAGAATGTAGAATCAAGTGACTGAATGTTTTAATTACCAACAGTCTTAAATGTTGGAGATATGCTTAGAACTTATATTTTGGAGTTCATAGAAACATAAGGTTAATGTACATTTTAATTGACTTTAAACATAACAATCAATTATCACAGTGATATCATTAAAATACAATATGAGGCGTTATACGACAGAAAGAGTTGTCCACCCTTATATTGGGATAAATAAGGCCTAAAATAGTTAAAGGCCAAAATTGATTGGAGATGTTGCTGATAAGTGAAATTGATCTGTATTAGAAATTAAGTGGTTAAAGAAAGATAAACGAGTTAGGTGGATCAACACTGAAGATATGGAATATAGTGAGATAGACATGAGAGTTAAGTGTATTAACACTGAAGAGATGTGAATTATTAAGCAAAAGATGAATTATTTCTAAGAGTATCACCTTGGCAAGGTATGTTCAGGTTAGGAAAAAGGGGGAACTAAGCCTGACATAAATTGGTCCATATGAAATTATTGTGAGAATAGGATTATTGACTTATAAGTTAGTATTACCAATAAAATATGTTTCAGATTCACATAATATTACATGGATATGTTTAGGAAATACCGTTATGATTCGATATATGTGTTATTGATACCGGAAGTGAAATTATAAGTAATCTGAAATATATTAAGGAAACAGTTAAGATAGTGCGGTATCTGAATAAGTAATTGAAAGACCGATTAATTCTATTGACTATAGTCAACTGGAAGAAATTATTAGGGAGACGTAGTTAAATGGGAAACGTAGGAGCATATGAGGAAACAATACCCCTGCCTTTAATTATATAAGAATTTCGAGGACAACTTTTATTAAGGGGAGAATTGTAACATCCCGTTCCCATACAAAGGGTTAGAACCCTAGATTTTTGTCAATGAGAAATAACAATAAGAGATTAGAAAAATGCATTTCATATTCATGCATAATGTTAACATACACACACATGAATTCGATATTGCGCATATTATAATGATTTGTTCATGTACTCATTTGACATTTTCTGGGTATAAACATTGTTTTAATGTGATATGATATGGATAGTGAATATTTTGCCTTAAAATTTGATCTAGTGACTTAAATTATTGATTTGGAATTTTTGGTGAATTTTGAGAATTTTCTGAAATTATAGGTATTTTTGGAATAGGAAAACTGCCAAGTGGTAGAACAATTAATAAATGACAGTAGAAATGAGTGTCAAATGGCAGTAGAAATTTTGATGAGTGACATTAGGATTTAATGACGTATGTCATTTAAAATTGGGAGTCAATTGGATTAGAATTAGGACACAAATAGACTAGCTAATTAAAAGACACAAAGAGGACCATGAGCAAGTGACATGTGGTAAGTGACAAGTGTCACTTGCCATATCACTTGCCACACCACATATCTTAACCCATGTTGTTATGCTAAAAGGCTATTTCTTCTTTCATTTTGTTTTGGCCAAATGCTCCCACCTTCTTCTTCTTCTCTCAACCCATGACATTTTCATTCTCACCACCCAGCCCCTTCATGCTAATTTTTGTTAAAATCCTAGACTACCACTTCAAGATCCTTACTATCCCTTCTTATTACAAGGAAAAGATAGCCTATTCCTCCTTCAACAATGATGATCGTATGATGCTTGGAGGCTAGGGTTATTTAATGTTTCTTAAAGAAGATTTGGGTAAATCAAGTAAGTAACATATTAATCTTAATTTCTTTGTTAAATGAAGCATATTTGATGATAGTTTAAGAGGAGGGATGATCATTAAAAATATGCTGAAAATATGTGTAACGTAGGTGAACAATGAACATATCCATCTCTTGCTTTTCTGTTTTGATGGGTAATAGATTATGGAATGATATAATGATGGATTAATAGAGAAAATGGTGTTATATATATGTTGGAACGTGGGTAAAGAAATGAACACATTGATGTCTTGTTTTCGTATTTATGATGATCAATATTTCATAAGTTGTTCTAGAAATGAGTTTGAAATAGAAAGATCATCAAAGATGGTGTAGGAAAAAGTGCATAAAATTTGATAGATAATGGGTTTTATATTATGTTTTCTTAGTGTATTAATGTGGATTTCTTTAGGTGTTTTGGAGATGAACTAAAATGAGTCTAGAGTTAAAAAAAAGGGGAGTAATATGGTGTGTTAAAATAGGAAGAATTAAGGTGATAGTTAGAAGTGAAATGAAAGTAGAAATGAAGTTGAACATGTGCAGAAAGTTAATGATGAATGTATATATGTAAATGTTCTGTTTTTAGTGTTCATGATCAATTATGGGATATAATTTGTTTATAGATGATATTGAGCTAAAATGGAGTTAATAATGATGGGCAAATGATGAGTAACTAAACTAGAAATGATAGACCAAGCATAAGGTATTGAATGTAGTAAATAAAGAGTTAGAAATCTAGAAAATATGGATACAATTGGATAGATTTTGGAGCAAGAGGCATAACTTTTGCTGTGGATGTCAGATTGAGGTCATTTAAATTTTTTTTTTGAAGAGGACTTCAAGTTGCACAATTTCTATGAAGACCCCGAGGAGAGATTTTTCTATCTAAAGGGTCAAATTCTCACATTTCTGTAGGTGTCTCGAGAAGGTCTACCCAACAGACATAATGTCCCTTCAAACAGACATGATCAGAAAAGAAATGACGAGAGATTGAATTATGATATTAGATTAACGAAGTGTTCTTGAGGTATAAACCTAAGTATAAGTTAGACACATACAAATAATAAGGTTTGATTGATCAAGAGACATGATTAAGGAAACATACTTGGAATAGTCAAATTGAGCATGCATTATGCATAACACATATACATTTATGTACAATTGAATGTTTATGTAATTATGCAATTAATAATGTGTGTGCAATGTTTGTATTGCATAATGTTGATATGCAGGATAAAATGTCCGCATCCAGATGTTTCCGGATCATGGAAGCTAATGCTAATCTGGAGCGTACTGTAAGTCGTCCTAGATGGTCTCATTGTCATTGTTTGTTCTATTTTAAATTTCTGTACTGAATTACTATTGATATGTGAATGTGATTGTATTGATTCTAGACATTGAATTTATGAGGCATTTGATGCATGAAATACATATTGGAAGTGCTCATTGAATGTGAATTTGACAAAAGAAGTGATTACTCAACATTTTTGTTGAATGTTGGACTAAGGTCCAATGATAAATGTGAATATGGATGTGAAACTGAAAACATGTGACTGATTGAAAATATGTGAATGTGATACATTCTATCACATGAATGCATGACAACACAAAGGTTGATGCGACTGGAGCAGCCATCAAAAGAGAGCTTAATGCTCAAAATGTGATAAGAGCCTCTGGCTCAGTGGTTAATGTACCTGGTATCCACAAGGGATATAGGACATTATTTGAAACAAGCCCGGTATCTACAAGGGATATGAGCTAGTAAAAAGGTACTAGGTGACAACAAATTAATAATTAAAAGTGAGTCTCATGAGCACTGTATATGCATATGATATATATGATTTAAATAGTTTGAATGGTTTCTAAATGTGAAATATGATTGAAGTGAATATGAAATATATGTGACTCAACATGTTGAATTGATGAAGTAAAGTGAACTATGTGATTATATGAATTGACGTGTTATATGATTGAGTGAGCCATCGAGGATGGTCCACTTATTGAGTTCGCAAAACTCAACTCAAAATTTACGACATTTTTCAGGCTTAAAGAAGATCTCCAGTTTGACAAATTAGAGTCTAGCCACTGCATTCTAGTAAGAGATAAAGGTCGAGATTAGTTCGCGTATGCATTTGTATTCCTTTATTTTGTATCAAATTATGTACTCCACAATTATTGTACCATGTGTAACTTAAAAAAATTATGTTTTCTAATGACTTTCCAAATTGGAAATGTTTGTAAATGAGATTGATCAATGAGTGCAGTAACACTTGTGAATGAAAATGTTTATGAATAAAGTGGGCTCAATTTGTTTATTGATTTCCTAAATATGCATGTGACGTTTAAAAATATTTGTAACGAGTTTTGATTGTTAGACTGTTCTAGTAAGCCTCCCTCGTAGAGTATGTACTCGAATGACGTCTAGTATGTGTTCTATGAGAGTGGGGTGCTACATAAGTTGACCTAGGAAATTCTTATATTCCTTATAATATCGGTAGTGTCAAGGTGGATAAGGCTTTTGTAGATTTAGGAGCTGCCATGAGTATAATGTCTTACACTTTGTGCAAAAAGATTGAATTAGGTGAATTAATACCAACTAGGATGTGTGTGCAAATGACAAACAAATCCCTTCACTGTCCTATAGGCATAATCAAGGATGTACCTATCAAGGTTGACAAATTCACCTTTCCTATTGATTTTACCATCTTTGACATAGATGAAGATTTAAAGATACCCATTATCCTTGGGTGACCATTTTTAGCTACCGCCAAGTCCCTTACAGATGTTGATGGAGGCAGGTTAACTACGAGAGTAGGGGACAAGAGGGTTACATTTAAAGTCTCTGATAGTAAGAAAAATCCTCTTGAATTTTTAGACCTATCAAGATAGAGAAATCTTACAAAAATTTTTTGCAGGACTCCATTTGTAAGGATCCACTTGAGAAGCCACAAATTCAAAAGAGTAAACTAAAGGAGAAAGGGGGTGGAAAACATATAAAGGTAGCTTATTTGTAGGTTATAAAACTTATGATTAAGGTACAATCACATAATTCATTTGAGTCACTTTGAGTACAAAAGATACATTGAGCTAATAACACTAACCAAGCACTCCTTGGGAGGCAACTTAAGATTTAGGATTTTCTTTTGTTATATTACTTTCATATTTTTATTTTGTTATTATTGTTTGATTATTTTCAATTATATTATTTTTATTATTATCTCCTTTATTCCTTCTTATCCTTTCTTTTTCTTTAAATTTTGCAAGAATAAGTTAAAATTGGATGGATCAAAAACAAGAAATTTCGAACATCAGGAAAGTATCAAATAACCATCTTAATTGCATATTTAATTGTATTATATACATTAAAGACAATTTCCAATTTTAAGTATGGGGATGGGTTGGGATTGAATTTTTAACTAAATTACTCAAGCTTATTATAATCTTGAACATAAATTTTACTAATTGAAGTCTTAAATTGGTTTAAATCCATGCATGAATGCTATAGGTTGTTGTTAAATATTGAATTGAGTTGGTGTGTAAAAGGATCATGGTTAGAATGCAATTAATTTTCTAATTCATATTTTTAATTATTACAATTTTCAATTGAATGAAAATTGCATATTATTTACACACATATATACCTATTTTCTTTTTCGTGAGCTTTTGAGTCTAAAGAGCAAATTAAAAAAAAATTAAGCTCATGTTATTTTCTCATGTGTGTGATTTCATGTACAGTAGGATAATTATAGAACTTGCTTTATTATGCATATTCATGTTTGTGGAAATTAGAAGCATTAATATGATAAAGGTACCTAGATTTATCAAATTGTTTAAGCCTATTTCTGTGAAATTACCATAACCTTAAATTGACTTTTAGAAATAACCAGTTGAGCCTTAGTCTTTTTCATTTATTTTACCCACATTTTAACCTCATTCCTATTTTTCTTCGATGACCTCTTTATCATTTTGAACCCTGAAGGTTATTTACTTTATTTATTTGTTTGTTAAGAATTGAATTTGGTGAATGGTCCAATATCTGTTGAATTATGGCACTGAATGCTTGAATTGTAAAAAAAAAAGAGCATATAAAAGAAAAAAAGTTAATGTAGTACCTATAGAGTTACTGATAGTTGTGCATTAGTGTGTGTTTTTCTAAGTATTTGGTATGTGTTTCTTGCATAATAGGTTATTATTGTTATGATTTAGGACATTTTATATATTTTTGTTTAGTTTGATCTTTATGTTTGATGTTGATTTAGGGTAAGAATTTATCATTTTGATGTAGGAATGGAGGGTGCCACCATTGTTATCGAGCTAAGGACTAATAGAGAAGAAGAGAAGTAGAGCAGTTGTAAGACAAGAACCCACAATCGTGGGATTCATGCTAATTCCCACGTAAGCCAAAGAGACACGCAAGTTTCACTTATTTTTAGGTTCCTGTGACTAAATAAAGGCACAAATCCCTAAGGCTTAAGGGAGTTATGAGAACTTGCCTCCTTGAGCTAGAAAATAGATTTAGAGTCTAGAAAGAGGTAGAGAATCCAGATTTCCATTCCAAATTAGGCAGCACACCAACTTTAGATTTTCTAGAATTGGGAAAAGAAAAGGAGGAGCTTGCTTCGTCTAGTTCTTATTTCGTTTTTATCTTCTAGCATCTTTTATTATGGATGTTTTGGTTGTTGGGGATGTTAATGACATTATTAGTGACTGAGTTATTTGTAGGGATTACTTTTGAACTACTTACTGAACTCCTACTTTGTTGATTTGAATGAATGATGTTTTTGACGAATATTGAGCTTATACCTTGCAATATATTGAGAAATTGAGTTGGGAAATTATGTAAAGATATATAATGAGAATTGGCACTCTATAGACCTACATTCATCAAGTTAATTGATTAGTTAGAGAGAGATCTTGGCTAATTAGTTGCTTACCCATAGGATAACTTCATAACTAGTTGAATTGGTGAACTAATTCTGTAGATTGAGAGATTGCTTAATCATTTCCATTTAATTTGGCTAGGGACAATAAATTACACCTTGAGAGAGGGTAGTAAATACATTAGGACATATTTGGTGAGGCACAATTCAATTAACAAGGTAGGAGGGAGATAAGATAGGGAAAAAATGATCTTTAATTGTTAAATCTTGAATTCCAAGTTTTTGCACTTGTGCTTTATCATTTGTTCATTGTTAGTTGTTTGATTTACTTTAATTTTTCAGTTTATATTTATTAAAATTGGTTCTCAAACAAATGAGCGTAAATTAAGTAGTGTCTAAACACAATCTTTGAGGGAGCAATATTTGTTCTTTACTACAAGTTACACCACATATACTTGCAGTTTTGAGCATAAAACTAGCGAATTGGTTTTGCAATCAACAGTTACATTGAAAAAGGATGTATGCTTTGTAAACAAGTGATGTAATATTTCTTGAGTAAGTTTCCTAAACTTAAACCCCTTTTATCCCAATGATACCTTACCTAAGCACCATTAGAACCTATACAAAGACCTTTTGATTTTAATTTCTAGATTGTACATAAGTGGTGCAGAAGTGATTTTACAGCAAGCATATGGTAAAGATTCTACTATGCATGAATTAAGAGTCTTGATACTTTTCACCCTAAACACTTGAGTGTATTGAGTGAAATTTGGTGAGGGTGTAATGATGTATGCTTCTAATTTTAATGTGATTGCTGATGTGATTTTTATTACTATTACTTAGGAAGTTAATTTAATGAGAACTTGACTCTAATTGCATGTTAATTTGATTCAATAAGATATGATGTGCATAGTATGAATGGATAGCTTGAAATTGACAATGGATTGATGTTGTAAATTTATAATTTTGTTATAGTTTCCTTAAGGACAAGAAAAAACTTAAGTGTGGGATATTTAATAGATGGTTAATTAACCATATTTTTAACTCATATTTAATGTATTCTAGCTTCATATTTTATACTTTTGTTATATATTTGATACTTAATATTCTTCAAGTGTGTTTACAGGTGATGATTGCCTTCATCGACTTAAAGAAGAAGAATTCGGGCGAAAATGCGATGTAAAACAGAAAATCAGTAATTTAGAAGAAGTGCACTATTGTGCACTTTTGTGATACTCGATGGATTTTGATTATACATGGTCCAATGCACAATTATGCGCAACACTGTGTGTAACCCAAAAATCTAGGTTTTAACATAAATTTGACGTTTTAGAGGCAAATCAAAAGAGGAAGCAACTGACATTATTTTAAGAAGTTTAGAGGTGATTTAGAGCTTAAGGAGTGAAAGATACAGGATTTTTATTCACAGATCCATCACAACACAAGATAGAATGTCTACATTGTCAAAATATGCAATAGAGAATAACTAGGGAGAGATAGAATTATGATTCCGATGTTTTCTACTCTCTTTTCTATATATATGGATATGATTTCATGATGTATAGCTAATTTTTCTATTTGTATTTAGGCTAGATGAACCCTAGTTGAATAATTTAAATTATTTTATGGATGTAATTGAATTGATTGATTATTGCGATCCAATTATATGTTTCATGATTGTCTCATAATCTAATTTATTAGACTTTAATCTTATTTCATATTTAGTGATTGAGAAATCCTAGGTTGAATAGATCCACAATAGTTGGGAAGAGTTGAATGCAATCATAGAAATAGGATGACATAAATCTTATAGATTACAGTCAAAACTAATAGAGAGATTCATAATATGATAATGCAATTTTATAAGTTTTAACCTGATTAATTCGATTAGAGACCTTAGAATTAATCATTAGTAAACTCAAGGTTAGCTACTAGCATACACAGTCTAACAAATCAACAACACAATTGTATGGCAAATAATCAATTGGTTAAGCATTTAGGGGAATTCGATGCCTAGATACTAATTATTTAATATCAGCAATTAATCCAATGCCACCAATTCTTTGCCTAATTTGTACTGATTGTTGATTGAGCCTAAGTTTATGATATAAATTGGCGACACTTTTATGGCTTTTACTATATTTTTTGACTCCTACTTCTTGAATTTATGCTTAAACTAACCCTTGAGTGTGTACTATTATTTTATGCAATTTGATAGTAAAAATTGTTACAAATTGGTATTAATTGCACTAATTAATTTTTCTGAGAACAATTGATACTACAAATTGCTATTGTTGATCATAGGAACCTCAAGGAGAAGGGAATCAATGTGTTGAAATGAAGTCAACAAGAGGACAGGCACTACAGGAAAAGTTCACCGCGGCAAAAGAGACCTGCTGTCGCGGCGAAACACAAAGAATCTAAGCTTAACTTTTGGGAGGTGAAGGGTCCAGCATAGAGGCAAAACCTTTCGGGAAAAGTATGCCGCGACAAACTTATCTGTCGCCGCTGCAAACCGTCAAAAACCTAAACCATATTTAGAAAAAATCACCCACTGTTTGACCCGACTCAACGACCCTATATTTAAAAGCCTACTAAATTAGGTTACATGAGAAGAAGCAAATACACTACAGAGAAGAAGAGCTGACGACATACATCATATACACACTCTCTCATCCCTCCTACAAAACTCGACCTTTATCCATCATTTTCCTTCCATTTTTCATCGTCACCTTCATCATCTGCTGCTGCCCATTGGTGGGATTACAGTTGTGATTTCTCCCGAAGAGATGCTTGGCTAGGCACCATCTCCTTTTGAAAATGTAGCGATGGCTTGAGTTAAATGGGCTTCAACGGGGAGTATTTTATTCATGTTTAGCTACATTGTTATGTTTAACTACATTGTTATGAACTCCTTAGTTAGGATTTATGCTTTGTAGGTGGATTTTCTTGATTATAGTTTAATCAAGTGTTGAACAATGTATTGTGTTACGGGATTTGTTGATGTAGAGCTTGGAGCTTTAATATATGAAGTCTCATATATGTCATTTTAGTGATTGTGTTAATTCTCTTTTATCTGCCTAGTTGTGTTTGATATTTAGATGATGTTTGATCCCAATTAACCACTTGCATTAACTTACCCGTTACACACACTAAGATGCTTTCAAAAAGGTTTTAGGAAATGGAGTTCATTGATTAAAACCTTGGACTTGAAGAGTTCTTTAAGGTTTATCATTTGAAAACTTAGTGATTTTTGCTCCCAAAAAGATTTGTTTTGAACGATGATAGCCAAAGCTCATTTTCAAGATGATTTTATCATATTTGATCATCGTTTGAGTTTTCAATTGCCTTTCCCAAAAATCCAAAAATACCTTTTATATACTTTTCTTTCAATTAGCTCAATTAAGTTAGATTTCTTAAAGATCAGAAACCCCCCTCATAACCAATTTAGTTGCATTTCATGATAATTAGGCTAGCTCAGATCCATTGCACTAGGTTCCGATTAAGTGAGAGGGCCCGAAGTTGCACTCTATATTGCAATCCTTGGAATTAAATTTTGGATTCTGTTTCCAAGGGAATAACCCAAAGACAAACATCAGATCAAAATGGCGTCGTTGCTGGGGAACCAAATAATTGGTTTTCTTTAGGTTAGCTATTGTCATCTTTGTCTATCGTTGATGATAGGAACCTTTTCTTTTAGATTTCATTTTGGATAGTTTAATTTCATACTTGTCAATAGTATAAGTTTTAAATTTTTCTTTGCATAGCATAAATTTTGAAAACACAAACAAAAGCATACTTCCTCAGTTGGATTTTTCATACTTAGCATTCTTCTATACATTCACATTTTCATTAATACTTTTACACACCATACACTCACACCATTCACATCTCATCTTTTATTTGACTTTGTGTTCTTGTGAGTCAATTTTGTTACATTTTCTTTCATTTGAACTATTATGTGCATGCCCTGGTAACTGTTCTCTGCATGCCCCAAAGAGCTAAACTTGTTCCTTTCCATCTTGAAATTGAGAGACGCCTAAGGAAGATTAGAAAAAAGAAGAAAGAACAAGAGAGAAGTAAGGTAGTTGTGGAAGAGGAGTCGAGTCAGCCAACTAGTGGAAGTGAGTCAAGAGAAAGAGTGATCATGGCTGAGAACCAAACTTTTATACAAAATCCTAACTTTCATGCTAACCAACCTAGAAATGTTGATAATGGAGGAAATGGGGAGCATGAGAGAGTAGAAGGGAATAATGGGAATCAAAGAAGGAGAACCCTTAGGGAAGCAACAACTTCTGATCTGAACTTTGACCCATTTACTACTGCTTGCCCTAATTTTGATGTTAATTTTGAAGGGAAAGGATTACTTATTAATTCTTTTCCTAAATTTCATGGCTTGACAGGAGAGGACCCTTATATGCATTTACAATCCTTGTCTATGATCTATCAGAGTATGAAACCAGTGGGAGCTTCCCTTGATCAAATTCTATGAAAGGTTTTTCATTTGTCCCTAGAAAGAAAAGCAAGAGAGTGGTACATGAGTCTTCCAAGGCATATGGCGAATGCCTACCATAGCTGGGCCAATTTGAGGAAAACTTTATTGGAGAAGTATTTTCCAGCTTTCAGAACTTTATTAATGAGGTAGGAGATTTACTCAGCTCGGCAAGATTATGATGAATCCCTTTATGATTATTGAAATCGCTTCCAAGATCTACTGTCCAGATGCCCCCATCACTAGATACCTGATGAGCAGTTAGTGCAATACTTTTATGATGGGTTGAAAAGTCAAGCTAAAGGTATGTTGGATGTGGCATCAAGAGGTTCTCTGATTGATCTTACAGCTTCGGAAGCATGGGATTTGATCTAGAAGATGGCTCTGAATCATCAACAGTATAGTGTGAGAGATTCCAGAGCGGAGTTGGGAGCTTCAACGGCCCAAGATAAAAGAATGGAGGGTTTGGAGTCTAAGGTTGACTCATTGGAGAACAAAATCACTTCACAATTATCTTTCATCACTGCAGAATTGAAGAACATGAATGTGCATCACCCATCATCTTTTATGGATCTTATTACACCCAGTTGTGATACTTGTGGGTCGATAATGTACATATCCAGTGTTTGCCCAAGTCAGTACGAGGAGGTTTACGTAGTGTACCCAAGAAGAACAAATCATAAATGGGACCCCTACTCCTTACAATGTGGGATGGATGGCCAACCCTAGATTTAGTTGGAGGAATGAACAGGGCAGAGCTCCAAACAGATTTCAACAAGGAAGAGGAGCTGGTACTTCCACTAACCAGTTCTGTAACCAACAACAAGCCTTGACTGTCCCAGCCAAAAAGGACACCAACCAACTGCTACACAGTATGATGACTTTGATAAAGGAAGAAAGGAATTCTAACAATAACCAATTCAATTCAATAGTCACTCTCATTCAGTAGGATTCCTCTAAAACAACTGCTCGGTTCAATGCTTTAGAAAAGAGAATGGAGCAACGGGAGAGGAAAGCAGAAAATATCAACTTTTATGTCACTCAATTGTCCAACAACATGAGCGAGAACCAATCAAGAAGAAGTGGAACAATTCCTTCTAATACTGTGATGAATCCAAAAAGTCTAAATGCAATTGCTATCCGAAGTGGGAAACAAGTGAGGTTTAATCAAGAAGAAGAATGTGATGAGGAGATTCAGAGTGAAGAATTGCCTCTGCCAAAGGATAAAATCAAGAAATCTGAATGTTTCAAGGAAGAATCATTATTGAACGAAAAGAAGTTTGCATCAAAGAACAAAGGAGCTACTTCAGAGAGTTTCAAGGAAAAAACACCAACACATGAGCATGGGGGATAAAGCAAGCAAGAAGGCCAAGGTAAGGAGGTAAATATTTAAGACCATTTGATCGCGGCTCTGTCGTTCGATCCTAGAATCGACCTTAGAAACCGGTCAAAATAATAAAATTCCAAGATTACATTAAACTAAAACCTCGGGTCGTCTCTCTTCTTGGAACCGATAAAAAATAGTTTTTAAAGCTAGCCTAGGTCAAAAATATGTAATTCACAGCTGATAAAAGTTGGGGTTTGGTATACTGCTTGAAACTGGTAAAAGTAATTAAAATTGAAATAAAAGTATAAAAGAATCTTTTTGGATTTTTGGGAATTATGAAATTGGCAAAAACTAAGATTGTAATCAAATTTATAAAATCCTCTTGAAAATAGGTGCAGGCTATCACGGTTCAAAATGATTTTCGGGGATAGAATCCACTAAGTTTCGAAAGACCAACCTTAAAAACTCTTTAAGTCCAAGAATTTAATTAATCAACTCGATTATTTAAATCCTTGTTAAAAACCTTAGTGTATGAAGTTGAGAAATTTATGCAAGAAGTCTATTGGATTAACACAATCATCTATACCAAGCACAACTAGGCAGGTAATAACAATTTATGCTTTCACCAAAGACATATATGAAACTTTATATATTAAGCACAATGTTTAACATAAATCACTCATATCATAAATCATTGTCAACATCCAATTAAACTATAATCAGACTGATTCAATCATACACAACAATCTCCAACTCGGAGTTTTTACAAGCATATAACTGAACTTTAAGACAATAAATGATTACTCCCTTTTGACGCTCCCGGTGAACTCCAGCCATTGCTACATCTTCAAGAGGGTCGGAAGCCTTGCCACACATAACGCTGATGACGTCCATCACTGATAAAAATCTGACGCTAAACATGACTCCAAGGATCGGTGAAAGCGGCTGTGTAGAAGATGATAATCGAAGATGAAGGATGAAGGTGGTGCGGTTGATGATCGTTCGTCCGTGCGTGGCTGCCAATCTGCAAAATCAAAAACAAAAATCACTCAGTATCGTATTTACGTTTGTCTCGAGTGTGGCCGACCTCCTTTAACCTAATTTTCGCAACTTATTTATAGGTGCTGCTTCAGGCCGGGTCGCTATAGTGAGACAAACTTTCCATTTTAAGTCAGATATCCGCTCGTACATCGCGACGTATGAATAAGTATGCGTTGCGACGTGTAGAATTGGCTGCTCATTGCGACGTGCGAATAATTATACGTCACGATGTATGGAAGAGACTTGTTCGTCGCGACGTCTGGAAATGTCCTTACGACCTGTTGGCTTCCTGATGGGTTGACTCCTTTGTTCCTACAATATAAAATAGCACTTTGCAGAATCATTTGTCCTTAGGAAAATTATAGAAAAATTAATATCAAATCGTGACAATTTACTTACAAATTGCAAATTACAAGAGCTTATTATGAGGAACCAATTTAAGCACAAAAGTCATCAATTAGGAGTCAACGAGTGCATAAACAGTTATGAAAATGCAGCCAATTTATAATGTAAACTTGGCTCAATCACCATCCTTTTCCTAATTCATATTTAATAAGCAAGCGTATGACTGACATTAAGCATGAAAAGGATATAATTGATTTGTTTGGAAAAGTCGAAGTAAACATCCCTTTGCTTGATTTAGTGAAAAGAGTTCTGACCTATGCTAAATATCTTAAGGACTTGTGCACAAACAAAAGGAAGTTTAGGCTCAATGAGAGAGTCTAAGTGAGCTCGAACATGTCAGCCCTTTTCAAACCAAAAATACCTGTCAAGTGTCAAGACCCCGGATCTTTTACCATTCCATACACAATAGGGAAAGTTACCATAGGAAGAGCCTTGTTAGATCTGGGGGCAGCAATCAATGTGATGCCTAAGTCTATCTATCAATCATTAGGAGTTAAGAGTCTAAAGCCCACATCTATTGTGTTACAACTGGCTGATAGATCATTTAGGCATCCAGTGGGAATTATAGAAGACATTTTGGTCCAGGTAAAGGCTTTGATTTTTCCAGCTGATTTCTATGTGCTTGACATGTCTTCCGAAGTTATGCAGGACACTTCCTTAATTCTCGGGCGACCTTTCTTAAGGACTTCTAGTACTATGATTAGCATGAAGGAAGGTAAGATCACCATGGAGGTAGGCGATCAACAGGTGAGCTTTAATATGTATAAATCTATGAAACACCCCCTGAGGACTATTCACTCCTAGGAGTGAACATGTTTGATGTTGTTGTTGAGGATGCATGCATTGAGTTTGAACATGTCCCGACCCGGTACCACGTCGGGCCCATGACAACCGCCGCATAGTCGGGCTAAGGATACTCGCAGTATCCTTAATCCAACTATGCAAGGCTTACGGAATATCTTTTTCTTCTTTTTCTTTAAATTTTTTTTTGAAAAATTTGGGCAGCATAACGGCTGTATTTTTGTTAAGTCAAAATTGACTTTAGGTATTGAAAGATTTTAATGACAAACAAAAAGAAGATAAAATGAAAAGCAGACGAAATGCACGCTAATAAAAAAGCAGACGAAGCATAAGCTAATTGAAGAAGAAAGCAGAAAAGCAGACGAAAGGCTTTAAATAAAAAGCAGATGGACGTTAAAGCAGAAAAGCAGACGGAAGGCTTTAAATAAAAAGCAGACGGACGTTAAAGCAGAAAAGCAGACGGAAGGCTTTA
>JAOQMR010000213.1:20708004-20727285 GCA_027563865.1 Erythroxylum pelleterianum
CTAAATAAATTAATATATACACTTAATCATTATATCGAAATTATTAACGTTTATGAATAATAATGACCATGTTATAATAAAAATCCAGTACAGAAGTTGGCTTTGGTTATTATTAAACAAAAAGTGGCTTGTTGGCTGCTTAGAAAGTAGAAACGGCGCCTGTCCATTATTAAAACAAGGCTGTCCAATTTTTGTTCAAAAAACGCTGTTGTTAAGTCATTAGACAGAGTAAGACAGAATAACGTTGGACAGACGATCTCCACTCCACATAATTGCCTTCTATTAGCTACTGTTCAAGCTTTGATTTGTAATCAAAACTGAAGTTATCACTAAACAAGTTTGTGAAGGTTATTTATACATCTAGATCAACAATATAGGGATTCCCATGATACATTGTATTATACAAAACGAATTTGTATTAGTCATTTAATTTTATATTTCAAAGAACTGTGATGACGAATTTTTAGTGCACTAACTTCATTGGAAGTCCAAACATCCAACTTAAAATTTTGTTCATGCTTTTGACCAGAAAATCCATGCGGGATATATCAATCCCTATCTTATCCATTACTAACAACAAACAAACAAAAATTAAGGAATGTAAGTTACATACCCATTCTCACTTCTTCATTCCTAGTTACCAAACTTACCTTAAAGATGAGAGGCCTTACAAGAGAGACGTGTTGGCATATCCCTCTATCTACTTGTAGCATACTCATGTTTATCCACTTGTCAAGGAATCAAATAGGTAAGAATTTCTTTATAATCTTTTACTACTCCTTAATGCATGCTATGTTAAAAGGAAATTTTGAGTATCATATCACATGCTCTTTGGCTACTAGCTCATTAATCAAGCTAATTGAGAGATTAATAAGCCTCCCAGAATCTTAGAGATTCCATCTTGATATTATAGAAGGGCTAATGAATTCATGAGCCCTATTAGTATGTAAAATCTACCTAACCTAGATAATGTTGTGTTACACCTACTAGTTAGCCAATCCACTACCCCTAAATATCATGTTGTTTCTTTCTCTCCACACAATATAGACATAACAGTTGAATTTTATTCTTAGGAAGTCTTGATCATTTCCCAATTTCTTTTTCAATTAGTTCTCCATACAACATAGACACACCAGTCTTTTAATGGAAAAATTTGTCCAAATAAATGATGAAAAGTAGACTAGATTGGGCTGGAAAATTAACATTGTGAAAACAAATGATAAATGTTTTCAAATTCCATCCCACTTCACAAACATAAACCGTTCACATCACTATATAGTCTATCCTTGGTAATAAGTCTAAGTCTGGCAGCAAACTGGGTGATAAGTGTAAATTGCATATTATTTTAGGGCATAGTTTGATAGGTGTTTAGCCGTTAAGTTAATCATTTAGTATGTGTTTATGTTAGAATTGTGTTAGTTTGTTAATTATTTATGTTTTAAGTGTTTTATGGGTTAGTGTAAGTCTTTGAGTTTAAATATTATATTTTTGAGGTACTTAATGTATTCGCAAATATTTCAGGGTCAACATCGAAGAGTGAAGGAGTTTCGGAGATATTCGGGCCGAAATAAAGGCCCACGATCGCGGTATATCATGCCACGATTCGGATAGAAGCTTCAAATTTGGCCCATGATCGTGGCATGATTGTGATAGAAGCTCCAGATTTGGCCCACGATCGTGAAAAAAATGCTCAGATGTGAGCCACAATCGTGGCCTGCATCGGGCAGATGCACAGACACTCATGAACATCAAGTTTTGAGGGATTTTTTGACCTTTCAGATCCAAAAAAGTCCTAGAGTTACCTAAAATACAAGAGGATATTAAAAAAACAAAAAGAGGCAGAGAAAGAGCTTTTGCATCAGCCACCTTAAGAAACCCTAGAGAGAGATCATCAAGAGATAGAGGAAGAGAAGAAGGAAGAGAGAAGACAAGAAGAAGCTTACTCGAAGTACTTCCCAAATTAGGAGGTTTCTCGACGTCGCTACCTCCCATCATCCATTTTAGATTGTATTTCCTATTCTTTTCATTTTTATTACTATATAAAATTGGATTAAATAGTTGATGATAGGATCTAAAATGTCGAGGATGTTCTAAACTCACCTTTAGAATTTTATTCTTGAATTAATGAGAATCTAATTGTTTATGTGTTTATTAATTGTCGTGGTTTGATTCTACTATTGCATAATTTGATAATAAGCTGAGCCGGTGAATCGAATGAAAAACAATTAAATTGGACTAATGAGAGTTAGGTGATTTAATAGAAACCAGAATTAAATCAAATCGATAATTTAGACAGAGAGAGATCTTGTATAAGTTTTTGATAGTTTCTTAGATAATTTCAGAACTAATTAAGGTTTTGGATAGGTTGTGAATTGAGAGATTGCAACCTTGTGAATCGAGAGATTGCAACCTCCATAATCAAATTAAGGTTTATGATTTAGGGTTAATGCTTATAACGAGAGAGAGAGTAATCAACCCTAGGATAATCTAGAACTAACAATCCAATAATTGATAATCAGTTAGGTTAGCATTAAGGATAGTAAAATTCCCTTTCTCTCAATTCGTAATTTCCTTCGGTTGATTCTTAGATGTGTTGCAAATTGCCTAATAATTAGTATTTTCTTGTTTGATACTTAATTTAATTGATTGAATTAAATTCTCGTATTAGTTTCATTGCACCTTGAATTTCTTTTATTTATTGATGGCCTTAGATTTTAGGATTATATTAGTTCCGTCCTTGTAGGATTAGCACATTTGGTACTACGCTAACGAAACTGCATTTGTAGATTGTCGAGGGTTAATAATTAAAACTTACACACAACCTAACCCCAATCACTAGGTAATAAATGACCCATGATGCATGTCGATCATACCATAAAACAAAACCTAACTCCGCACATTAAAATTTATAGCAATGGTGAGTAGAGATCGTACCCATAGAGAATGTACGTGTAGCTTTCATAATGAAAAGAATCAATGTTTAGGAAATATGGGGTATTGTTTTGAATCAATAAATAAAATAAAGTGAAATTGAACTAGCGAAAGCAATTTAAATCAAATAGTTAAAAAGTGATAAGATTGATGAATGAGTTAGAATTCGATTCTTGGTTCAATCCCAGCCCACACACAAATAAGCATATTTCATTGTCTTGTTGTCCTCACACCTCTTTTAGAGACTATTAATCGTAGGTTAACAGTAAGCTCTATTAACCCCGATTTTCTCTTAGGTTGTGTTTTATCAAAATAAGTTCTTTGACTAATCCTAGCTATCAAACAACTTAGAATAACCAACCTAGCTATGAAATAACTTAGAATAACCTCTCTATATTTAATAGGATAGTCACATGACAAATTAGGAAAACAAATTAATATTGGCAACAACCAAACAAGCTTGGCTCATTTAACCTATGTTATGTTATTCCTAATGATTCACCACCATTATTTATCACAAATGAATCAAAGATACAACTATTAAGTACTGCATTTTAGATTATAATAATGGGTTTATATAAAAACAATTTATTGAATAAATTCAAATCATTCTTACATAAATACCCAAAATAATAAGCAAATAATAGCATAAACAATCTTTAGAGAGAAAGAGTCAACAATACACGATGAAGAGATGTTCAAATATGATCTTCAGTTTTAATATCCCTTACGAACTAGAAGGAAGAAGACTAGACCTCTATAGATCTCAAAGAAGAATGTGTTCTGCCTCCTTTCAGGTTCCAAAAATGATTCATCTTATGTTTGGCCTCTCAAATGTCTATTTATAGCAAAAATTAAGTTTATGGGAAGATACAAGGCTGGATACACAGTCTTGTAGCCAACCGTGCATTATAAAAACACCCAATTCATGATTATACAAGGCTGTGTAAATGAATACACATTGAATTCTTCATTTTCTTATATTGTCTTGTCCCATCTTTACCCTAATCCATATCTTTCTTGTTCCATAAAAGAAAATAAGTTTGAAAATCAAGAGGATGGCTTAGAAATGTGTTCTTAACTCATTTTAGTTCTTACATTTCTAACTTGTACTTAAAACCAATTATGAATGAAAATGAGTATCTTAAGCATATCATAGCATTAATCACTAAGTGTCATGGAGTAAATGTATAATCAATTAAGTATACATCAAGTTTGATCATCCTCAGGCAAAACAACAAAATCAAAGTCATAAACCAAAAATTTTCAACATTTTCCATATTTCCTAAGAATAGATATTCATGAGAAAAGAGGAATAACCTTCAAAACTATGGTAAGAACTAAACATTAAATGCCTTTGCTCATGATCAATAAATAACCATTCCCTTTAGAAACTAAGCAATCTATGGTTAGACTTTGACAAAATGTGATTATATAATAAAGATCTATTGGTACACTTAAACACGATTTATGATCAAGACATTTTTTTGCATATCATTTCAGTTCTCCACCACTAGGATGTTAAGTCAAAATGACTTTACGTTTAATAATTTTGATGAATACCAAATAATGAGACGGAGGTAGATACAATAATGAGTCAAAAGAAAGTGAGACAGAAGCAGAGCAAAATGAGACGGAGACAAATATGAGACGGAAGACAAAATGAGACGCAAACAAATATGAAAAAGAAAGCGAATATAAGACGAAAGACAAAATGAGACGCAAACAAATATAAGATATAAACTAAAAATGAGACAAAAGCGGAAAGCAAAATGATTCGAAACAGAATGAGACAGAAGCCAAAGCCGAAAGTGAGATGATAGAAATGAGAGGAAGAGATATGAGACGAAAGAAACTGAGACAGAAGACCCGATACCACGTCGGATGATTAATCAGTTTGAGTTAATTATAGAACTCAACTGAATAACTGATTCTTCAAAGATCAAGAAACAAGAAGAAAGAAGCAGTTATCAAGAAGCGGTTGAAGACAAAGGCTATAAATATGAGTCAAAGTCGAAGACTACAGAAGTGAGAGATTTTAGAGATTTTCGGAAGAGTTAGTGAAATTCAAAAGCTAGAAATCTTTTTTTGAGAACCAAAATGCTAGAAATCTTCTTGTGCAAAAACTTAGAGCTATTCTTATCTGTAACAAAGCTCGAAATATCTTTCAGTTGAAAGAAGAAAAGCAAATAGCCTGAAGAGGCTAAGTGTGAAAAGAATACTTGCTGTAAGAGACCTGAAGAGGCTCGGAGAAAAGAATACTTGTATCTTTGCAAAGTATAGTGAAATCTCAGAAAGGATTCTGAGGACTGGACGTGGCCCACGGTTTGGGGTGAACCAGTATAAATCTGCCGTGTTGACACTCTCTCTCAACTCTCAACTTTTAATCTTACTGTTTCATACAAGCATTTAGAAAATTTCATGATACTGATTTTCAATAGTTTTGAGAAAAAAGCAAGTTTTAAAGAAATTCTTGAAAAGGGGATCATCGAAAAAGAATACAAAATTCAACTCCCCTTCTTGCTCATTTTGTATATCGAACATTAAGTCTATACTAACATGTGATTTACTTCAATTGGTATCAGAGCTCGGTGTCCAAGAACCACTGTAACAAAGTGTAGATAAAGATCCATGGCGGAATCACAACTATACATAGCTGAAGGTGCCTCAGTCACTAGACCTCCTGTGTTCAATGGAGAGGACTACCATTACTGGAAAGATAGGATGCGGCTCTTCATCGAATCTACTCATATCGATCTTTGGGATATAATAGAACATGGACCGCATACATCGGTAGATAAAGAAGGAAATCCTATTTCACGAATCAGATGGTCTATAGATCAAAAGGCGAGATTCCAACTGAACTCGAAGGTCAAGTTCTTTTTAAGTTGTGCCTTAAGCAGAAGTGAGTACGATAAAGTTCACAGATGCGACACTGCGAAGGAGATGTTGGATACGCTATCCATCGTACACGAAGGTACAAATCAAGTAAAAGAGTTCAAGATAAGCATTCTTGTACACTAGTACGAGCTGTTCAAAATAAAGGATGAAGAATCTATTGATCAGATGTTTGGAAGATTTCAAACAATCATCAATGGACTTAAAGCTCTCAAAAGAGCTTACGAAAATCAAGATCACATTCGAAAGATCTTAAAAATTCTACTGAAGAGATGGAGACCAAAAGTTACAGCTGTACAAGAAGCCAAGGATTTAAGCGTGCTGAAGCTTAATGAATTGCTTGGATCCCTGAAGATACACGAAGTTGAGCTTGATGCTGAAGACAAGCCCAGACAGGATAAATCGATAGCATTAAAGGTCAGACAGAAGAATCACAAGATTCAAAGGAAGAGGAATTCATCATCAAAAGCACTGAAGATTGAAGAAGCTAAAAATGACGATTCTAGCGAATCATATCAGGAGTCAAGTGAAGAAGATGATGAGTTATCTTTCATCTCGAGAAAGATCAAACGTATGTGGAAGAAAAAGACTAATGGAAATAAAGAGTCCTCCTTCAAGAAGAATAGCAAAGATGAAGAGAAGAATGAGAAGACATCCGTCATATGCTAAGAATGCAATAAACCGGGACATTACAAGTCCGAATGTCCATTACTGAAAAGAAAGACAAAGAAAAGTAGAGAAGGCAAGAAAAGCATGATGGCAACCTAGGAAGATCTAGATTCGTCTGAATCAGATACTGACTCAGAGGCATCGGAACAAGCAAATATTTGCCTAGTAGCCGAAGAAGATAGTGATGAGGAGGTAACCTCAAAATTTAATGACTTACAAGATGCATACTCAGAATTATTAGAAGATTCTCATGCAATTCTAAAACAGTACAAATTATTAAAGAAAAAGTATATAGAAAGTTTGAAAAACATGTAAGAGTTAGAAAAAGTGAACGTCTGCTTAAAGAAGCAAGTAGACGAGATAAAGAAAAAGGGAGTTATAGATAGATTTGAAGAGATCAATCAGCTGAAGCAAAGGATTAACAGTCTTTCAACTGATCTATCAACTTTTACAGAGAGTACAAAAAAAATGAATGACATGTTAGGAAAATACAGACATCCTAGTGATAAAACTGGATTAGGGTTCACTAAAAACCACATCAGAAGAAAAAGATTTCGGTTCCTCATAAAAAGAAATTTCATCAGCCACATTATTATCAGAAATTTCATCAGTTGCATCATCATAATACTATGAAATATGCTAGTACTAACTCCAAAGGATCCAAGAAAATCTGGGTACCTAAGAAACAACTAATATCTCCTGCAGATATCCTTCCTTGGAAGAGGCAGCAAGCACCATTGGTACTTGGATAGTGGATGCTCGTGACACATGACAGGAAGAAGATTTATTTTCCTAGATCTTCAGTTTAAGAAGGGAGGATCGGTAACTTTTGGAGACAACCAGCAGGGCAAGATAATCGGAATCAGTAAAATCGATAAAGATTCCTTTGCATGTATTGACAATATGCTGCTAGTTGATGGTTTAAAACATAATTTGATTAGTGTCAGTCAACTATGTGATTCTGGTTTTGAATTTTCTTTCAATCAAAATTCTTAAGAAGTCAAAAACAAGGATGGGTCTATATTCTTTTCTGTCAAAAGACGAAACAATCTTTACAAAATCAATTTAGAAGATTTTCAAAATCAAAATATTTCTTATTTTATATCAACTAAAGAAGAAAAATTGACCTGGCATAAAAAGCTAGGTCATGTCAGCTTTAAACATATTTCAAAGTTGATTAAACATGATTTGGTAAGAGGTTTACCAAAAATAAGTTTTAACAAGGATTTCTTTGTGAAAGTTGTCATAAAGGAAAACAAGTTAAAGCAACGTTTTCTTCTAAAAATATTGTAACCTCTTCTAGACCTCTAGAGTTGTTACATATGGATTTATTTGGTCCCACTAGGACATTGAGTCTTGGCGGAAAGAAGCATGGTCTCGTAAGTGTTGATGATTTTACTAGATTTTGTTGGATATTGTTCTTATCACATAAAGAAGAGTCTTTTAAGTCTTTTAAAGTCCTTTCCAAAAAGTTACAGAATGAAAAAGGAATGTCTATAGCTAGTATTAGAAGTGATCATAGTGGTGAGTTTGAAAATCAGAAGTTTAGAATGTTTTACGAGGAGAATGGAATTTTCCACAATTTCTCTACTCCTATAACTCCACAACAAAATGGAGTTGTTGAAAGAAAGAACAGGACGATTCAGGAGATGGCAAGGACTATGCTATGTGAGATGGATCTTCCTAAGTACTTCTGGGCAGAAGTTGTGAATACAACTTGTTATATTCAAATAGAATACTTCTGTGACCATTATTAAAGGAAACTCCATATGAGTTATGGAATGGAAGGAAACCTAACATATCCTACTTCCATCCATTTAGTTGCAAGTGCTCTATGTTGAATACAAAGGAAATTCTGGATAAATTCGATTCTAAGACTTATTTGGGAATTTTCTAGGCTATTCATTATCATCGAAATCTTATAGCGTTTACAACCTTACCTCTAAGACTGTTGAGGAGACTATTCATGTCAAGTTTGATGATAGTTCTCAACCAAGTAAGAGAGATGATACTGATAATGAAACCCTTTCAGTACCTTTGATTGATAGTGAAGAAGTTCCACCATCAAATACTCATTTAGACAAAGTTAAAGATATTCCTGAGACTCTTGGTATGAAAAGAGATTGGAGATATAAGAGTTCTCATCCAGAAGAGTTGATTATAGGAGAGACCTTAGATGGTGTGCGAACAAGGTCCAAATTCAGAAGAGAAGCCAACGTAGCATTTTTTTTTCTGAAATAGAACATAATAAAATTGATGAAGCTCTTCAAGATGAAGCGTAGATTTTAGCTATGCAAGAGAAGCTGAACTAGTTTACTAGGAATAAAGTTTGGTCCTTAGTTCCTAGACCCTCTAAGAAATCCAATATAGGAACTAGATGGATGTTCAAGAATAAGCTAGATGAATCAGGTAGAGTAAGTCGAAATAAAGCAAGATTAGTAGCACAAGGCTATAATCAGCAAGAAGGAATAGACTACAATGAGACGTAAGCTCTAGTAGCAAGACTAGAAGCTATTAGGATTTTGCTTGCATATGCTATCTATCATGACATAAAGCTTTTTCAAATGGATGTGAAAAGTGCATTTCTGAATGGCTTTATAGATGAAGAGGTTTATGTGAAGCAACCTCCTGGTTTCGAGGATGTCAAGAATTCGGACCATGTCTATAGACTTCACAAAGCTTTGTATGGCTTAAAACAAGCTCCTCGAGCTTGGTATGGTCGTCTGAGTACCTTTCTTATTGAGAATTAGTTCAGTAAAGGTCAGGTAGATAAGACATTATTTAGGAAGTACATTAAAAATGACTTTATCATAGTTCAAATTTATGTTGATGATATCATTTTTGATGCAACGTCAAAGAATTTATGCACTAGTTTTGAAATTTTGATGAAAAATGAGTTTGAGATGTGCATGATGGGTGAGTTAAAATTCTTTCTTGGGTTGCAAGTTAAGCAAACTGAAGAAAAGATCTTTATCCATCAACAGAAGTATGTTAAGGAAATGTTGACTAAATTTGATATGGAAAAAGGTAAAACCAATGTTAACTTCAATGCATCCTTCAAACCTTTTGTCTAAGGACGAAACTGGAAATAAGGTGGATCAAACCTTGTATAGAGGGATTATTGGTTCTTTACTTTATCTTACAGCAAGCAGACCTAACATTTTGTTTAGTGTTTGTTTGTATGCAAGGTTTCAGGCAGATCCTAGAGAGTCTCATTACATTACTGTTAAAAGAATTTTGAGATATCTTGTAGGTACTACTGATCTTTGCTTAATGTATGAGAAAGGTAAAGATTTCAAGTTGATTGGCTACTGTGATGCGGATTATTCCAGAGATAGGATTGATAAAGAAGCACGAATGGAGGATGTCACTTCCTTGACCACAATTTAGTTTCCTGGTTAAGTAAGAGGCAAAGCTCAATTGCTCTATCAACTGCTGAAGCCGAGTATATGTCAGCCGCGAGTTGTTACTCACAAACGTTATGGATCAAGTACCAACTAGAAGACTACTCAATACAAGAAGAGGAGATCTTAATCTTTAGTGACAACACAAGTGCCATCAACTTGTCAAAGAACCCGGTTCAACATTCGAGAGTTAAACATATTGAAGTCAGACACCATTTTCTACGAGACTACATTCAGAGGAAGATCGTAAGTCTTCAGTTTGTTGAGACGAACTATCAATGGGCAGACATCTTCACTAAGCCATTGAGTGAAGAACGGTTCAAGGAAATCAGATGGAACATTAACATGGTTATCTTATGTGATCAACCGTCTGACACGTCACAACCCAGATAAAAGGTTGTAAGAGTTAACGGTGACAGTAACAGTGAGTTACAGCTGGTAACTTCTGTCATAAAAAAGTTTTGGAGGGAAAACTTCTCATAGTCTTAAGAACATCACCTATTCTAAAATACTCTTGATATGCCCTGACATCGACCTTTGAAGAATCCTCAACAAAAGCTTTTCATTACTCTGTTTAGAGATTATACTCTCTTTGGTCACACTCTCAACCTCAATAACCAACTTTACCTTTTGTAGAGGAATTTGTGTATTCAGTTTATTATCAACTACAGAAATAAATGAAGCCAGCAATGATCTATGGAAGACTTAATGATTTTGAGTCCTTGAGGAAGGACAATATGGATATTGAACCGAAGATTGTTGCAGCCGGTTGGAGAAACTTCTTTCAAGTTCGAGACACGGTATACACGAATGAAGTTTATGACTTCTGGAAGAATTTAGATATGGTAGACAATACTCTTGTATCAACAGTAGATAGATTGTCGATTATAGTGACAACGAAGATAATCAAGAATGTCACTAAGTGTCCATCTGTTGGAGAGGAGCTAACAAGCAAAGCTAGATGGATGACGCAAGCTAGCGTGAAGGAAAATGAGATCAATCGATAGTTGTATGGAAGCAATGATCCAAAGGAGATGAAGGCCTCAAGTTTTGTGCCAAAGGCTAGAGTTCTACACTCAATTCTTTTCCATTGTGTTCTACCAAGAACAGGATCAAGGCATCTGGTAACGAATTTAGATGAACAGTGCCTATTCCATCTACTTAATCGCCAACCTGTTGATTTACCATTCCTTATTTTCCACTATATGATAAAGATGAAGAAAGACTTGACCAGTCTGTCGTATGGAATGTTGCTGACAAAGATATTCAGAGATTCTGGAGTTCTTCTGGAGAGAGGAAACAGAATGAAGCTGAATATCAAGAGTGTTATCAATTCTGCAACGATTGGTAAAATGGGTTTAAAGAATCTAGAGAAGGAAGAATCAGATTCTAAGGTGATAGCAAGGATTGAGGGGGAGTGTGCCCAGAAGGGGACTCCCACGAGAAAATCAAAGTCTCAATCCAGTGAGAAAATGCCTACTATTGGAGAAAAAAAATCATCAGACGAAGCGACGAATGTTAAGGCAATTTCTCACAGAGAAGGAAGCTAGGTGTGATATATAGAGAAGTTGTCCTTGAAGAGAAAGGGGGAGACACTTCTGTCATAAATACCAAAGCAAGCGAAAAGGTCACCCAGAGTACGAACCCTACGTCAGTAAGAGGAGAAGAAAAGAAAAGATCTAAACCACGGAGAAGACTCTGAGAAAAAAGCACCTAAGGCTACAAGGTCCTTAGTATCAATTCTAAAGGAAGATACAGCCAAACTGGCTAAAGAGACTGAGATTAAGAGAAAATTGGAGTTTGAGAATAAGAAACCACAATCTCAACAGACTCCTAGATTGATTGAAGAAGGAGACAAAAAGCAGAAAATCAGTCAGAGGAAGAGCACTCCTACTGCAGTTCAGAAGAAGAAGACAGTTGAACACAGTTCAATACAGGACAATACCTCTCAACCTTTGAGAAAAGAGGATTTGAGAATCAAGTTTATTGAGAAAGTTTAACCTGTAAGGAGTAGCACTTCAATAATCATCAAAGAAACCTCAATAACATCAATCAAGGCACAGTTACAACCAATCTTGGTGAATAGTAGTATGATGCATTTGCTGACTGATGATGAGATAAGTATGTATGATTTTCTGAGGGGTGAAAGAACCAAACCATACCCCCACACAGATAAAAAGGCAAAAGTATACTATTTTTCCAATCACAAAGAGAACTGTGATCAAGGTTATGCCTGACTTTCAACCAAGGCCTTACATCGTTCGTAATGATGATAAGGGGAAGAAGAAATTGTACCCTGAAGGGTTATCAAATAATTTTCCAGATGATCAGATTGAAGTTGAAGTGAGGGACACAGATGACGCATGTTATGCAGCTCAGCAGAGAGGAACCTATGTCACCCACTACATTTCGAAAGCTTCAGGAAGCAACTGTGGTCAGCGTACCATTGAAGACTCTTCTTAGGTAGTTGGTAGAATTACAAAAGGGTAGTACAGATCCGTAAGGATTGGAAATGTTAACTACTCAATCGATATTGTGCACCTGATTATGCACATTAGGCCGCTAAGTACTGTGTCCTCAATTGGAGATGTGCTACACCTATTTAGAAGAAAAGTTCCACGTCTAACCAACCCTGATAATTTGAAACTCCCGAAGACAAACCTATCTGTCCAACCTCCTGCCCTTATAATCAGTGAAGAGAAGGTTCTGTCTTCAAATGCATATAGCACCACTATTGCTTGTGAAGAAGAACAACAGAAGGATGATGATCGGCCTGCTTCAATAAGTGACTTACGAAAGGAAGTAGCTTAAATACGATAAGACCTCAAGTTACTTTGCACGGAATTGAAGGAAATGTTTTTAGAAATAATGAAGCATCTACGGTCGTAATTCTTTTTGATTAATAACAAATAGGGGGAGAAAGGAGGAAAGGAGAAAGACATGACAAAGATAGGGGAGGAAGAGAGAAGAAGAAGAGAAGAGAAGAAGAGAAGAAAAGGAAAGAAGAAAAAGACAAAAGAATAAAAAGTTTTTTTGCTAACAATTTTTCAAGTGTATATAGTTATATACTGTATACCATATTATGAATAATACTTTCTTTCTTACTATGATTATTTGTTATCATCAAAAAGGGAGAGATTGTTAAGTCAAAATGACTTTACGTTTAATGATTTTGATGAAGACCAAATAATGAGATGGAAGCAGATACAATAATGAGTCGAAAGAAAGTGAGACAGAAGCAGAGAAAAATGAGACGGAGACGAATATGAGACAGAAGACAAAATGAGACGCAAACAAATATGAAACGGAAGACAAAATGAGATGCAAACAATTATAAGACGGAAGGCGAAAATGAGACGGAAGAGGAAAACAAAATGAGACGGAAGCCAAAGCCGAAAGTGAGACGATAGAAATGAGACGGAAGAGATATGAGACGGAAGAAACTGAGAAGCAAGACCCGATATCACGTCGGATGATTAATCAGTTTGTTTTAGTTATAGGACTTAACTGAATAACTAATTCTTCAAAGATCAAGAAACAAGAAGAAAGAAGCAGTTATCAAGAAGCGGTTGAAGACGAAGGCTATAAATACAAGTCGAAGTCGAAGACTGCCGAAGTGAGAGATTTTAAAGATTTTCAAAAGAGTTAGTGAAATTCAAAAGCTAGAAATCTTATTGTGCAAAAACTTAGAGTTATTCTTATTTTAATAAAGCTCGAAATATCTTTCAGTTGAAAGAAGAAAAGCAAATAGCCTAAAGAGGCTAAGTGTGAAAAGAATACTTACTGTAAGAGACCTAAAGAGGCTCGGAGAAAAGAATACTTGTATCTTTGCAAAGTATAGTGAAATCTCATAAAGGATTTTAAGGACTGGACGTAGCCCACGGTTTGGGGTGAACCAGTATAAATTTGTTGTGTCGACACTCTCTCTCAACTCTCAACTTTTAATCTTATTGTTTCATATAAGCATTTAGAAAATTTCATAATACTGATTTTCAATAGTTTTGAGAAAAAGCAAGTTTTAAAGAAATTCTTGAAAAGGAGATCATCGAAAAAGAATACACAATTCAACCCCCTCCTTCTTGTGCATTTTGTTTATCGAGCATTAAGTCTATACTAACGTGTGATTTACTTCATAGGATTCACATGCATAATTATAAATCGAAGGAATTTTTAAGGTTGTAATATGGGAAAAAGTTACGGTGAGATGTATCACGATAGTTTAGTGAAAAAGCTATCAAAGCTAGTGAAGCAAGAAAAATACTCAATAGAATATCAAGTGTAAAAATTAACATTCAATCAAAACTAGGTACCCATCAGCTATGATGAATGCAAAAACTACATTTCACAGCTTATACTTAAGCTTTTACACCATAAACCACATTAAGCATAAGAAATTAGAAGGAATCACTTACAAAAGTTGATGATAAACTATAAATTGTAACCATAAGGAGTGACCCTTGAAAATAACATCTCATACAACTTTAAAAGGAAAAAGTAACATGAATTACTTTGCAAAACAATGATTTTCCTCCTCAATAACTGATAGATTCATATTTGACTATAATTTTACCTCATATTTCATGTGTTTTTTCTTGATATTTGATAATTTTATTATATATTTAGTACTTAATTTTCCCCAAGTGTGTATACAGAGTATAATTGCCTTCACGAGCTTAAAGGAGAAGAATTTGGATGAAAAATAGCATAAAACAAAGATTTGATGCATGATTGTTCATCTGCCGTGCACATCTCACAGGCCTTGCAATTTTGTAGTTTTCAAAGAACTTGGTGATGCACGGCCATGTACAAGATAGTGCATCGACCAAAAACCTAGAATTTCATATAAAAGGACATAAATGAAGACTTATTAAGGGAGCATACATTAAGAGGTGATTTCAGATATGGAGATCATACTCAAGCGACAATTTTGGTCTAAAGAAGTGGAAAACACAAGGAATTCATTGAAAGATCCATCGAAATACAAGATCAAACCTCTACATCGCAAGAGTATTCCATAGAAGACAATCGAGGAGATTTAGAATTATGAACCCATTGCTTTCAATTCGTTTTTCTTTCAGTGTATGTTTGATTTCATGTTCAAAGATGTGTAACTAAACGTCTTATTAGTATTTAGGTTAAATGAACCCTATATTAATATTTTGATATGATTTGATTCTCTTATTAATGCAATTACTTTGATTGTTATATTATGATCTAATTACGTGTTTATATATGTTCTAAAGACTCGAGAATATTATATCACAATCTGATTTCATACATAGAGATTGAGAAATCCTAGGCTTGAATAGCTCTCTCATAATTAGAAGGAGTTGGCTACAACCCTAGAGATAGGATGACATAAATCTTCCATATTAGGGTCAAACATAATAGAGGGACTCATAAATTAGTAACGCAATCCTATTAACTTTAACCTGAGTAACTTGGTTGGAAACCTTAGAATTAGTTATTAGTAGACTCAAGGTCAACTATATCAACAAAACAATTACATAATAAAAGATCAATCTGTTAAGGGTTTAGGGGGATTTGAAACCTAGATACTAATTTTTTGATATCAATAATTTTCTTAGTGCTTCCTTAATCCTCTGTTCAATATCATTTCCCATTTATTTTACTTTATTTAGTTTTATTTTCTTTTATTAAAAATCCAAAATCAATTTGTAGGCTAGATAATAGAAAAAAGGTAATTACTAGTGGGCTATCTTCATGAGAGCAATCCGTATTTACCAGTAACAAAGTAAAGACTCCAAATCAAAGGTAGCTTATATTAGTTTCACTAAGAATCAATCATGCATTTATTTTTCAAATGTCACAATTCTGCATTTGTTTGGAAGCAGGCTTTGAGATGGTGGAAACTGACTTGCTTGAAAGATCGTTAGATAGACATTATATGTAAGGCAATTAAAGTTTGAATTAAAATGAAAGAAGACCTTAAGCTTTTGAAAATTTCATTAAGCTAATGTTTATACTTTTATTGAACATTCCAGTAAAAATTATCTAATGCAAAAGCTTTAATTCAAATTTTATGGAACTAAATAGCAAGGTAATTTGTTGCCAGAAGAGGCCATTTTCAATTGAGGAAATGAGGAATGCTTAGGTAATTTAATATAAATCAGAGTCCTAACTTTGTATTATAGATCTCTATGATGATAGAGAACTAAAAACGCTTAAGGTGTCTAAGCTTTATTAATTATCTCTTAAGGAATTCTTGGTTTCAAGTTTTGGCCCTGGCTTGCAAATGGTGCTAAACACTTGGATATATTCCTTTTTATGGAAATTAATTTTATTCTTTAAAAGATTTATTATTTTTCTAAACTAACTACTGTATTAATTTATTCTATTACTTAAATTCCATTTATTTTTAACAAGGAAAAATAAAAATACATAACTTATTCTAAAGACAATAAGGATTTTTTAACTTATCAACAATTTATTTTAGATTTAATTTTACTATATGTGTAATAATTTATTGAATATATTCAAATTAATATAATGACATGATATTCAAATTGTAATTATTATCTTATAAATTAATGGTGGAATGAATTCACAACATAATGCTACAGTAGCGTGGATACTTTATTTTTAAAAGTTAAAAGAATTATATTGATAAATAGATAGGCTAAAAGCCTTACAAAAGTGCTAACTTACAAGCTGGAAAGTTGATAATTGAATAAGCTGAGTATTTAATAAAATTATTCAGAAATAGCTAACAATAAAAAATTAAAGTCATAACATCCACTCCCTCCTTACATTACTACTAACTTTGGTGCTTCAATTGTTTGATATGAGAATTTCCCTAATCTAATATATAAGTCTTTGAGTTAAGTTGCATTATCCAATTAAGGTTTGTTGTGGATGTTGTTGCTCCTTTCCCTCCAAATGGTGTAAATGCAATAGGTGAATGTAGTCTTTAGCACGAATGAGTCATTATCCATCCTCTTGATCCATTTGATCACCCATTTGATAATATATTCCCAAATCCTTGCATTGTAGTGAATTTTTTAGTATATGCTATAATCCTGACTAGATGGATTGTGTGTAAGAGCAATCGAAATATAGTTGTTGCATTGTTTTAACGTGAAGTTTGTATAGTACACATAGTGGATTTGGATCTTTTAACCTGTCCTTGGTTCAAAGATTATGTTTAATGGATGTCTAGGATGTGAAGGTATCAAGTTTTTTTACTGAATGAGTTCATGCTAGTGGACCCTAGGAGATTGTGGCCTGAAGAAATCTAGATAGGATATCTTAGAAAAGTTCAAGGATTCCTCTAATGTCTAGATGAGTGTATCTCCTCTGTTATGTCAAGTTTATAATTTGGTAATTTGTTTGCAATTAGAGACATACCTTTATAGTTGCAAACCTAAGAATCCCCAAAGGATATCTCAGCCACTGTAGTATTCAATGGGAATCTTCCTTTTAATGGGTTTAGTTCTTCTTACTGATATAAAGGATTGATGTCACACTAATTTTCATGCCATAGCCAATTCTTGAGTCCATTTCAAACTCTTTTCTTTGATGATAGGATATATGGAGCTTCTTAATCTCAACATCTCAATGAAAGGCCATGACTACGTTTTATTTTCCTTGAATTTCCAAAAGTATCACTATGAGAAGTTAAGTGAGTTTATTTGTTTGATCCATATGGCTCTCTCATTAGTGTGTAATCTATAATCTTCTTTTCAATTAGCAATTGTTTTTGAGTTTGAAGAATGTGTACTTTCTTTCTTAGTGGTATAGAATTTATTCCATTAAACTTTAGCTTTATGGAACTTGTTTCGATTTCCAATACATATAAACTTTTTGATAATTCTCTCTACATGTTTAATGACTCATTTCGGCAACATCAGGTGTGAACATCAGTAAGTTTAGAGATTTAGTAGGACTAATTTCACCAATCCTTCCTACTAAGGAGAGAGCCTTGTTTTGCTAGGCATGTGTTCTTTTCTTGATTATTTCTATTAAGTGTTGACATTCTACTGCCTTTGGTTTCCTTATAAAGATAGATTATCCAAAGTAAGTAAAAAGTGATTCTTACCTTTGCATTCTAAAGATTTGTACTAAGGAATTGGCATCAAGGGTCCCAGTTGAAGTTATTATCTTTTTCTTTTCCTAAGTTGAGGTTTAGTCCTGACAATTTTTAGAAAACCTAATCGATGATGGTTGAAAGAGAGCTAGGGTCATTACCATATAATAGAAGCAGATCTTCTATAAACATTAAAGACAAAAGGTCTTTGCATTTGTAATGGAAATTAAAGTTCCCCATATTGTTGACATGTTTCTATAGAGTTCTAAAGAGAACTTACATTGTAAGAGTGAAAATGTATGGGGATAAAAGGTATCCTTGCGTAATCCCTCTTACATCATGAAAAAGACGTGTTGGTTCTCCATTAATCAAAGCACTGAAAGTGGTTATTATTATGCAAGCTTCAATCTAGGATATGAATTGCTTGGGAAATCTAAATAGTTCCATGAAATTGAGAATAAACTATCAGTTTAGTGTATCAAATGCTTTGTATATGTATATTTTGAGATAGCAAATTTTGATAAATGGATTGGTGGTGCAATCCTTAAATAGTTCCTAAGATAGGAGGAGGTTATCTCCAATATCTCTTCCATTAATGAATACTCATTGAAAGGGAATAATTAGAGGGCTTAGGGCCTTTTTTAGCCTAGTTGTAAAAATTTTCCCAATGATTTTGAAAGTTGTGTTACAATAAGATATGGGACCATAATCTTGCAAAGTGTTCAGGGTTGGCTTATTAGGGATTATGCATATGAATGTTTTAGTCAATTATTTTAAAATTATGCTATTTCTAAAGAATTCTTGTACACAATAAGTTACTTAATTTCATATGAACTTCCAAGACTATTGGAAGAAAGCTACATTAAAGCCATCTAACCCTGGTGCTATGTCTAGTTTTAGGTTTAATAAAGCACTTTTCACTTTCGTAGTTATAACTTCTACAATCAATATAGTTCTAGTAAGATGATTGGTATGAGGATTGATGAATTGATGCAATACTTCAACTATGGAGTAACGTTGGCCTTTGGTACCTAGAATTCTCTTAAGATAGTTACAAGCCATAGATTTGAGCACAGTATGGTATTCTTGAATATTGCCTTGGTTATCTATAAGAGTATTAATTCTGTTGTTTTTTCTATGTACTAAAATGATGTTGAAGAAGAATCCAGTACATTTTCCCCCTCTCTTAGCCAAGAAATCTTTTCTTTTTGCATTATATAGGAGTTATGTTGGATCCCGTTTCCGAAATCCAACCTCGAAGCACAAAGTTAACGAAATCAAAACAAACGAATGACATCCGAAGCGAAAACGAAACGGAAGCAAACCAAATTT
>JAOQMR010000213.1:20738056-20743056 GCA_027563865.1 Erythroxylum pelleterianum
GTCTCCCTAAGCTCTTCCCCAAGCTTGATCAACAAAACTTCTTGAAGTTCTTGTGAAACAAAAGCTTGTGCATAAATTTGAAATTGTTCCTTGAGCTTATTGGAGCGTGATCTTGTAATTGGATCCATTGACAACCTCAAGTCTCCATTACCTTGGTGAGTTGCATCAAAAGGAGCACACCATACTCTTAGGGAGGCCTTTTATGGCCACTACTAATACCTTGATTGATGTGAAGAACAAAAAGATGAGCACGACTGTTTTGGGAGAAACAGTAGAATTTTCAATCTTTTATATTGAACTTGTTCCTACTACTACTGTTTCTGAAGAATGTTCTCTTGTCAATCAAGTTAATGTTGCATATTGTGATTTTGCCTTCTAGGAAGAAGAAGGAAAGAAGCTAGACTGGGTTAAGGAGAGTGATGAATTCTGCCAATTGCTAATAGATTCAGCTGAGGAAGTGTTTGGAAAATTCTTGGAGATGAATCCACATGAAAAGGGGGAAATGGTGGAATGAATTGCTTTGAACGACTCACCTTGAGTTTGACCATTGTGGCATCTAGCTACAAGATGTTAAAGAAGCAACCCATTTAATTTATGTTTGTTTTTCATCTATCTATTTGTTGTTAATTTTCTTAATGAATTTTAACATAGTTTGTTTTCTTTGTGTGCGTAGGCCTATTCTCCCGTCTCTTCTATCTATTTTCCTTGAATTTGTTCTTCATTACTCGGTGCAGTACACCATGTTCCACACCATATCAACGCAGTGATTACCCCCACATTCATATCGCATTTCTATCCCTTTCTTTGTTGCTTATTAGTTTAATTTCTTTTAGTTTTAATGCTTATCCTTGTTTGTGTTAATTTTTGTCTTTTGGCTTAGACCCCTCTTTTACTTTTTTGTATCACATTAGGAATAGTGTGATGTACAAGTGTGTGTGTGTGTGTATGCGCGTGCGCGGGGGGTGGTATTAGTTTTTTAAAAAATTATTATTTGTGTGTTGTGTGTTTGTTTTCCCATTTAATGTTTAGAGATGCTGATCTTAAATAAACTTGATCGGGATTAGAAATGTATAATATATGTGAATAAGTATACAAGTCTGCTTAGACTAATTAACTTGGATTTCAATTAAAAGGACAATAGTTTTGTTGTGATAGATGAATGACACTTTTCTTTGGTAAGAATTTGAGCCATTTGAAATATTTACTCCGAATTCAAGTATTCTTTGTTGAGAGTGTCCTTTCACAATTGAGGAACTCTAGAACTTGCTTACAAAAACTAGTTAAGATCATATAATCTTATGCAAATGTTGAAATGATAAAGGCAATTAGGATTTAACCATTTTGTTTAAAAAGCCACCTTGATGTGACCTTTAGTAAACCTCCTTTCAGCTTAATATGAAACCTTTTCTTACCCAAAATATAAGCCTTGGCCTTATTATTTATCCTCTTCCTTACCCCTACCATAAGGCAAGTTGAGCATATGAATGTGTATGATTGGGATTAGGGAATAATTGTTTAAACAAGTGTGGGGGAACCATAAGATCTAGTTAGTTTTTGAGTTAAGAATGGGTATGGTTGTAATAATTTGTATCTCTCCTCTATATTTTTCTCTTCTAAACTTAATCTTTGTTCTAAATAAATGAATGAAAAATATATATATAAAAAAGAGAAAAATCAAGGAAAGAAAAAAAGAGAGAGAGAAAGGAAAGGAAACAGAAAGGAAAAGGAAGGAAGAGAAGATTTAAAAAATGAAAGGAAAGAAGAGAGACATAAAAAGGGAAGTGTCAATTTTGTTAAATGAGAGGAAGGAATTGAGTGTTTTATAGTTCATTGTTTTGTATTATTTTAAATGTTCAGTTTGTGTTGTGGTTTTAAACTACAATTTTCCTTTTTCCTACCCCTAGCATGGCCCCATTACTATCAAAATAAAGACCTTCAGATTGATGTTAGTGTTTGATATGAGTAGCAGAGATTGGATTGGTAAGTAAGCTTATGGTAGAAGCCTTACATGAAATGAACAATGAGTGAATATATTATCCTAACTTTGAATGCTTGATAGTAAGAAGAGTGAAGTGAATGTCAATCACACTTGTTGATGATTATTTGAATTGAAGTACTTGTTGATTTTGGCTTAATATGCGAAGAATTGCTTGTTCTTGGAGTATTATAAGTTTCAAGTTCTTAGGTTCTATTTCTTGAAATGATCGTTGATGTCTTTGGCTATTATTTGGAAATTTTGTTGTTTCCATTGTTGTTCTTGTATAGTCTAGTGTTCTTTATTTTGCTTGAGAACAAGCATAGTTTGAGTGTGGGGGAATTGTTGTGTCTGGTTTCTATTGCTTTTAACTGCATTTATATTTTTATTTTGGTCACAAGTTCTTGTGAGTTGATCCAAACGAGAGATAATTGAATGAAAATGGTGTGAATATTGCATGTATGTTGATTGGATTAATTTGTGAATTTTACATTAAAAATTAAAGTCCGCATCACTTTGCATGAGGAAAAAAATAACATTAAATATGTCACCACCTGCACGGTGGTGACTCCTTTGGCATACACGATGGTGACTAAAATGTCACCACCGTGCATAGGTGGCGACTCATTAGTCACCACTTACGTGGTGGTGACGGTGGTGACATTTTAGTGACCACTTACACGGTGCGGTGACAATTGTGTCTTTAGTCTCCACCGTGCAAACTTATGCACGAGGGTGACAAACATAGTCACCCCTGTGCAAATTCTCATGCACTTCGTTAATCCGTCTGTTTTATTACATGGCAGTTGTAGGTTGAAGGGGCACGAGAACCTAAACCTAGATGAGGCTACAAATAGAAAGAATAGAAGGGTGGCAGCGACATCTTTCATTCACTCTTCATTCTACACATCACAAACACACTTATTCGGTTGGGAAAAAAGGAGATAGAGAGAAGTGCGGAGGCAGAGAAGGAGAGAGCTTCAGTTGAGAAAAAAGGGTAGGTAGTATAAGCAGTTGGTCGTTTTAGGTGAACATCAACTAAAAAGAGAGGGTAAGAGCTAATGTGGAAAGCTTGAGAGTGGTAAGAGCAACTCCCTCATCCACTATTGTTTGCTTTTTCTGTTTACTATTTCTTGTTGTTTTGCTACATTTACTTCTTTGTTATAGACTCATGCCCTGTTATGCTTAACCGAACTTTACTCTTTTAGCTTTTGATAGTTTATTTGGGTTATTTACTTAGTTTATTGCTTTAATACTTCTTTTATACTGATCAAGATGAGATTGAAGTGTTTAAAGATGATGAATCTTGTAATTTCTCTAATTGGCTAATCTCTTTTCTTGAGGATTAATGTAGCTATTTTAGTCAAATATGCATGATTAAAGGATTGCGTTATTGTCTTATGTTTGCTATAGTTTCTCAACTGAATCGATGTAATAGCATGATCAAACTTTGCATCATTTTGGTATTAAATGAAGGAACGAGAGAAGAAGTTTAATATAGAACTATAAACTATAGACGCTTAGGTTAAGAATTAGAAATATATTAACATAAGTGGTAATTAGTAGTCGGGGTTTCTATAATTAACTCGGGTGATAACTTGTCGAATATAAAAGTTAGATTAGTTAATTATTCGAGTTAATCTTAGGGCCAAACTGTTAATTTCGATAAGACAACTGTCCAATCATTTCCTCTTAATCATGCATAGGAGATTAAATTAGTGAAATTAATTCTCAAGAGTTTTCCATATCGATTTCTACTCGCTTTTGTTTACGGTCGATTCAGTTTACTTTTTAATTCAATTGTGAGATTTGCTTTATAAGTCTTTTACTCAACAATTTGGGATAGAGTGTTTAGGATTGCATTTTTTATTTTTGATTCAAAATTAATTTTAATTAGCTAATTTCACCTCTGTGGGAGGCAACCTTGGGTAATCACTACAGCTACCTCATATACTTACGGGTAGGATGGCCTAGGTAATTTTTAGAAATTTTTGGGCATAACAGTACAATGATAGGGTTGGTTTGTGGGGAAGGAGAGCGCTTTTGCTACATAAAGGAGAAAGGCTAGTTAAGGGATAAAGAAGGAAAATCCTCAAGGGTGTACTGCATAATATTAGAGGTGGGGTTAAGAGTTTCCATGCAAGGCAAATATCTAAGGATGGGAGGGGTGAGTTGAAACAATTACCACAAATGGTAATGTTTTTTTAAGGAAACTATGAAAACTCAAAATTACCCCTGTGGTAGAGCAATATAGTTTGGCTAGCTGGAATCAAGCAGAAATAGTGGTTGTGGTTGCGAAGGAGAGGGAGAGCAGAAGAAGAAGAAGAAAAGTACAAGTGGAAGGTAAGCAAGTGATGGAAGCAAGAAGGCAGGTTAGAAAGGAAGAGCAGTGTGGGTCTAATGCCATTGTAGAGTGATTTTTCTTTTCCTTTAAAAATACTTCATTTGTAAGTTCTTTTTACATGAGAAAGAAAAAATTATATCTTTGTAGAAACTTTTATATCTGCATATCTTAAAAAATCTGAGTAATTGCTTAGCATTTTCAATTACTCTGCATAAAAGTAAAACATAATCGTAATATGTTAGGAAATTATTGATAGCAATTTCTGAATGATTTTTGAAGAATTACAGTTGTCCTACTACTATCTTTAGTCAACGAAAATTTTGTAGTAATTTACAATCTTGTGAGTTGTGATGATTACAGGAGGACTTGGACTTGGAAATTTTGTCTATGGCTGAACTGTTTCGGTGGTTGGGTTTGGTGAATTTTGGCTTTATATAGATCTCTCTCTTATTCATTCCCTCTAGAAGTCGTCTTCCTTTCAGATACACTAGGCGGTCTGAATGTTGAAGTCTTCCGTTTACTGTGTTTTTTTTTCTTTTTCTTATAGCCATCAGTAATAATGTGTGTACGACCATTGACTGCATGTTATTGTTGGTCTATCTTACCAATAATATATATTTAGGACTTCAATATTGAGTTTAAAAAATTAGTTAAATAAAATCCATGTGAGACTTATCTAAC
>JAOQMR010000213.1:20745556-20759586 GCA_027563865.1 Erythroxylum pelleterianum
CAACTATTCTTTCTACAGCCCTCAAGTTGAATTTCTTTGGCCTTTTGTTTATATGGCTCTTAAGTTTAAGAACAAATATTTTGTTTTAAGGAGATTTTGGATTTTAGTTCAAGTTATCAAAACATCTAATTTCTTTCTTTGTCCCTCATGTTGAATTTCCAGTATAAAACTAATACATGAAAGACACTAACTTATATGTTCTTAAATTCCTCAAAAGTACTTTCACCATCACAACTTTGGAAAATGACCTCCTTTATCTCTAATTCATTAAGATATCAACATGTTTCAGTATTCTCTCAACGTGGTCATAAATTGAACCCTTTTTACAGATCTGAAGTTAATTTATAGCTCTAAAACTAAAGGTTTCAAAATAGAGAAAAAGGAAGTAAAACTTCTTGAATTGAAGAACTTTGTAATTACTTGTAACTTCTTTATGTTAAATTTAATGAACTTCATTTTATTTTGTGCTAATATCATCTTCTTTATAAGAAATTTATTACTAACTCCATTATATATGGCTTTTGTTTCATTTTTTATCAAAATCAATAAAGAAGGGCGATTCTAGGGCAATTCTGAGGCAATATTAAAGAAGGGCTCTGTTGAAAATTTCTATTTTAGGTATGCAACTATTAAAGTAACTATTAAGTTACTATTTTTAGGCAGCTTTGTGGATGCCTACAAAAGAGGCATCTCGGGGAGTCCCTCAACTTCCCACTCTCCTCATGGTAACTTAGAGATGAGCTAGTTTCCTACACCACGAGAGGCTAGGGCCATTACTACAAACAATAAGCAAAAAGATCTAGCAAATCTTTGATCAATGTAGTAACTTCTAATACCTTAAGGGAGAAGCCTAAGCATTTCTACTCAACTATAATCCAAGGCATTGTTACTCCCCCTCTGATGAAGTTACGGGAGGGCATAAAACATTGCAAAAGCATTATGGTGTGCTACTTTCTTAATAAAAGGCCTGCATTCCCTCATGTTCAAAATTAGGAACATATTAAATGGAGAAATAAAGGGCTGAACAAGGTCTTACTGACTGAAGAAGACACGTTTCTCTTCAAATTTACAAACAATGACAACCTTAACAAGGTAATAGAAGTTGTACCTTGGCACATTAGGGGACAATCAATGTTTGTCCAAAAATGGTCCCTTAGATTGGAACTAGACAGATGTAGAATAGAAACTGACCCATTGTGGATTAATTTCCATAATATTCCTTTAGAGAAGTGGAATCTAGATGGATTGAGTTTTCTTGCAAGCTATGTGGGGAAGTCAATTGCTTTTGATTAAGTTACTGCCAAGATGGAGAAAATCTGCTTTGTTAGAATTTATATGGAGGTGAACTCAAAGGAGGAATTACATGAGGTACTGCATATAATGAAATTGGATCTAGATGGTGAATTAACCAAATATGAAATTCATATTTCTTATAACTAAAAACCACAAATGAGAAAGAAAGAATGGAAACCAACAAGGAAAAAAAATTCTTCTAAGAGCTACTTTGAACTTACGGGATTAACGAAGACTCAGCACTACCTATAGAAGAGGAAATTTCAATAAATAAACAAATAACAATGTCGTTAGACCTATCTAAGGAAGTTCGTATAGCTTCACAAAACTATAACTTAGTATTTGAAGGAAAGCAAAATGTAATAAAGGAGGAAGAAGGGTTAGAATCAGCTCCCAGTTAGAATCAGCTCCCAACTACAATGTAAATAAAGAGGAGATTCCTAATCTTGAAGACCCAAGAAACTCAAATCTAGAGCAAATTGAGCATTTATCTCCAACTGATATCGAGAAATTTAGAAGGAAGAGAAGAAAACCCAAGGGTGTGGTTGATAGTTCCCCTCAAGAGGGTGGTTGATAGTTCCCCTCATCTAATCAATGATTTTTTTGAATATAAAAGGGTATAAATGAAGCCCATAAAAGGCAAGTTGTCAAAGATATCATTTTGGAGAAACATCTTATCATTGTTAGACTGCTAGCTAGAATGAAGGCTCTTAAACTACAAAACTCTATAAGATTTCTTAGAAAAAAATTGGGATTTTGGCTCTAACCATGAACACCATTACAATGGTAAAATTGTCTATGCTTATTACAGGGAGAAAGTAAAAGTTGTAGTTCAAGGCAATTCAAATCCATTTTTTCATCTTAGTTGTAAACTGGAAAATTTAAACCATTGTTTTGATAGCTCCATTATATATGCTTCTAACTTTAAGTTTCAAAGAATTAAATTATAGGAAGATCTCTTAAGCATTAGAAACTCACTATCAAGCCCTTGGATTATAGTAGGTGATTTTAATTTTGTTTTACTTCCCTCAAAAGCTTAGGGTGATAGAGTAAACCTTTCCAACTTGGGTAAGGAGTTCGATAGAGTGTTTGCTAAGTTAGATGTCACTGATTTGAATTTTCTGGAAATTTTTTCACTTGGAGCAATAAGTAAATGGGTAGAGCCTTAGTTAGGAAGAAACTTAACAAAACTTTAACTAATCAAAGTTGTATGAGGTATTTCCCTAATTCTCATGTTATGGTTGGCCCTCTTTTGTGCTCAAACCACTCTTACCTAAAAATATAGGATTCTCGCCTTATGAGGAAACTCAAGGCTCCATTCAAATTTTTCGATTTTCTCTTTAACAAAGAGGGATTCATAAAGTTGATTAAGTACATTTGGGATAGTTATATCACCAGATTTAAATCCTATCAGATAATGATGAAACTCCATCTTCTTAGAAAAAGAATACAGCAATTCCTTAATTATAGAGGTCCTCCTACTACATAAAGGCTTCTAAAGGCCAAGGAAGAGTTAAGGGAAGTGCAGGATACTAGCTACGTCTCTCCTTATAATCAAGCTTTCAAAACTGAAGAGATCAGGAAACTTAAGAACTCCAGTAGGGCCCTTATAGATCATAGTTCCTTGCTTTTGCAAAAGGAAAGAACTATTTGGATAAAAGAGGGTGATCCTAATACTAAGTTATTTCATCATTTTGTCCTTACAAGAAGGAATTCTAATAAGATCCATTGCTTTCCAAATAATAATGACCAATTGTTGATTGATAAAAACTTAATTAAAAATATGGTGATTAATTTCTATATTGACTTGTCAGCTTTAAGCAATTCTGGTAAGCTTTCTATGTAAGATCTAATAGAGTTAATTGATCCTCCCACATTTCAAGATAACTTGGATTTGCCTAAACAGTTAAGCTAGGAAATCAAGGCAGTTATGTTTTCTCTAAACCTAAAGAAAACTGCAACCCCTGATGGGTCAATGCACACTTTTTTCAAAGAACCTGGAATATTACTATCAAGTTACTAGTTAAAGTCATACATGAATTCATACACTCTAGGAAGTTGTTAAGGAAGATCAATGCTACTCGCATTGGCATGATTCCCAAGGTTTGTAACTCAAGCTCTGTATATGATTTTAGACTTGTTTCTTGTTATAACACTGTATACAAGGTGATTGCCAACCTGCTGGCTAATAGGATAAAGGAGCCTCTAAATAAAATGATCCGTTGCTCCCAAGGAGATTTTATTTGAGGTAGATCCATTTTAAATAATATTCTTATGGTGTAGAAGTTGAAGACGGAGTATAAATCCAAAAGATCTATTAAATGATATGCCATTAAAGAGAATTTTTTCAAAGCATTTGACCATATCCATTGATATTTTAATTTTAGTATTCTTGAATTGCTTGGAGTCCCTATAAATTTTATTTCTTAGATTATAAAATGTCTCTTAACCCCATGTTATAGTGTGCTTATTAATAGATCCCTAACTAGACTTTTTAAAGGCTCAAATGGGATAAAGCAATGAAACCCTCTCCCTCCATACTTGTTTGCTATCTCCATATACATCTTTAATAAAATTATCAAATCAAACACTAAATGTAATCTAGATTTCTCTTTCCGTTGCAAATTCAAGGAGCTTTAACTTTCTCACCTTAGCTTTGGAGATGATTTAGTGTTATTTTGTGCAGTAGATTATAAATCCATCTCACTTTTGCATAAATCACTTAGAGAGTTTTGTAAGATCTCTAGTCTTAGTGTTAGCTAAATGAAAAGTAGAATTTATTTCTCTTCTGATGTTTCTAATTCTAGTAACCTAAAGAACATCTTTGGGAAAATATTCAGAGCTTTCCTTTCAAGTACTAGGAGTTCCTATCTCTTTTAAGAAGCTAAAGTTTCATGATTGTTTATTGTTGTTGGAGAAATTCAAGAAAAAAAATTAATGCTTTGCAAAATAAAGCCCTATCTTAAGCAGGAAAGGTCCAGCTTATCATCTCTGTGCTTAATAATCATCAAAACCATGGAGCTTTTATTTATTCATTCCTAAAAGGATTAATAAAGAGATGAAAAAATACATGAGGAACTTCCTTTGTTCTGGAAAAAATAAAAGGGAGGACTAGGTTTTGTCTCAATTCAATTGATTTAGAAAAAGTTAGTAGCTAAGAGAATTTAGAGGCTTTTCAATGATAAAGAGGCAATTTAGAGAAAACGGACAAATGAATACTACTTGAAGGATTCTAGTTTCTAGCAAATAGAGAAAAAAACATGAACTATCCTGCCCTTTCTTACAAATGTTGAGGTATAGACATATCATGTATTCTTTTATTAAATAAAGATTGGCAATAAAGAAGATACTTGGTTCTAATTTAATAATTAGGCTTCTCAAAGTTCACTGATTAATAGAGAACATATGTTATACTAACTCCTAAAATGCTAATTCAAATGAGAGTTTCTAAAGTTATTACACAAAATGGTTAGGTCTCTATGGGAATGAGAGTTAATAGAATGTTGAACTATTATCCCAACTACTTGCCTAACTCCTCTATTATGGACAAAGCCATTTAGTCTATTAGTAGGAATGGTGAGTTCTCTAACTCTTCCTACTTAAAGGTTATTAGACCCCAAGTTCCTTTGTCACTTGCCTAACAGCTATAGGGAAATTGAAAACCAAGGATAGACTTAAGGGCATAAGTGATTAGATTTGTGTCTTATGCAATATGATGCCTAAACCTATAAGTTATCTTGTCTTACAATGCAACTTCACAGCTACAATATGGGCCAAGATACAATATGAGTCTAGTTTTTCCAATAGCTTATTGGGAAAGTATTCTATTGTGGACTAAAAATCAATACAAAAGAATAGGGCAAGATAAAAATGCTTAAGGCTTAGCTTGAACTACTTTGTTTATTCCTATGGAATGAAAGAAACCAAAGAATCTTTAAGAATATTTCAACTAAGAAGCATATAATTGCACATAGAACCTATTGCTGGATTAAAAAAGTACTTATTGCACACCAAGCCATTGAAGATTGGAGTTATTCTCTCAAAAGAATATGGAACCTGAAGTAACCTAGTTGTCACATTCTAGCAATTATAAATATGATAGGTTGTAATTTTGCTTGTCTTTTATCTCATATTTTCCAAATCAGCCTTGTAAAACTACATTTTGTTTCTTTTCAAGGCTTATCAATGAATCCATTTATACTTCAAAAAAGTTATGTTTGGCCTCCATTTATGACCCTTAACTCTCGAGTGATTATCTCCTTTTTTTCATTACTTGTGTTAGACCCCGACCCTTTCTTGAAATTTAGGACTACTAAATGAGAAATTGTTGGAGATTGTTCATGTATAAAGAAAAGGAGAATTTATGAAATTGAAAAGAAATGGAAAAGATGGTTTAGATACAAGATGGATTGTATGACAAATTTGGGAGTTAAAAGCTGGAAAATGTAAGTTCATTAAGCATGATTTGGTGTTTTATCCATAATTTTTGTTCTAGTTATCCAAATGAGATGATTTTTGATTTAGGATAAACTAGAGAGATAAGGCTACAAATTGTATGAAGGAATTAAGTTCTAATTCAATCTCTAAGAAAGTCAATTTTCGGATGGAAGTTAAGTACATAATATTGTTCCAGTATAAAAACAGTCCGAAATGTTTGATGTATAATTGTTAGAATATGGAACCAAATTGAAGGATTTTGATGTCATTAGAAAATTAAGACAATGAGGATCATTTTTCTAGAAGGAAGTGCAAGCAAATTCCTTCAATTGCATTATTAGAAAAGATGTTTATTTTCGGAAGGAGTTAAGCATGATTGAAATGAATCTTAAGATCATAATAGAGTATTTTGTGGAATTAATTATCATGTTAATGGGATTTAATTAACATGTTAATTTGAGTAAGATCATATGGCATTAGTTAATTGAATTAAGGTGGTAAGATTTCATAAGGGGCAAATTTGGAAGAGCACTTAAGTTTTTAAGTTACAAGGCTATTATGTAAGGGTAAATGGGTCATTTATCACTCATTAATGGCACATTGGTAAATAAGAAGTGTGGGCTTTCATATAAGAAGAAGAGAATGCACGAAAATTAGAGGGAAAAGAACCAAAATTGAGAGAGAAAGAGGGAGAGTTCGGTGGAGGAGGAAGAAAGAAGAAAGAAAGAAGTGGGTTAGGGTTTTAATTTTTCTAAGCTTTCAAGAAGGATTTTGATGTTTCTTCAAGAAGGAAAAAGATGGAAGAAGATGAGAGCTTCCACTAGAGCCAAGAAACTCCTCATTTGGTGGAGATCCAAGGTAAGTGGGATTTTAAATCTTTGAATTTTTAGAGAGCTTTTGGTTTTTATAGCTTAAGAATGGTATGAGTTTATGAATTCTAAAATCAATTTTAGTGATTTGGTGTTATGGGTTTCTCAATTTGGAATCACTATTTGATTTAGAGATTTTGTGAATATTGATGAAGGACATTAAGAGAGGCAAGAGGAATCAAGAACAAGGGGAAGCAATTTGAGTTAAGTTTCAAGCAAGGAATCAAGGTGGGTTTCATGTTTATAATTTGAATACTGAGCCATTAGTATGTTTTCAAGAAATCAAAAAGATAAAATGATTTCAAATTTATTGTTTTTGAATGATTTGAGAAATTGCTACAATTGTTGCATTTATTATTTTTGAATGATTTGAGAAATTGCTACAATTGTTGCATTCATTGTTTTTGAATGATTTGAGAAATTGCTATGTGAATTTGGTTGACGAATTCTGAAATGATGATGGAAATGTGTTTGAAATATTACATGCTTATGAAAATTAAGTTTTTGAAATGTGCCATTGGGCAATCCGTTTTCAAGTTGTGAAAGGCATGTTATGTGGATTTGGTTAGGTCCCTTAAGTATGTCAAGTGCACTTGTCAAAAAGGTTTCTCCCACCTACCCGTTAATGGCATGGAGCTCCTTCAAGGACTCCCCTAAGTTCACGGCTACACAAGACCGCTATGCGGAAATGTGTAGTACGTTCTGTTTTTGGACCAACCCAAACCATTCTGATGTGTTATGTGTTCATGATATGTGACAAGTTTTGATGCATTCATGAATTATGAACAAGATGAAAAATACATGAGTTGTGTGTTGCGATTTTGATTTCTTAACAAGAGTTTTGAGAAAAGTGAGATTTATGATTCAATAAGCATTTGGTAGCAATGGACTTTGTGAATAGTTTTTGGTTGTTATTTGTTATAAGCATATTACCCATGGGCCTTTAAAGCTCACCCCCACTCTCTTTCCCCAGTCCAAGTGTTGACCAAGAAACAGAGTGAGAACCAAGGCATTATTTCGGACTTTGTATGTTTTGTGTTGTTTTGGAATAATTGATGTAAATACAAAGCTGTAATTGCATTTTGAGCAATTGAATGATGTAATTTGTGATTTTGCGAAATATTGTAATATTCCTTGGAAGTGCCATTGGAGCTTGTAAAATACTTATTTTATGATGTTAATGAAATGTGGAATTGTGTATGGCTTTGAATTATGAATTGGTATATGGATGACTATGATGGATGTCGAGCATGAATGGTTGATATATGTATATATATATACACACATTAGTGAGATAGTATGGAAAAAGACACATGGGAATTTTGGATGATAAGATGTAGCTAAATGCGACAAGTCAAATGAGCTGAGACTTAAGAATGGATGATTATGAAATTGGAATGTGAATTATGTATGGATGATGAGTTGAGAAATCTTGAGCATGAACCATGGTTATATATGTAAGATATTATGGAAAAGCAAGAGAGGAACTTGGTGAATGATAAGATGCTATTGAATGTAAGAAATCATATGAATTGAGGTTGAATGTTGGACGAATTCCAATGGCAAATTGAATTGTTTGAATGAGGTTGTAATAGAAGAAGTGAAGTTGGGATGGATGTTAAGTTTTGCATGAGGATAAAATGTGTATGCTGATTCAAGGGAAATTCCGGAATAATTGAGATAGAATTGGCCAAAGTTGTCTTCTTTGAAGTTGTAGTTCGTTTTTATAGCTTTTCGACGCTATAAAGTATGCGATTTTTCGATATTGGAGTTGTAAGTTATGATCATTGCAAGTTAGGATGTCATAAAGGACATAATTCCCGAACCATTCGAGTTTATGAAGTGATATCGAACTAGAAAAAGTTGATTTTGGCAAGATATGAGTAAAGGGAATGTTAGGATGGGTTTAGGAACCTTTGGAGGGGTCTTAGAGGGTGAAAAATTCATGTCACCCGAAGGTTATACGGTCTGCCTGTGTAAATTCACACGGGCCGTGTGTTTTTGGTTCACCCGAAGGTTACACGGCCTGACCGTGTGATTTCACACGGTCCGTATATTTTGACCCTCTTAACGACAGAATTGCAATTTTCAGTCTTCATGAAAGTTTTAGCCTTGGATGTCTACTTTCTAACCGTCTAAAAAAGAAGTCAATCCGACCTCTATAATGAGAGTTATGGCGTTTGCGCCAAAGTATGTTCAATAGGAGTAAAGTCATGTACATGCCGGCTTTGTTTGTCCATAACTCCTTCGTCCGACCTCCGATTGAGGTGATTCTTGAGGCGTTAGATTCCTAACATGTTGTTCTACCTCTCCATGAAAAATTGATAGCCTTTGGAGTTAAATTCAGAAAGTTTAATTGAAAATAAGTAAGGGGTAGGTTTAAAGAGCTTGATCGGGCTATGAACATAATTTGAATTTTTAAGCATATCTTGAGCTATAGAACTCTGATTGAGTCAGTTGTTGTTTTTAAATGAACTAGAGACTAAGAGCTACAAGTTTCAAGAGTCATTTGTGAATTTTGAGTTTTCAATGAGTGAGCCCACCCTTTGTGGCCTGAAATGTAATAAGACTGATAAGGACCCAATGAGGGCTAGTTAGGGTACTTTGGCTTAACCCTACAAGGAGGACCACTCACGCTATACGATTTTGGATAGTTGGACTTCAGAAACGGGGCCCAACACTAATCATTTTTTTGTTTATTTACCATTTCTAACTTTGCTTTTTCTTTATGATTATTCAAAATTTTAATTGTTTATTAGAGTAATTTTTCTTTATTTTTTGTTTTACTGATTCTCGTCCAGCTTTTTTATCAATTGATGCTTCTTTTTTATAATATTTTCTATTTTTAATAAATTTTTTCCTTTTGGAAGGATCAAAATTTTCTTTATAACCACACCATACCCTGTGCGAGGCTTAAATGTGATTGGTGTAGATCAAGCATAGGCATTAGTCTATTGAGTATAATCCAATGATCAGAAGGAGTAATATAAAAAATTAAAGAGATTGAAATCAAATCCTCATCCTCAAATTTATGATTATTTGTTATAATATTAATGACTTCTTAAAAAAGAGATGTAATTATCTCATATATAGATTTAGAGAATCTAAATGTATTACAAGTAATCCTTATATGAATTTTTAAAGAAAATAAGAAGTCGTGATATAATTATATGAAAAATAGTTTTAAAATTTTCAAAATAAAAGGGTCCATTATGCTTCCATACCCATATCATTAGTTTTTTTACTGTAGCTTTACTTAGTTTTCGATAAATCTTTTAACGAGCATTCCAGCTCTAATCTTAGAGATGTATACCAAATAGCCATGACTCTGATCATTTAGAGAAAAATTTAGTTTCAAAAATTTCAAATTAAAGGGTGAAGTAAATCACGCGTTAGTATAGACTTTATGTTTGATATACAAAATGCATAAGAAGGAAGGTTGAATTGAGTATTCTTTTTCGTGAGTACAATCCCCTTATATATTTTTGAAAACATGCTTTCTCAAAAACTATTAAGTAAGAATATCACGATGTATTGCAGTTAACTTCTAAGTAATTGTATAAAAACAATAGGAATAAAAGTCGAGAGTTTGAGAGTAGAAGTTGACACAACAGTTTTATCCTGGTTCACCCCAAACCGTGGGCTACGTCTAGTCCTCAGAATCCTTTTTGAGATTTCACTATACTTCACAAAAGTACAAGTATTCTTTTCACCGAGCCTCTTCAGGTTTCTTATAGCAAGTATTGTTTTTCTCACTTGGCCTCTTCAGGCTCTCAGCTTTTCTTCTTTCTTACAAAAAGATGCTTTTGAGCTTTGTTACAAAGAATAATAGCTCTCAATGTTTAGCACAATGAATAAAATGTTTCTGGCTTTCTTAAAATCTCTAACTCTTCCAAAATTACTAACTTCTGCGGTCTTCGACTCCAACTCGTATTTATAGCCTTCGTCTTCAACTGCTTCTTGATAACTACTTCTTTTTTCTTGTTTCTTGATCTTTGAAGAAACAGTTATTTAATTGAATTTTGTAACTAACTTAGACTGATTAACCATCTGACGTGGTATCGGGTCTTCATCTTAGTTTTGCTTTAGCTTTGTCTTTCTTTCTATTGTCTCATTTTCGCTTTCTCTTTATCTTAGTTTCCACATCGTCATAGTTTCCACTTCATCTTAGTTTATACTTCGTCTTAGTTTCCACTCTGTATTAGTTTCTGCTCCGCCACGTCTTACTTTTGTTTCTCCGCTTCGTCTTACTTTTGCTTCTCCGCTTCGTCTTATTTTTGGATCTCCGCTTTGTCTTACTTTTGCTTCTTCGCTTCGTCTTACTTTTGCTTCTCCGCTTCGTCTTACTTTCTAATATCATTATTATTTGATTTTCATCCAAATTATTAATCGTGAAGTCATTTTGACTTAACAAATGGTCCATTACACTTTCGTGCACAAAGCACCCCGCTTTGCGAGGGTATAAAAGATCCATCAATGAATGCATCCTTTCTCCTTTTTTTTTACAAAGAAATTGTTTCCGTAATTCAAAATTGTGACCTTCTGGTCAATACAGGGCATTATTTCAGATAATTTTTTTAAAATTACAAGATAGTCTCTAAATTTTATAAAATTATAAAACAGTCTCTTAATATATTATATTATACAATTTTTTACTTTAATCCAATCATATCTCAAGAAATCATAATAATATAAAATTGATATAATATTCTTTATTTTTATTAATATTATTACATTTAGAGAAAAATAAAATACAACTCTAAAATAAAAAAAACCACAATGATCATCGCGCAAGAAAATAAAAGTTTTTATCATATCTGCACTACTAATAATATAAAAAATTAAAGAGATTCGAAGTAAATCTTCATTCTTATTCTTCTTCTAAATTATCATTATTTGTTATAATATCAATAACTTCTTCAAACAGAGAAGCAATTATTTTGTTTATAGAATCTATAGAATCTAAATGTTATCCAGACAATCCATATAGAGAATTTTTTAGAAAATAAGAAGTCCTTAATAATATGAAAAATAGAATTATACTTTCCAAATTAAAGGATCAAATATGCTTTCTTACCTATTTCTTTAGTGTTTTGACCATAGCTTCACTGAGTATCGAGTTTTTGTACCAAAGATCTAGGAGAAGAATAAGGTTTTAAATGGAAATTGTGATTTATATCTATGAAAGTTTTATTTCATAAGAGAGGAGATTACTAGGGTGGGATACATAGAGAATGCTTGATACCCCCTTCTATTATCCTAAGGTTTTTACTTATACAAACGAACTTGAAGTATGGATTCTAACTTAACAAAGTTACATTATACCAAATTTTCAAAAAGTAGATTGTATCTTTATTGATAATAGACTTTCCTTTTATCAAAATGGTTGGAGACATTTCCACGCTATCTTTTATCTTTTTGATTCAGAATCATCACTGTATATAGATTAAGCTACATCTTTTCTTTTGAAAGTCATTTGGCCACTTGTATAAGCAAGATATGTTTTTTGTATGTTTTCGAAAATGAGAAAACCTTTTCTGTTCCTTAGCACTTGATCTTATCTTTCCTCTTTCAATCATGCTTATCTTCTTGGTCGGAGACATCATTAAAGAAGAAAATTTTGATTTTCTAGCATAGGTTTGAAATCCTTTCTTAAATGACGCCTCCATGCCAAAAATAACAATTCTCATGCCAATTCCTCTTCTGCAATGGATATCATTTTTTGTGTGTTTATAAAATTCTTTTCTTAATTTAATATCCACGGTAATGGCAAAGTGTTCTACCTTTCTCAAAGTAATGAAATTATAGGCATCATATCATCCATCTTTATAAAAATTTGGATTAACAGATTTATCTTTAATACCAAGGTATCTTCAGGGGTAATTGTAGAGTTATTTAGATAACAATCCTTAACCCCTTCTTGAATCCATTTGAAAAGTAATGATATCTTAGGAAACTTTAAATTAGTTCCAAAATCATACCAATCTCTCATAGCTTGAGGATGAGCTTCTTGTAAAAAGTTCAATCTTAGATATATCCTAAAAAAAATCAATATAGCAATTATCGCTACTTGTCATTACTTCATAGTATGCCAAAACAATAGGATGACTCTTTGGAAGAGTAACAATCATGACATTTCTCTATATCATCACTTTATGCGTAATATCAAACTTGAGAGAAGTACTATCAAGAGTAACCTTTCCTAGCTTAATTTGTTGATTAGTAGATTCCTTTATCAGGGAAGAGGAACTTATGGATGATAAATATTTAACTATCTTAGCCTTGTTGACTAGGCTATAAATTTTTTGTTCTAAATAATTATAATGGTTTATCTTGGCTTGCCATATATGGAAAAATGAAAGAAGTATCTCTATAACTTCTTTTGGTATGAATTTGAAGTTTGTAATATTGAATAAATCTTTGATTTGTGCTTGGCAAGTATCGATATCTTCAACCATCTATCCTAATAAGTCAAATATCTCTTTTCTAAGGTTGACCATCTTTAGCTAAAACATCTGTGAGAACATTGTTATTAGATTTGATAAACTTAATATCAAAGGTATATTTTGCTAATAAAGCCTGCCATTTTATATATCTTTTATATTCATATTTAGGGGTAAATTATTTTGAATAAAAGCCTTGACTTGAGTATTATCAGTTCTTAATAAACTATGCTTCGATATTAAAATTCAAGACATAAGCAATACATAGTCAAATCATCATTATTTTAAACCTTTCATACCCCGAAACATGTCAATTGAGTGCACATACAATCTTTGCAATGTTTTCTAAATCAACATTCATGTTTGTATATATGCTCATATTATGCATGTGAATGAAATGCACCTCATAAACTCTAAAATGGTATGACTCAAAAGTCTAACATTCTAACCTTCGGTAAGTTTTGGAAACTGGCTATTACATGTTGCAAAGATCATTGTCTGACAGAAATAAGCCAAATGTAGATGAGATTTGCAACAACGTGCTTGGAATAAGATTAGGCTACATCAAAGGTCTTGATTTTGGCCCTAAACCAATTGCTTCGCCCTCATTAAGAGCAGCATATGTTGATCGTCTTGAACAGGAGAACCAGTCGCTTAAGGCTAAATTTGATTGTAATGAACAAAAGCTAGAACATAATGAACGAAAGTTGGCTAAGCTTGAAAAGATGTCAAACAAATATTTGGCCCGAATTATGTAAGTAGTAGTGATAGGGATGGCAATTGTACCCGAATCCGATGGGTACCCGATAAAATTACCCGAACGGGGGCAGATATGGAGAGCAAATTTTTACCCGTGGGGCAGATATGGGAGGTTAACAAAAATACCCGTCGGGTATCAGGGCGGGTGTGGGGTTTACCCGTTACATAATAATTACTATATAAAAAATACTAATGTATGTTATTTTAATTTGTTGTCTTTTTTTAATTC
>JAOQMR010000213.1:20764101-20777217 GCA_027563865.1 Erythroxylum pelleterianum
TGATAACAATTCAACCCCCCCTTCTTGTGTATCTTGATCTTATTATTGTTCATATATTAACGTGTGATTCACTTCAATTACAACTCTATAATTATCAAATTCATTTAGGTTACTTAATCAAATTATTGAGAGAGAGTAAACAAAACTTTAAAATATCTAGGATCAAACATAAATTGAATCAACAAGATAAAGGGAAAACAAAACAAGGATAGAATAGTTCCTAAGTCTTCAACTTTGATCAACCTTAATTTTATTAGTAGCTCCCTTGTTTATTGTTTACTTATTGTGTTTTATTAGTTATTTTAATTTCAATTATTTATTTTGGTTCAAATCAATCTCTATTACCTTAGAAAAAGTTCTATTCAAGTTTTTAGGTGCCTATTAGTCCTCGTGGGAATGATGCCTTTGATGTTATGAGATACAATTCATATATGGTATTGAAAGTTTTATATTATAAAACTTGTTAAAAATATTTTTAAGGGTTGATGAATTTGAATTATTATTTGCTTGAGGACAATCAAATGTATACGTATGGGGAAGTTGATAAGTATAGATTTGCTTATATTCTTAAGCTTATATTTAATGCACTTTGCTTATTTATTTCATTATTTGTATTCTTTTTAGTATTTAAGTTGTTCATATTTTCTCTTTAAGGTCTAATTCACTTAATTAGACAAAAAAGAACAAACTCAAACAAGTTTGTAGCAATTTGGAGTGATTTTGACTAAGGTATGGAGTACATGAAAAGTACATGGCTATGTTTAAAGATTTTGAAAGTGTGCTAATTGATTTATGCAAAACACACCCATATTGATGAGGAACACATTGTTGTTGAGTGATGGTAGGTTGTGTTGATAGTATAAGATATTATTTATGCACGTGTTAGCTCTCGAAAACATTGTGTATCTGTTTAAAGTACATAGCCATCAAGAAGCCTTTGTTAATGCCTATGTATCTCCCAAAATATGAAGTTCAGATTTTAAAAGACAAAATTAAATGAAAAAAGGGATAGGAGGCTCAAGAAATATAATTGGAAACCTTAGGATGGAAAAAAGTGGAAAGAACAACTAAGGAACCCCTTTTTGGAGTGGATTTTCATCAATCTGGAGTGAAGTTTTTAAATATTAAAGGCATTTCATCACGTTATCCTCAATTTTCTATTTTTTTTAGTTTTGATGCTATGTTTGATATGATTAGGAACTAAATTATTTTTGTCTATTTATATTAGATGAATGATAGTTGTGCATTAGTCTGTGTTTTCTAAGTATTTGGTATGTGTTTCTTGCATGATAGGTTAGTATTATTGTGTTTTAGGACTTGTTTTGTGTGTTTTTGTTTAGTTTGATCTTCATGGTTATTCTTTTGTGTTTGATATTAGTTAGGGTAGGAATTGAGCATTTTGGTGTAGGAATGGAGGGTGGACACCTTTGTGATTGAGCTAGGAACCAAGAGAAGAAAAGAGAAGTGAAGCTGTTCAAAAAACAAGAACCCACGACCGTGGAAAAGGGCATGTTTTCCACAATCGCAGGAAATCTATGGAAAAAGTTTTTGTCAAGATAACCCACAATCATGGGAAGCACAAGTATAATTCCCACGATCGTGGCAACTGGAAGTCGAGGGGACACGTGGATTTCTTGTATTTTTTAGGTTTTCTTAACTTTATAAGGAAGAGAATTCTGAGAGCTGACAGACAGTCATGAAACTTGCTTCCTGGAGCCAAAAGACATAGCTAGAGCCTAAAGATAGTTGAAGATTCAAGGTTTCATTCCCGATTAAGCAAAGAGCACCCCGTCATCTAGATTTTCTAGATTGGGTTAAAGAAGAGGAGGAGCTACCCCGTCTAGTTTTATTTCAATTTCTTTCTCTTCTATCATGTTTATCATGGAGTATTTGATTTTTGGGGATGTTATGGATATTATGATTGGCTAAAACAATTTTTAGGGTTTATTGTTTGAACTATTTAAGAACCTTCGGTTATCGATTTAATGATATACATGTTTGTGTTATTTATTGTGCTTAAATCTTGCAATAAATCAAGAGAGTGAGCTTGGTAATCTATATTAATTGTATAGTAAGAGTTAATGATTAATATACCTATAAATAACAAGTTATTGATTTATTAGGAAGAGATTTCAATATATTAATACACTACCTATAGGATAGCTTCATATCTAGTTAAATGATTAGGAAAGACTTTGCACATCGAGAGATCCCAAAGATGATTCTAATTTATTTAACTAGTGACATTTAGTTACAACTTGAGAGAGGGTAGCTAGAATTTTAGGTTTTGAGCATAAAACTAGTAGTGTGTTTTGCATTCAACAAATTTTTGGCACTGTTGCCAGGGATTGTTTGTTTAGCATCTTGTTTATTTTAGGTTACTTTGATTTAAAAGTTTTTTATACTTTTCCTTATGTCTTTATAGGTGCATGAACACAAGGAACACGTGAACGAATACTGAATTTCGCGATGAAGAGTTAGTAGATATCACAAGGCACGAATGACAGTTGAAAAGAGTGAACCGTCAAGACATTATACACAGAAATATGGCAGAAGAAGGAGAACAAATAGGGGCTGAAAGGACATCGATGGACTTTATGAGGCCAGGATTCAGTCCTCAAGGAATTGCTAGGCCATTGATTCAAGCTAACAATTTTGAGATAAAGCCAGCACTCCTTAACATTCTTCAGAGTAATGTGCAATTCTATGGGTTGTCCAATAAAGATCCCAATGCTCATCTCGTCAATTTTTTAGAGATATGCGATACTTTCCTATTTAATGGGATGTTTGACAATACTGTAATGTTGCGACTATTCTCTTTCACTTTGAAAGATCAGGAAAAGGCTTGGTACAATTCACTCAGCTCAGGGAAGATTAATACTTAGGAGCAGCTAGCCCAGGCATTTCTCGCTAAATACTTCCCATTAACCAAGACGACAAGGATCATTAAGGAAATCACAAATTTTCAACACAGTGATAGGGAGTCTTTATATGAAGCTTGGGAGAGGTTTAAAAACTACAGAGAAGCTATCCTCACCACAACCTTCCAAGGGAGTTTCTCATGCAAACATTCTACAATGGTGTAAATCAGAGCACAAGAGGGACCATAGATGCAGCTGCGGAAGGATCTTCGATGAGGAAACTATCGACACAACTTATGAACTTTTGAAAGAGTTGGCAAGCAACAGTTGTATATGGTCAAGTGAGAGGAGTAGGCAAGGGCGGAAGGACCAAAAAGATATAACCCCAATTGACTCTATTACCATTTTGCAGGCACAAATCACAGCCCTCGCCAAGTATTTGAGCAACACGCAAGGAGCATCTTCATCTACAGCCAAAGTTATGCAATCACAGTGTGAGTTATGCGGGCAAGACAACCATTGCATAGCAGAATGTTTCTTGCTGGTAGCTAGTAACACTGAACAGGTAAGTTACTTGGGCCAACCACAGCGAGGTAACTATCCATACTCGAATGCTTATAATCTAAGGTAGAAAAATCACCCAAATTTTTCTTGGAATACTAATAATGCAAGTGGCCAAGCAAGAAAACAAATACCTCCAGGATTTTAGCAAGACAGACTTGGATCTTTAGAGAACAAAATAGACAAGTTGATGGATGTTTTGGGGTCCAAACTGGCAAATCAAGAAGAGAACCAAAAGAGGATGTTTGCGAACTAGGAGGAAAGTCAAAAGAGGATGGAGGCAAAGTTTGATCAGATAATAAAGAACCATGCCTCATCCATCCACAACTTAGAGGTATAGGTAGGTCAACTTGCTCATGGCATGTCTTCTAGAAGTGTAGGTAGCTTACCAAGCAATACCAAGGCTAACCCAAGGGAACAATTGAAGGCTATCACACTTTGAAGTGGCAACCAGATGGAGGAACCAAATGTGAAAAATGATTGCCAAGAAAAAGGAAAAAGTAAGGAGATTTGAGAAGAGAAAGAAGAAGAGAGGCCTTATGTGCCACCACCACCATATAAGCCCAAACTTTCATATCCACAAAGGGTGAGACAACATTAGTGGACATTTATTTTTCCAAGTTTTTAGAGAAATTGAAGAAGCTTCAGATCAACTTGTCATTGGTGGAAGCTTTGAAGTGCATGCCTAAGTACGCGAAGTTTCTGAAGGACAGACTGACACACAAATGTACTTGGGAGGACAACCAGATGGTCACTTTGACAGAGAATTGTAGTTCGATTATCTCAAGCATGATGCCTTTAAAACTACAAAATCCAGGGAGTTTTACGATTCCATGTGTTATTGGAGACTTTGAATTTTCTAAATGCTTATGTGATTTAGGTGCAAGCATTATTTTTTCTGTTTTCAGGAAATTGGGATTATGAGAGGTTAAGCCAACCTCCATTCTCGTTCAACTTACGGATCAATCCATCAAGAGACCATATAGAGTTGTAGAAGATGTGTTGCTAAAACTAGATAAATTTATCATTCTTGTTGATTTTGTGGTATTGGATTTTGAAGTAGATAAAATTGTCCATTGATTTTGGGTAGGCCCTTTATGAATACTAGTAGGGCATTAGTTGATGTGCATGAAGGATAACTTGTTTTAAGGATTGGTGACAAGCAGGTTGAGTTTAATACGTCTACATCTTTGAAGAAATTGAGGGATGGTAATGTATGTATGAAGATTGATGTTGTGGTTGAATGTATGAAGGAGGTCGAAGAGGAAGTTAATGAAATGCTCAGGGATGAGAGTGTGAGAGAAGAGTATTTATGTGAGGAAGTCGAGTTAGAGAAGTTGGAGAGAACAGATATACCTACACCACCTTCTTTTGTTAAGCCCCCCACGTTAAAGCTTAAACCCTTACCTTCTCATTTAAGATTAGTTTTTCTTTTTAAAATTAAAAGAATTCATTAAATTATCCCAAAAAAGGGTAAACTTGCAATGGAATCATTTTTTCTTACTACTATTTAAGTGGTTCCAAGCTATTCACGTCCAATAAAAGATTATAATAAAGCCTCTCATTTTGACATAAAAAGGAATTTGTTTCTTACATGTTCCATCTAGTCTTTATTGATGAACTAGCATCTATATAAGCTTTGTGAGTATATAGTACTTCCCTGATCCAACAAAAGGAATTGTATGCAACACCAACTTCTCCAATGTAATTCCTCTAAAAAAATCCATGATTTCTCTCTCTAAATTGAGTAAATACAGAAATTCAAAGTTTTGAGAAAAGTGTTATCTTTTCCTATCCTCCAAGTCATAGCATTAGCCCATTTTAGTATTTCACACCAATATGATTCTCCATAATATAAAATTTTGCAAGTGTTGGATGATAGATCAAATAGTACTAAAGAATTGACATTTAAAGAAGAGGTGTAGAATAGTCTTAGAAGTTGTCTCATATAATACATATACACCATCTGTGCTTCCATAAAGCAGGTCTTTGGTTATCATCGTCTGCTTGGCTACAATTGAGCTTATAAATGAGGCTTTAGGTATTAAGGTTTTCTTTTCTTTGGACAAAAAAGAAGCAAGTTCACTTCCTTATTTCTTTGGACAAAAAAATTACTAAAATTTTTTTATGCATCAATTCTTGCCAATTTAAAGATGAAGAGGTGATATTATATAAGTATTATAATACATCTTTAAAATACCTAAGATTAGTCATTAATAGTATTAAGAATGATATTAGCACAATTAAGGAATTTCTACAGTCCAATGAACCTAAGAGTAAGTTGATGTTCAAAGTCATGATTGTATGAGAAGTCCTAAGGGATATTCAAATCCAAATATTGTTGTTTCATTAATTGATTCTTAGTTTAATAATCATTCTAATTTATCAATTATGTTGATTTATTTAGTTTATTATTTTAATTGTAAATCTAATTGTTCACTACCATCTTAAATTGTACGTTAAATAATATAATAAATATTAATACTTGTAGTCTTTTTAGGATCAGCCCATATTTGTCAATGCTAGCTAAAGTTACACCATACATTAGCGATATAAAAACACAATAATTAAATCAATCATCACAAATCAACAAACAAGTTTCTAACAATTTAGCAACTCATTAACTTTACCTCGTCAACCTCCCACAAAATTGTTCTCACTTTCTTTGCCACCTTCCACTTATTATGACACTTTGCTAGGTGATCCTCATTGTAATTAACCCTCCAAGTCTAAGATAAGTTAATATAGTAATTAATTAAACTCCTCATAAACAATATTTCAAAATATTACCACAAATTGCAAAAAAAAAACAAATCCAACATATAAAGAAAGATATTCACCTAAAACACCCCTTCATCTGTGTACTCCTAACTTTATCAAGTACACAATCACTATTTAATGATAATTGACTTTGTAATCCTTTCAAAGTTTTAACACTATAGTCTCATTAGCTTTTATGTGAACTCGTTTCATTTTGTTAGGAACCTCCACGATATATGCCACATTATTACCACTAATCTCCTCTATTTGATCCTCCTTAAATTTCGAGAATAGCTTATTTAGATCAAAGTGAAGACACATCCAATTTAGAGGTCCCATATCACTCTAGACCTCTCTATTTCTATAAGTTCATTGAGTTCCATATTGGTAACCTACTTTTTTTTTTTTTTTGCATTTGATAACTCAACAAATACTTATACAATGTAATCATAACCAAAATAATTCATAATTTATGAACAAAATTTTAATTTAATTTGATCTTAATTGCATACTTAATACTTATACAATGTAATCATAACCAAAATAATTCATAATTTATGAACAAAATTTTAATTTAATTTGATCTTAATTGCATACTTTGTCCTTTACGTCGCCACTTCGTAACTTGTCATACAAATGACAATATTATCTTCAACCTACAATTCAAAGTTTTAAATTAAAATACCTTTACATTATCCTCATATTAATTTTAATATGTTTGCCGATTATACGTACCTTCCATTTAACCTTTATACATTCTTCTTTCTTTTAGAAGAGATAGTGATATGATAATAGCTTTTTCTTTCTTGTGTGGACTTTGAGAATGAAAACATAAATTTCAACCATTCTGAACAAATATCATAACCAGACATGACAAATATCTTCAAAACCAAAGCATATATGCAAATAAATTCAGATCAGACCAGGCCTTAAGGTATTGATTTTTACCTGATATCCTGAATAACACATAAACTATCAACGTGTGGATGTCCCATACTGCAGTCCTCAACCACTATGTCAATTTCAACAGACGGAAAACTCTGGAGATCATGCATGTCTAAAACAAAGATATTAAAAAGACAATGTATTACCATAGAGAGAGAGAGGAGGGGAGCGATAGTGTTTGTAAATCATGTCTATGAATGAGTTGTTTGGTTAGTAAGTGAATAGAAGTACTACCTTCCTGTCTAGACGTCTAAAACGTACTGGTACTGGGTTGGAAATGATTGAACAACTATGTTTCTTTGTTTTTGGGTTCTATTTGGGAATTAGCGCTGTAAGAAAAAGATAACGAAGAGCATACTGGCCGGAATGAGCAGGAAAAATTGAAACTTGAGCGGGAGGAGTTGTTCTCAGGCTTTTTAAGCAATTTCGATAATTAGTAAATTATTCATTTATGTGACAAGTGACAAGTGACGGCCATTTATGTCACCACTTGCCGACTACTCTTTTTGAGACGATATTTACAGGTATTTTAGGGGGAAGAGAAGTCGCGCGTAAAACACTCTGTTACAGTGGTTCGGCAATCATGGAACACTGTATGCCCCAACCTCCAAAAGGTACATACTACCCTCTTTTAATGCAAGATAACCATTTATTACATTCTCAATCACGTCCCTCTGACTCATCGCATCAGGACTTCGAATGAAGATACTCACATTTTGAGGAAAGTGGTTAGCCAATCATATCACGTCAGCCACGTTCTCGAATTTAATATATATTCAAATTTAGTAATCGTACCAATCCCAAGATTGATTCTAACTGACGCCCATTCCTCAATTCCTGTCCTCTTTTTTCCATGTTTTCAGTTTTCTGTTTCGCCTTATCCCCTCTGCTCTGCGTGAGTCAATCATGAATCATCAATTCCAAATGAATGATTAGGCTTTCTTCTGCCTCTTTGACCTTTCCCATCTTTTTGGTTTTCTATTCTCTTCCGAATATACATTGTACAGTAAAACGTAAATTCCCCAGTTATGTTCTAAAATCAAGATCTAAGATTAAAGGGACTGAATTAATTGGAAACTGACAAATAGTTTAGTCTAACAGAAAATTTGTTTTAGTTCAATAGTCTTCTATTGTTTTTTAAATCAATTAACTAGAAAAAGGTTTGGTTATGGCTGTACATGGTTCAATGTATGGTTCATAAAATTTAAATTTTCCAAAACTATTCTAAATATTGCAGATTTTAAGAAACTAAATCTTTATAATTGTCTTAAAAATAAAAGTCTTAGTTTCTATTGAATTCACGATAAGAGGTAGTATATATAAATTAATGATTTACTTAATATACTTAAATATGAATTATTAAACATAATTAATTTATCTTATTAAAAATAAGTAAACGATAGTGCATAAGTAAAGGGAATTAAATAGTCAAATTTCAAATGGAGGATAAGATCATATAAAAGAGTTATGGGTCATGTATTTTATTAATTGTTGTTAATTACAAATTTAGAAACAAGAATTAATAAAGTTAAAGTTGTCATCATGACGAAGGTCCAAGTTAAAAATCTTTTAAATTTTATATCTTTGTTAAATGTCATTTTAAAATCTTTTCAATGTTATATCATTTTTAACATTTGTTAACTTTGTAATAAGTTATGTAGATTATGTCAATCAAATGTTATGTCTTTGTTAAATAATTTTAAAAAGACATTTTTTGTATCATTTTCAATATTCAAAATGTTTTACTGAAGATTAAAATTGATATAATATTTAAAACTTTAAAATAATTGCTTATCATTCGCATCAAGCCAATTCAATGAAGCTAATCTTTGTAAAGTTATTAATAATTTTATATTAACAAATAGGACTAGTTAATTATTACAAATTATAGTACTAACTGTGTTGATAATACCTATATATGAGACTTGAGGGGAAGTGTTGATAATACCCACATATGAGCGTCCCATATTGGGAAAAAAAAGAAGGAAAGAAGATAAACATATAAGCTTAGTAGGCTACTCTACCTATTGCCAATTAATTTTAAAATGAAACCTCACTTGCCTTCTCGTGTAGGCCCGTAAATCCATTGCAATTTTCACAAACTGATCATGTCTTAGTAAAAATTCTCTTACATCAATTTCGAGAATGAATTAGATTTGAAAATTTGTAAACATGGTACTTAATAGATTGTATATTTTTAACCATTTTAATATTATTTTATAAACTAATTTCAATTTTTAGGACATTAAAACTAAAAATAAGTGGAAGCATTCATTGTCCCCCTACATCTACCAAGATTAGAAATTTTTCTAAAAGAATAAGTATATTAATTATTTAGTACATATTGGCAACTACACATTTAAAACACTAATTAAGAGTTAAATATGTTTAGCGGTAATTATATACTTGTACTAAGATACTGGCATGAAAGCCTTTGCACATTATGAAATGAAAATATATATAAGGGTGATCACAAATCAATTTAACTATATTAATGTTAAGAGAAGATATAATATTAGGGCTTTGCCTTAATAGAGGCAATGAATTTCTATATTTATTCCAATTAAATTTTAATAATTAATAAGTAAGAAATTATGATAAAATTTATAGTTTTTAATTAAATCTCACACATGCACATATGATATGTTTATAAAGATTCATATAGAAAAGCTAATCTTGAAATCATACAAGAAGGCATATATGCCCTAATAGTCAGGAAAAGGGGACAAAGTTCCTCCATGATTTTGTTGTTGATTTATACATTACAACTAATTGATTGATTATATATTTTTGATATATTAAATTAAAGATTTTCATCTTTATATATGTTTATTAATTAATTTATTTATAAGATAAATTTCATAAAATAATTATATTGAGATAATAATTGTTAGATTTATATTATATTTATGTATTACTTTTAATCAAGTTTAGTTGTTACTCTATCAAGATGAAATATTTTTAATTTATGCACCCTAATTATAATATTTTGTCATTATAATTAGGGTGCATAAATTAAAAATAATTATGTAAAATATATTTAAAATTTGATATAAAATAAAATTTTGACAAATTTTTATTTCTTAACATTTTTAACAAACCAACCACCATCAATGATAATGGTAATGATTCATTCATCTTAACCAACCATCATAATTATAATGATTATATCAATTCTCATTCCTCACTATATTCATTCCTATTTCCATTCCCATTATCCTCTATAAACTAAGCGCCCCCTAAAATACATTATGTATATTCATTAAGAAGGAAGTAGTCCATCTTATAAATTAAAATATGAAGATACTCAAATAAATATATAAGTATTTGTTAGATACAAATTCATTGAATTAACTTGACATGATTATTCTATATGAAATATTACTAATATGTTTATAAAAATTGTTAATCTTTAATGGCACCTAATAGGGGATGAATTGGATATTAGTGAATTTAGAAAATAATTGCAATTTAATAAAGACTATTAATTGATTTTAAATTGAATGATGAAATGAAATGGAAAATTACTTCAATTTAAAATTAACTGAACTCAATCGATCAAGTAAAAATAAAGTAAAGAGTATAGAGAAGAGAAGTTGCAAGCTAATTTTATAGTGGTTGGGTAAACAAACGTTATCTATGTTTACTCCCTAAGTCTTTCTTAGAATTATGCTAACCTACTCTTTTAATTAGGAGAAAAGGGATATTCTTACAATCATTTGTATTTGGCAAAAAATAACTTTTCTTGAAGCGTGAAGAGGAACCTCAATACTTCCTAGAAAATCTAAATATAAAAAACTAGTCCTAATAGATATTTACAATTTAAATGACCACGCCTACTCACTTTAATGCTCAAGATCTCTAATCACGTTAATGAATACTTGTAAATGCTTAAAAGCTCTTCTAGATGTGTTATTATAACCCTCAAATGTTGTCAAGATGTTTTGCAACTGAATTTTCAATTATTTATACCCATATATCTCTAAAATATCTTTAGACACAAAAACATCTATTGAAATATCTAGTAAGAGCGAATATGACAATTATGCATAAACGGGACTATATGGCATATCCATTATCTCCAAAATATCTATAAAAGAAAATTATAATGCACATACCATAGAAAATTCACAAAATAAGTGTATTAAATATATTAGTTAACGGTGTCGAATTAAAAGCCATGTACTTACCTAAAATAGGTGCTTGCTAATTCATCCTGACATAATGTAATACTACCTGCCTAGCATTGACTAATTCATCCTAGCCAATAAATTAGTACCTAACCCAATCTAGAGCTTAGTATTCATCCTGACTAACGAAATGATGCCTGCCTTAATTTGACCTAGAATAATTGCTCAATTTAACAAAACCTTCAATTCACTATAACCTCTACATGTGGTTTCTACAATTCTAACTCAATTTCAATTAATTTAGGTATACAAATAATTAATTAACAACTAATAAAGTATTGATATGTCAAATTAAAACATTAACTTAAAAATCTATTAAAATATAGTTTTTGAAAAATTATAAGGATATTCCATTACAAGGAATTAAAATTTGAGCAATATATAAAACCAAATTTAAGAACTTTTATAATAGATTAGGAAGAGACCAAACAACTTTTTAGTCTTCGTCTTGAAGTGAACTTGTTGATTTTAAACTAGGTCATAAATGTGAGAACTCATTGGTGCAAATCACCACTTATTGGCAATTTTGATGTTTTGTTTCTTAGTTTGATTAACTAAGGCCCTTACTTCACAATGACAAATCCTCAAATCTCTTCTTCATTTTTAGAAATATTCTAGGTACTAGCAAGTTGATAGTTACGCTTAGTGTATATCTCCTGATCTACAGTTGTTCTTTTATAGAACCAATGAACTCTAGCAGCAAGGTGTCTTTATGCTTGTCCCCTATTCCTTACATACCATAATGTAGATATTGTTAGTTTATACCCTACAACTAATCGCTTTGGTTGTATTTTAGTGACCATTATTTAAAGACATTCTTTATCTTGTACATGTTTAGATGTATATGATAAAGTACATGGGATAATTAATTAATTATGCATTGCAAGTGAAATTATAACGAGATTATAATTATGAGATTCATATTGTATTTATGTTCTAAATTGCTCATAGTCATTGTCCTTTTAAGATTGGATATTGATATAACGCAAAAAGACTAGCACACATTATATATTTTTTTTTCTTATAATGGAAGTTGTCGATATCATAGGCTAAAGTATGGAAATACTTAAACTAACATATGAGTGTTTGAAAGAGAATAAGTTCATTGAACAGATCCGATATGAAAAATCCATTTGGAACATTACTTGTATGTCTATGAAATTCTTATTGTAATGATTGTATAAGTGATCCTTTGACTTTATTGTCTTGTTTAGGGATTGATATATTTTGATACTATTTATGACCTATTTCATTGTAAGTCGATCAATTGATAGTTATTGGATGTAGCATGAACTATTTAGAGCTAAGGTCCAATTGCTAATGGTAAGGTCCAATTAATTAATATCATGTGTCTTTCTAAGAGTTATAGAATATTCTTTGAGCATTCCATATTGTCTTGAACTAGCTCCAACTAATATTCTTATTAAAAATTATGTTCAAAAGATAAAATAAATCAATAAACTTCTTTTACCAAATTATTTTATATGGGTTCAATATCAACTCTTAATATTTTCTTATGAATTAAGTGTAATTCTTTTATCTTTCTATATCCTCATGAATAATGTTAACCCAAAAGTTATGTCTACAATACAAAAGAGTACTCAATAGTGATAACAAACTACATCAACATATTGTTTATCCAAAAAAATTGTTTGTCTCAGGTAATATTGCTAAAATTAATCAAAAATATCAATATCCAACTAAATTAACAAACATAATAAAATGCTAAATTCCATCAAATCATAACCATTGCAATTCAAGATTCTATAATTATTTTATATTATTAATTTGAATTAGAT
>JAOQMR010000213.1:20815802-20837138 GCA_027563865.1 Erythroxylum pelleterianum
CTATAATTTTTTGGCTGGATTGAATGCTGAATTTGATTAGGTCAGGATCCAAATCCTTGGAAAAGAGGACACTCCATCTCTAGAAGAGACAATCTCATTGATTCGAGCAGAAGAAAGCTGAAAGAGTGTTATGCTTGAATCACAAACCATGGATGGGTCAGCCTTATTAGCAAAAACTGATCACCAGGGCAAAAGAAATAGTGATCTATCTAAACATTCTGGTAGAGAAAACCAGGGGAAGGAGAATAAGGACAACCTCTGCTGCACCCACTACAAGAAACCGAGGCACACAAAGGAAACATGTTGGAAATTACATGGATAACCACCAAGCCGAGAATGGGGAAATTGTGGGGGGACAGCAGAGGTCCCAAGCACATATGGTAGAATAACCCAAAGCTAAGGAAAATTCAGCAACAGGAGGATTAAATAGTGAAGAAATTGAGAAGCTCAGAAGCTTGTTGGGGACTATTGAAAAACCTTCTAAGACTTGTTCTTTGGCTCTTTCAGGTAAACCTTTACTTCCTTTTTGTATGAATGCCTCAAAAAATCTTTATACCAATTCTTGGATAATAGACTCGGGTGTCACAAACCATATGACACCCACATCTCAACTCTTCCACACCTATATCCTATGCCCAAGTAACAAAAAGAATGTAGTGGCCAATGGCTCTCTAGTTACTGTTGCAGGGTTAGGAGATATACACATCACACCTACCCTTATTCTTAGAAAAAGTCCTTCATAAACCAAAATTGTCGACTAGCCTTGTTTCTATTCAAAAATTTACCCATGATCTTAAATGTTATGCTACTTTTTTTCCTTCTCATTGTGTTTTTCAGGATCACGTCTACGGGAGGAGAATTGGACTTGCTAAGGAAAGGAGTGGCCTTTACCTACTTGAATTGTGTCAAAGAGTTAGGAGCAACCTGTCTTTGTAATTTCTCAATTTGTCAAATAAAGATACCATTTGGCCATATCATCTACACCTAGGTCATCTATATTTAAAGTTTTAAAGGTCATGTTTTCTCATATGTTTCAAGGATTAGATATTTCTGAATTTCATTGTGATGTTTATGAATTTGCAAAACATACTCGAGTATCTTTTCCTATTAGCAATAAAAGAAGTCATCCTTTTCATTTGATTTATGATGACATATGGGGTCCCTCTACCATACCTTTCTGGGGCTTGCTGGTTTGTATCCTTAATTGATGATTGCACTTGAGTTACATGGCTCTTACTTCTTAAACAAAAATCTAACGTTAGCCTTGTTGTACCTAATTTCCACTCAATGATTCAAAACCAATTTGGGGTTAAAATAAAAAGCTTTAGGACAGACAATGCCAGAGACTACTTCAACCAAACTTTGTCACCTTTTTTTCAATCACAGGGCATTATCCATGATTCATAATGTGTTAACATACCTCAACAGAACGGGATAGCAGAAAGAAAAAATGGGCACTTACTCAACACGACCCGAGCCTTACTCTTTCAAGGGAATGTCCCTAAATCCTATTAGGGAGAGGCAGTTCTTACGGCCACCAACTCCACCAACTGTTCCTCTTCAACCTCTGGCCGTTTTAGATCAACGTATTAAGGCAGGACAGATTGAGATTTTAGTCCATTGCTGTAATTCTTCTCCAGCAGATGCTTCATGGGAGAATGCTCAAGATTTTTCTTCCAAGTATCCTGAATTTGCGCTTGAGGACAAGCGCCCTTTGGGGGCGGGCGGTAATTTTACCAAACCTCTACAAGTATACACACGTTACACACATCGCCTCAAGACCAAACAGCCACGCATTGAACTCCTAGACTAACTGCTATGTGGAGTTGGACTCATTCAATTATTTTGATTAGTTTAAGCATTCAGTTATTTCTTTTTGAGTTGTGATTCCTGTTTTGTAAGAGGGAGTTCCTCCACTTTCTTTTAATTGTTCCGAGTTGTAGGAGGGTGTTCCTCCACTTCGAAGTAATGCTCCCTTAATGTAGGAGGTAGTTATGCCTCACTCAGGTATTTAAACAATAACATCAATGAGAGAAGCAGCTTCCAAAATCAATTAAGTCTTTGAGCACTTAGTCTCAAGAGGTTCCAGGTTCCCTCTCTAGAGCCCGAACTCACAGCCAGCATAGGTCGCAAAAAGAAAAACCCCAACCTACCCACTCAAACACCATCCACACCTTTGACTGAAAGACCCATAACCAGATCCTTAACCCGAGACCATAATAGTGGCTTTGCAAGCTAATAATACACGAGACTTAGTTACTGTTTCACATGGTCAAACAGTAGTGGGCAATCGTTAGGTGTTCAATGTTAAGGTCAATCTTGATGGCTCGATCAATTTAAAAGCTCAATTGGTAGCTAAGGATCATACATAGGTGTATGGTATGGATTATACTAAAACTTTTTCTCTTGTACCTAGTTGACATCTATTCGTGTTTTCATTACATTGGCAGCCACACCCAATTGTCCTCTTCATCAACTCAATATAAAAAATGTTTTTCTTCATGGTGATCTTAAGCAGACTATTTTTATGGAGCAACCACTAGGGTTCGTTATTCAGGGAGAGACTAATCTAGTATACTGCCTTAACAAATCTCTATATGTTCTGAAACAATCATTGAGAGCTTGATTTGGGCACTTTAGTACAATAGTTATGGAATTTGAACTATGTCAATGTGGTGTGGATCACTTCGTGTTTTATCATCACTCTGAAGCTAGTAGAATTCTTTTGATCATTATGTTCATGACGTTGTTATCACTGGAGATAATAAAATAGGAATCCAGTCCTTTAAAGTCATTCTTGCAGACCAAATTTCAAACAAAGGACCTTGGTTCCCTAAAATATTTTCTGGATATTGAGATAGCAAGGTGGAAGATGAGGATTTTTCTATCTCAAAGAAAGTACATCCCTGATCTTCTAGAGGAAACAGGTCTCTATTGGGAACTAAGCTAGTTAATAGTCCCATGGAGCCAAATGTTAAACTTAGTGTTGATAAAGGAGAGTATTTGGAAGATCCGAGTAGATATCGAAGACTTATTGGTAAACTAAATTATTTGATTGTTACTCGTCCAAATATCTCGTTTGCTACAAGTGTCTAAGTCAATTTATGGAGTCTTCGTGAACTAGCCACTGAGATGCAGTTATTAGAATTTTGAGATATTTGAAAGGTTCTTTACGGCAAGATCTTCTATACTAGAACCCAAAATGATTCTTCTGAACATCACAATGCTTATTAACTCCTAACTAATAGTTAAACCAAACTTAAATTTTTGTCTAAATTTTCTTCTTGGGTAATCCAACATCAAATGAGTTGAAGGTTATTTGTCTTCTATGTTTTTTTTTATATGACCACCAACACAAATTATGTTTTATAAGATTAAAAAGACTAATCTCCTTAGCTAATCTAATAAACTCTTAAGGAAGGTTTGTCAAGAATAAAATGTATCATGCGCTTTTAAGCGTCACCTTGCTCATTAGGAGAAAGGGTGCATGTAATAGCAAAGCTATAGCAACTCTTTTTCTTTCCTTGCAACTCTTTACCAAAGGCAAGTCAAATGCCAACGTAAAATGGAAATAGTTGTTCCTTAATTCAATTCTTCTAAAATCCACGCTCGATTTTGCATGTTGTAAGTCTAATTCAAGAGGAACTTTTCAATTCCTTTTCTGGATCTTGCTATAGCTACACAAGACCTTCCTACAGGGCTATGGTCATTTTGGCCAAATCTTCCAACCTTTTGGCATTCACTATATTCACTCCTTGTATCAAGGGCTAAGCTTGCTTACTTTTTCATCAAATGAAACCTATCAAAAAACAAGTGACCACTAGCATTCCTAAGGCATCGTGTTTGTTTTTCTATGACCCTCATCCGAGAGCCATTTCAATCTCATGAAGAAACTCACATCGAGAACAAATATATGTTAAAAAAAAGAGTGAATCCCTGGTTGAAAGAGAGATACGTCTAAGGTGGCATACAAGCAAATTGTTCATGCTAAGAAAAAAGGAGATGAGTTCACAATTGCTACCAAACAACAATTGCCCTTACCTTATTAGATTCTCTAAATGAAGCCCAAGAATCATTTCATGGGTCAAGTTTATTTCTATAAAAATATAATTTTAAGAAAATGCAGCACAAATGAAAACCATGTTGAGTGTTCAATGGAAGTCAAACTCCTATGAAAAAGAAAATTCCATATTCACCTCTTCGTTCCTATCTTGAAAAGCTTCAACATTTTTTATTCACATTTATACAACATGAAACAAAGATCTATTACCTTCTATGGAACTTTATAGAAAGACCATTTTTGTTCCTTTTTATCCAATCATAACCCACTACCTCCTAGAATCAAGAACAAAGAAAAAAGATATAAACTAGGCATTACTCCTAATGTGCTTAAGATTGAATAAAGGATGCAATAAAAATAATTTGAATTACACAAATGGGAAAACAAGATCTATTATGCCATGGTATTAGTTCCCTACTAGATGTTCATTTTTAATTTTCCACTATATTTTAGGCCTTTGGCAAAATCTTTTATTAAAATTTCATATTAACTTTATTCATATACCTGTAGCTCTTGTCTTCGCAATTCCTCCTTTCTTGCCTCAGATCTAGAACTCCTTTGTACCTCAAAAACAATAGCAACTCCAGCTACCTGAGAGAGTGGGAATTAACAAGGTCATTTACATTTGTGGTTAGTTAGCACTATAAGTAAAGGACGCATATATTATTGAGGTTCAATTTTGCATATTAAAAAGATCAACCAATTTACTTGCTAATCCAATGATAAGGCAAAGTGTGAAAAAAGGTACGAAAGAACAAATCCCCAAGTTAGCTCTTAAATCTTCCTTGTATCCCAACATAAATTAACATATATTTAATACAAAACCTAAGAAGTATTACACATGTTTCTCCACTGTGCTCAGTGATAAGTCAAATTAGATAGATTTTAACCAAAATTCAAAACACTTTCAACAAGCCTTGTTATTCAAAAAGTTAGTAAAAGGCTTTATCAAGAATAATTTACAAGTTTGATATTACAAAGTCCTATCTTAGATTATTTTCCTTCGTAGTTCACAATTGGGTAGCTAGTTGCTAAAAGAGATGAAAATTAATAAATCTAAAGGTGGCAATAGTATGAAGTTTCTTTCTTTTCCATTCTACTGAGATCAAATTCTACTTTTTTCAAATATTAACAAATGCAAAAGAATGTAAACCGCTAACCAAAATAAGGATAAAAGCGTAAAGACCTCCTGAGGCAAAATCATTGAAATCCTAGAATTAGCTTCAATGTCTACAGTATGCAACATAAGTATTACCAAAGAGGTTCAACTGCAGTATAAAGGAAATCAATCACTTGATCATACATAAGAGTTTTAAAAGGAGGTACTACAACAACCTTTACTTAAGAAAAGGTGGTGGAGACATGGGATATGGATCATCATAATGGCAACAAAATAGAAGATATCCACATGATTCTTGCTTGAAGACATCACATTCTTATCAGCTCTGACAATAGCAAAAGGATTATGCTAAAGATTTTATAGCACAATCAAAGTATCTATTAGGATACTTTTGTATATTTTGTTGAAAATGCAAATTAAGAAAAGGTTTAATATGTGAGAGGTCAATCAATATCACAAATTTCATGCAAAAAAAAATTATGCTTCAACGTCTTTTGAACCAGTGTGGTTTCTTCCACTACTTTTGGCCTATAATGAACTTAGAATCAACATCAACAATTCTGGTTTAATGAAAAAAAAGAGTAAGTTTGCAAGTGCCACAGCATTGTTTACTCCTAAATTAATGAGTCACAGAAATCACGGGCATCAAGAAACTTTACATGTATATGTGATGCAAAACCACCAAAAAGGCATAAATGCAGCTTTTAGTAGTCAGAATTAGTATCGACCTTCTATTAGTAATGTTTAGGACTACATAGACAGGATCAAGGAGACACGATATGATGTGCAAATATTGTAAAAGCATACTTCTATATCAACTTTCCTTTTCTTTCCATTTCTTTGTCTTCCCCAATCCCATATGAAGATTCCTTTTAACAATCCCTGAAAACTTGTTAGCCTCCACCATCCATACACCATAACTTACAAAGCATTTATTTGTCACTAGCAGTTAGAGATATTGAATGTTAGCATTAATGGACTTGGGAAGAAAAAGAAATTTATTAGACAAATTTCTGGCATAGCATTACTGTACCGTAAACACAAAAAGTTCTCCAAGAAGATCAGCTGCAGCTTGGACCGCTTTCTCCTGATCCAAAGGACGTATTGCAACATCGGTCGCATGTCCATAAATACGTCTTTGCAAATTGGTCGTGAATCGATGATTTACCTGTGTAAATTTTAATAGATGATGCATTGCTCGGAACTCTAGTGTAAAAGATGTACAGAAGTGAAGCAGAAATCAAGTGAATGTGTTCAGATTTCAGTAAAGTGCATTTATATGTATATAACTTATTTTGAATGATCCTTTGAAAAGAAGCAGAAGGGCTGAGCAACTCGCACACTCTATACAACCCAACGAGCATAGAGGAAAAAGAAATACATGAAATTATAAAGAAAACTCGAAGAATGAAATACTTATAAGAAGGTGAAAGTTGAAAGAGAAAGAGAACCTGGGCAATGTTTATTATCAAGTTACGGAAGCGGGGGTGAAGCCCTGCCTCCTTCTTCAGTCGATTCGCGAAGGGCTTACAGATTGTTTTGAGAGCGAGAGTTCCTAGCTTTACTACTGGTAATATCATTTATTGTTTCTACTCTGTTCGTTATCTGAGCTTCTGACTTCCTTGAACATACACAAAAAGAAAGAACGAGAGAGAGAGAAAGAGACAATCTAACGAACTCTGTTTTACGACACGCAGCAATAAAGTAGACCGTGGCTTTCGTAGAGACCTCCAGAATCTGAAAAGGCATTACATTTGCTGGTGGACATGCGTTTAGGGGCCAGGACAGGGCAGTAGTAATATTACAAGTCCGCAACAGATTCTACGCGATCTAATAGATAGGGAAGAGAAGCCTAAAAAAAAATAGATAGGGAAGTGAAAAAGGGCCCAGCCGATTATGGCCCAAGTTGATCGAGCTACGGGTTAGTTATAAGCTAATTATGATCGGCCCAATCAGACCACGGGTTAAGATGGGCAAGTTATAGGCCGACCCGACTAACCTGTAGCTTAATTATTATTTTAAAAATGATGTCATTTTTAGATATAAATTAATACAACAAGGAGATACTCTAAGGGCTTTTATTCATGCATGATAAATGTTTTCCAATATATGATGAGTGTTTCCTAAAAACTACCTTATGATAACATTGTAGATATTATTTACAGGTAAATTTGCCCAAAAGAAAGAAAATCTTTTGGATGATAATTATTAATAACTTCCCTGTAAATAACAATAAACAATAACCATCAACAAATAACATGAGATAGAGGAATTGCTTGTCCATATGTTCTATAAAAATGGGACATTTAAATTTGGACACTATAGTCACTCTCCCATAAGTATCATAAATTACCACTACAACTGATTGAAGTAAAACGTCCACTTTGAATTATAAGGTAATATATGTTAGACCTTAACATTTACGAGTGTACAAAAAGAATTCTAACATTTTTAACCCTTGTTGAATTCAACCCTTAATTGATGGAACCTTTAACTTCATTAACGTTCCTTCATTTATCTAACGACATGATTTTTTTAAATACCTTTAATAAGATCCATATGTGGAGCCCAACTAATACTGATGCCTTTATAAAAAAAATCCAAATCCCGTTGTCCCTATCCGTTGTTGTTGCTAATTTATTGAGATAATGTGTATCCTATCAAACCTATGCTAAAGACCAATAGGCAATTATACATTTTGTTCTTATAGCTTAAGTGAATATGAGTGTGAATCCTACAAAAACTAGAATTATTAACCGTCTTTTTATTATCTATTCTAATAGAACCAATTATTTCTTTTAAAAGAAAGATTAACTAAACTAAAATTATTAATATGAAATAATAAACCCAAACAATGAGCAAGAATGAAGCAATCAGTAGATAAATAAGATCCAGATAAGAATTCTTTTAAAAATCTTCCTATTCTCAAGCTGATCTTGACTCAATGATTAGCCTGTTTTCTTAGATCGGTAAAAGTTTCAAAGTTACTACTATATTCTTTCTCGAGAAATACAATCCTTATCCTTAAGTTGATTGGTCTTAATCTCTTTCCAATCAAAACTCTTAAGAATACATTAACTTGTTAAGTGAATTCCCGTGATAGATTTGACTCTAACCTAAAAGATTTATGTGTTCTTATCTCTAACATTCCATGCAACTCTTATTATTCGTGTCATGATTTGTTCATACATATGATTTCTTAATCCTTATATATAAGAACCTAAATTGAATCAAAATGCTAGGATATCTCAATTTAATTACAATAAGTAATTACGAATAATTAGCAATAAAACCTAAGCCTATCAATAAAATCAAGAGATCAATCCAAAACAATAGTTAAAAATACATCCCATCTAGATCTATATCCTAATTCATTTCATAGTAAAGTAAAGAAATATAATAATACTTAAGAAAGAAAACAAGATAAAAGAAATCATGATTATAGGTTATGGAAATCTTAATATTATTCAATTTAATCTTGATTGAACCTTAAACTTTGTCTTTAAAGTTACTCTTTTCTTGTCCTAAGATGATCTCCTTATAACTACTCTTTCTGATGTCTTCACTCTTTTTCAATTTCTTATTTGCTCTCTCCCTTTTATCTCAAGTAAATCCTAAAATTTTAACCAAAAAGTGTCCAAAATAGACCTATATTGGTCTTGTGAACTTCATCATGTAAAAAAAAACCTTAATATAAGTAAAAATTAATGCCAACTCATGTCAATAACATGGACTCATCTTGCACACATATTGGCTTAGTAGCTCCTTTATCACGCTTCCGAGGGTTCATATTGGGAATAAGGGTGTAAAGGTCATGAACATTAGTTCATATTTATATTGTGTTCCTTTATAGGGTAAGTTATCAAAGAAGCCAAATGAACCATTAACGTACACGACGATGAATGCAATGTTGTGTTTGACCCATTTTCTGCACACAAGTCCATGTCTAAGCTATGTTCATCCAAAATCGCCCTAAAATTTCTTTAACTTTGCTCCAACTTACCTGAATTCATTCCTTATTTTAACTTGGTTTCAACTTGCCTGAATCAGGTAATGCTTTCAAATTTTCGATTAGGAGGAAATCAAATAAAAAGTAGTAAGGATCTAAATCATCGTCTACTTAATGAATATTCTCTTATGGAATGTTGGAGGGCTTAATAGCCCTAATAAATAGTAAGTTTTGCTTGAGTATTTCTTGATATTAAACATTTTCTTTTTGGTCTTTTAGAAACTAAGCTCAAAGAGAATAATTGCAGTAACTTAATCTTTATGAGAAAACAATGGCTTATTATCTTTAATAACCAATTGCATTATAATAGAATGTTGGTGATTGCTTTTGACCTTACTAGGCTTTAGGTTAATCATTCCATTATTGATGATCAGTTCGTACACTTAGGAAGATGGTTCTTAATGAAAATTATTGATAGAGCCTTAATTAATGCATAATTCTTGATAAAAATTATTGATATAGCCTTAATTAGTTCATAACAAATCTCAAATTTTCCTAATAATAAAGCCTCTTTAGTTAACCTTCTTTTCTTTGACCACACTCCTATTATAGCTTAGAATCATTCCACAACTTAAAAAAGAAAACATCCTTTTAGGTTTAATAACTTCTTAATTGAAGTGGATGGTTTTGGAAAATCAATCATCAAGGGGGCTAGCTATGAATTTTATGAATAAAAGATGTACAATTATATGAGGAAACTTCATAATGTTAAAGATAAACTAAAGACTCTCAATTATAGGAAGTTTAATAATATATATCAGATTTTCTCTATTACTAAGGATGTAAAAAAGGGCTTAAACTAATAAGTTCAATAATACATATCATGTTCTCACTAATAACCATTCACTTTAGGTTAGATGGATCTGTACACATTACCTAAAGAATGAAGATTTCTATATTGCCCTTCCTAAATATAATTATTCAAAGACTATTAGTTCATATTCTTAAACTAAGGGATAAAGTCAAGTTGGATTTAAGCATAAGATACGCAATGAGGCTTTTACTTGGATTTGGCATGATAATTGCACCAATTTTTGTTCTTTAAGCAATGTAACAAAACTTACTCCTCTTAAGAGAAACATCTTATACCATACATCAATTAAAGAAGTCTTCAACAATAGATTAAATCTTGAGCAGCTAGCAAAGACATCACTCATTAGCCATCTCTTTAGTTTTATTCTCAGCTGTAACAAAGAGGATTCTATTAAGTGGAGTAAACACCCCTCTAGTTTATTATCTAATGCCTCCTACAAACAATTACTGATGGATTAAGCTCTAAGAGTAAACTAGCTTAAGATAGTTTTACTTAAACAAGTAAGTCCCATAGTGTCATGCATCCTTTGGCTTACTATAAAAGAGAGGTTGAGCATATTAGATAGGTTTAGAGGATTTTGGAATATACCAAATTCTTGTGCACATTTTAATTACAAATCTAAATCTATTAAACATCTCTTCTTTAAGTGTAGATTCTCCTCTCACATTTAGGAAAGAATTCAACTTCTCTACAATTTAAGCTCTCCTCCTACAAGCTGATAAGGTTTAATCAATTGGTTAAGTTAAATCAATAGGATAAGTAATGAAGACCTAATAGTTTATATACGTATATTGGCGGTGTGGTTTGTACCTTGTGGAAAGAAAGAAATCAAAGGATTTTTGTTAATAAAAGAACTCAGAAGCATAACTTATTGCTTAAGCTACCAAGGATCATTATGGAGCAACTAGTTACTCATCAAATCTATCACAAATGAAATGAAATTATTCTTGTCAATTGGAACTTGCCTGCAAATTTTTAATTTTCGCAATGCCTTGGAACTTTAGGAATATGAATCTAATTCTCAGGAAAAGGTTAATAGAGTAAATGCACATTTTGATCGACTCCCACTTTTGTTTGGATTATTTAGTTTAAATGTAAAGTTGAAAGTTACAATGAGTTCTTGTAGGATAAATGAAACTCTCTTCGCAGTATTTTAAGACTAGGAAACTAATGGTTTTCTATCTTATAAACTTAGGACCTTCTATAATTCAAAAGCTCTTAGTTATCTCTTCTTGTTAGACTTTGAGAGTTTATTGGTTAAGAACTTATATAACTTCCCTTTTTTTAGGTTTCTTTGACTTGTCTTTCCCTCATTATTGTATTAACTAGCATTACTTTATTATGCTATATGAACTTAGATCTTTTATCCTTTGTTATTTCGCCATCTTGGAGCTATTTAATATAATTCTTTTTAACTTCTCAAAAAGAAATACTAATTAGTTTAATATTATTAAAAATTATGAAATTTTATTTATTATATAATAATACTAAAAAGTTGCTAATTTCTCATTTTATATATACTTGATATTTTTTATAAATAATAAATAATTAATTGGATTTTATTGTTTTTTAATTGAAAGCAAGAATATGTTAAAAGCCCATAAAAGAGAATCCAATGTTAAGACTTACAATGGGATGCTAACACATGATTGTAAAAATCCTTTTAAGTATGATCAATCTTAAATTAAAAAAGGACTATAAACACAATATATCATTTACTAGATCCAATTCACCAAATTGTATAAAGCCTAAGGATTTGGAATTAATCTACAATAGGAAGTGCCCCTCCCTGAACATAATCCTTTTTTGAACTCCTTTGACTACTGTCTTCCTTAGTTTATGGGTTGAGGAATATTCCATCTATTAGTCATATTAATGCTAATGTGAATGTGTGATCCACTTAACATTATTATTTTCCTTATCCAACTTAGCATGTTTTGGATCATTTTTTGGATGTTTTCTTAATTTCATGGAATGTTCTTGCATTTCTCTTTCTCTCCATATTAAATATACCATGCAACTAAATGCAATCTTGAAAACTCTATAATCACTATAACTCAAAAGTTGAGGTTTCCCTATCCAATCTATGATGTCATTTTGCTCAATTTGCTAGTAATAGAATATGATGACAAAGGTTAGCTTAAAATGTCATTTGAAAACTAGGTGAATAACATTTTAAATCTCTTATTGGAGATTTTTTAATTGAGATTGTGGTTAGGTATATCACCTCTTTTCCACTCTATCATCTAAGTATGTTCTTAGTAGCTACTTGAAGAACAAAAGAGGCCTTTGAGAGGTTATGTTCAAACCATATTAACTTGAACCAATGCACTCTGTAGATAGAGGTTCTAAAAATCTCTTAGCATGTTTTCTTTATGAACTTCTTTGATGAATGTCTCATTTATATGATTATATCTTCTTTGTTTAAGTTAGCTTTTTTTACTTGGTATATTAGTCAAAATGGTAGAGAATTCCTTAAGGTTAGATGAAACTTATTCTCTTAAATAATTTGTTTAACTTTAGCATGATTTAGGAGCTTATGTTTCAGATAGGCTAACTCAAGCACTTTTTGGAGATGGCATAACTCATTCTAATTATGATACCAAAACCAAGTTAAGTTTCCATCCCTTATTTTACTTTTCATCATATTATTCATATTGTTCATCATCTTTAGTTGATTCATTTTCCTAGACGAAATTGTTTTCATTTTTATTTTTCAAAAAATTCCCCTTCAATAATTGAGTGCAGATCCTTGACCCAAAGATTTGGGTTAAATTCACCTTGCCTCTTTATATGTATAAATTCTTTAAATTCTCCTTGCCATAAAAAAATTGGCCATTATTTTGATTGGGGTTACACCTAATCATCCTTCAACCTTAGGAAAGAAAATTTTGTACCATTTTACTTAACTTCTAAAGCATTAGAAGCTATACCATACTATAAGAAGTTTTTTTTAAAGTTTCTCTATAACCTTGATAAGTTTCTTGGGGATGATCAAATGTGATCTCTAAACATATATTAATTATTATGCATCTCATTAACTTATAATATGCTAGCAAAAAAAAGAAGTCTATTATTCTATTGGCTCATTCTTTTGTGGATAATGTTAAATAAAGGTTGGCAATCCCTATAAGTTATTTACTTGGTGGTTATTAGAATGCCTGGACATTTAAAAAGGGGATACTTAATGCTTAAACTTGAAATAGTGGAAAACTAATATACTAGGTGAGATACTCATGCAAATGAAAAAGAATGGCTTTTGAATTTGTTAAAGGATAAATTTATAGAGCATTTATAAGGTTTTAATGGAGTTAGAATTAGCTCCACAATGAATAAATAGGTCATTTGTAAATGACTAATTGAATATTTTTAATTTCTTACATTTTTTGTGAAAAGAGAACTTTTCTTTTTACTTCATGTTGTCTTGTTTCAATCTAGTTAGTACCTTAATATAAAGGATAAAAAGGTAAAGGGATAAGGGATCACCTTTCCTTAGTCTTTTATCTCCATTGTTTAGGATTATAGGTCAACAATTAATGATTATGTTATAAGTAATTATGGTTATACATTTCAAAATCCAACTAACGAATTGCATAAGAAATCTAAAAACTTTTAGTGTATGGAGAATGAAGTTCTAATTGATGGAATCAAATTCTTTACAAAAATTGATCTTTATAGTATAACTTTTGGGGAGTTATTTTCTTGTGATAGTTTTTGAATAACTCTTCTGCCAAGATTATATTATCTCCATTTTTTCTACCTTGAATAAAATCCCCTTGATATGGAATAATGAAGAAGTTCAACATCACTTTTAGTATGGAAGCTATCAATTTAGTGATAATCATGTATAAGGTGTTGTAATAAGATATGGTTTAAAAATCATTCAAAGATGTTGGATCAAGGATCTTTCTTATAAGGTTGATGTAGGTTTTGTTTAATTCCTTTGGCATCATTCCATTGGAAAGGAACTCCAAAATGGAATTAGAGAATTGGTATTTAACTAAGTTCCATGATTTTTGTAAAAAGAAAGAATTTAATCTAGCTGTTTTACAAGCACTATTTAGATTTTAGGAGAATATTGCTTTTTCAAAATCAATCAAGGTGAATGGCTTTAGAAGAAACTTAGCTTGCTTACCTAAAATTGATTAGGAAATGTTTATAGAAAAATAACTATTAGACAAAATGCCTAGTTTTCTTTGGAAGCATGTCTACACCAAGTTCAAGATATCTTAATGCACAATACGATAAAAAGAACTTTAGATAATAGACGAAAGTTTAACTGTAAGTACAATTATCATTACCTTTTTATTAAGGAAACAGAATTCATATCATTACAAGAAGTGGCGCTGCAATAAGTATAAGGCAACAAAATAAAAAATATTGCTTTAGGTTTTAACTAAGGCAACACATTAGTTTTAAACTATAGCAAATGTTAAATAGATAATGCAACACTTTAAGTTCTTTTAGGTAATAAAGTGAATTTTTTAAGGCAACAATTTGTACAAATAAAAGCAACAATTTATTCTTTCGTTACCAATAATATTTAACGTAAAAGCAAACTCTTGTCATTATGTAGGCAACATCCATATATACATTAAAAGCAATATATAAATATTAATGTACATACTTTTAAAGGTAAATGACTGAAAAATTGCATTTATATATAATCTATAGTCCATAAGAACATAAAAAATTCAACATTTAAAATATTCAAAGTAAAAATGCAAATTCAACATTAATTAGTTGAGTCCTGTAACTAACTCCAACTAACTAACTGTCTGACGTTCTCGAGTATCTTCCTTTTTGTATCGTCTAATATTGTTGCTTCGTCTGGTATTGCGCTTCGTCTATTGTTGCTCTTCATCTGTTGTTGCGCTTCGTCTGATATTGCGATTTGTCTGTGTTGTGATTCGTCGAATGTTGCGCTTCGTCTGTTGTTGCGCTTTGTTTGTTGTTGCGCTTCATCTGTTGTTGCACTTCGTCTAATATCAATGTATCGTCTATTGTTAATGTATCGTCTATGATGACGTGTATCCTCTATTACTGACGTATCATCTGGGATGACTAAGTGTTACTTACATTTTTCTGCAAACTTAACAAACTTACCAAAACAGTTCATACATTTCTAAGATTATTATTATTTGATTGTCACCAAAATTAATAGAAGTGAAGTCTTCTTCACTTAATAATTTCCCCTTTTTGATAATAACAAATAATCATAATTTTAGAAGATAAAATGATATTAAGATGAATAGACGAACAGTATTAAGACGAATAATGAGACAAAAAGCATAAGAAATGCAAATGCATATATGATTGCAAAGCTATACAAGGCTTTCTATTTTCTCTCTTGTTCTCTGCTTTTTCTTTCTATCTTTTCTTCTTCTCCCCCTATTTGTTGTTAATCAAAAAAAATAGTTCAAAGAAGATGCTTTATAATTTCAAAAAGCATATGTTGCATGTCAGTACGGATCATTTTGAGGTCTTGTTCAATAATAACTCGTAGAAATGCTACTTCCTCATGAAGATCACCTACTAAGTCACTTAGGTCATCAACCGTAGTATGAATTTCCTCAATTTCTTTTGCTAAGGCTTCCTGAATTTCCTTCTATTTGTGACTTGCTTCCGTCTAATTCATGAAATGCTTTAAGAACTCCAAATTAACAATAGGATCTTAAAGTATTTCACTAGGTGGATAGGGGTGTTCAACAACAAATGGTTATGAAGGTAAAACATCTAAAACTATGATTTTGATTGTGGGAGGTCTGAAGATTTGTTTTCCTTCTAGGAGATCAAAATCATCAGGTCTAGTTAGTTTAGGAACTGGTTGCCCAAAAAGGTGTAACACTTCTTTAACTGAGGATATGAAATTTAAAGGTTTGAAATGCATGACTAAATGCACAAAAGTCTCTAAGTTGAAATTGATACCTTCAACTGTGATACTTCTATATTGTCCTTCTGTCACTTTTCTAACTATCTTAAAGTTTGCATTTGTGGTGGAATCTCCAAATTGACTTCCTGATGTTTTTGAAATGTGATGTGAAACATAGATAGCTCCATGTGTCTCTGCTTTTCTCTTCAATGACACTTGTTGTGATGATTGTTTAACTCGACTTTCCTCTTTCTGTGAAATCATCTTAGCTTTTATTGGTACATCAGACGATTTCTCAGTCTTTTCTTCTGTGGAAGTTGTTCTTGTCTATCAAGGTTTTGTTTTTCTTACAGATGTAACACGTTCACTCCTGCTCCATCTTACGATATTGTGTTTCTAAATGGGTGGAAGCCAAAGCCACCAGGGCTGACGATTCTAAGGTTGTTGCAGAATTTGTCAAGTTTAACATTTTTGCTAGGTTTGGAACACCGCGAGCATTGATTAGTGACATGGGTACTAATTTTTGCAACCAGTTGGCTAAAAATCTTTTAAAGAAGTATCGTGCCACTCATAAGGAGTCTACAACCTATCAACCACAGACAAATGGGCAAGTAGAGGTGTCAAATAGAGAAATCAAGTTAAGTCCATCCTTAAGAAAATGGTGAGCCCAAATCATAAAGATTGGAGTCAGCGACTTGATGATGCTCTTTGGACATATAGGACTGCATACAAGACATCAATTGACATGTCTCCATACCAACTGATATACGGGAAGCAGTGTCATCTTCTAGTGTAAATTAAGCACAAAGCCTTTCGGGCCATTAAATAATGTAATATGAAGTTAGATGCGGTGGATGAACTGAGGAAACTATAAGTGCAAGAATTAGAAGAGCTTAAGCTTGAAGCTTATAAGAATGTAGAAATTTACAAAAAAAAAGACGAAACTATTTCATGATAAGATGAACAGTAGGAAGAATTTTGTGGTTAGACAAAAAGTTCTTCTCTACCATTCACGACTTAAGCTTTTCCCCGTTAAATTGTGTTCCCGTTGGATTGGACCTTTTGTTGTTACTAATGTGTTTCTATATGGTGCTGTTGAAATTGAAAGCTTATAGATAAACAAGAAATTCAAAGTCAATGGTCATCGATTGAAACCCTTTTATGAAGGATTCCAAGTGGAGGATGTGGAAGTGATAGGTTTAGAAAACCCTCGTTATGAAGAATGAACAACGTGGAGTTGAGCTAATGATAATAAACAAAAGCGTTGCTTGGGAGAACCAAGGGAATTTGAATTATGTCTCTTTACATTTTCGTAATTGTAATTTTCCTTAAATTCTCCATTGCTTACATTTGATTTTACATTAAGCACAATGTAAGTTTTAAGTGTAGGGATGAGAATATTAGTTTTTATGCATGTTTTAAGCTTAATTGTTGCTTATATAGCTTCTTAGGCTGTTTTCAAATCAAACAAACAAAATAAAAAATTTTCTTATTTTCCTTTGCTTTTAATATTATTTAGTCATGATTAGAATGTGAATTGACTAGAAAATTCATGACAACCTTAACATGTACTTTTGCTCTTGCGATTGGTTAATATGCATTATCCTTAAAACACCGATGACTAGTGGTAGACAAAAAGCTAGTGAGGTTTTGAGTTGTATTAGACTAACACTTCCATATCAGTCTCATTGATTGTTGTTATAAGTGACCTTCATAATATGTACATCCTTACTTTGCTTTGATTTTCCATTCAAGACCACATTTTTATCACTTGCACTTTTATGAAAATGATTAGGCATTCTTTGTTGATTACAAGCTACATTAGCTAAATAGCCTACCCATTTATGTGAATTTTCCTTTGCTAACTCCCTTTGAGCTTTATTAGCCTTTCCTTTTGTACAAATCAATTTACATGCACCTAACCAAATGCCTTACCCAAGCCTTAAGGCTAGTGAAGCATTTGTCAATTCTTGATGATCGTGATTGTACAAAAGCCTAAGTGTGGGGGTATGTATACATGTGGGTTTGTTATAGTTGTTAAAATTTTATGTTATGAATCTTATGTGTTGATGTAGCTTTTATTACTTTTATATTCATGAAAAATAAGAAAAATAAAAAGAAAAGAAAAGAAAAATGTGAGTTTGAATAAAAGTTGCAAGGAGGAAATACAACCAATGTGAAAATTTTTTAATTAATAGTTTATCCCCCTTAAGTTATATTAATTGGGTTTTTGAATATATTGCATATGAGGCAGATGTTGTTTTGGATGAAGCATTTTTTGTATTATGTTTATGTGGCTTATGGTGTGAGAGCTGAATTGAGTTGTGAAACATAGTTGTTGCATTCTTCATGGCTGATGGTACCAATTTTGAATGAATGTTAACTTGCGCGTTTGATATCTCAATAAGTGCTACTTTTCCTTCACTAGCTTGATGACTTTTATACTATATCACCTAAAATACATCTCACCTTACCCTTACCCACATTACAACCCTAGAAAAGCCCTTTGATTCATGATTATGCATGTGACTTTTAGTGGTGGAAAAAAGAAATGATATGCAAACTTGTGGATCATTATGATCATGAATGGTGTTTGAGTGTACCCATGAAAATTTGAACACCTTTTGTCCAAGTATACCTTTAGATTACTCAGTTTCTAAGGGTGATGAATGTTAATTGATCATGAGTAGAAACTTTGAATGTTGAGTTAGTGCTATAGGTTTTGAAAGTCATTCATCTTTACTTATGATTATCTACTCCTAGGAAATATGGAAAATGATTAAGAGTTTTGGTTCGTGATTTTGATTTTGACAATTTGCCTGAGGGTAGTCAAAAGCTAAACGTGGGCAAATTTGATATGTGTTTAAATGTTGATTCATTTGATCTACTGCACTTAGTGATTAATGCCTTAGAAATGCTTAGGATACTCACTTTAACTCATATTTGATTTTAGGTACAGTTTGGAAGTGAAGGAGTTAAAGTGACCCGAAAGTATATGTGTTAAGTCATCTTCTCGATGTTTACACTCACTTGTCCTCATGGAATAAGAAGGAGAATAATTAAAGCAAAGAAGAGAAGACTTGGAGAAGTTTAGAGGAAGAACCCACCTAGTTGGCCATGATCGTGAAAAAAGAATGATGGAGTGCCAAGATCACGGCATAATTGGACACAATCATGACATAAGCTTATCACGATCGTGGCCTGTGCAACGACAACTCGGGGATTACTTCTGAAGTCAACTTATCAAGGGTCGTTTCAAACATTTTGGGCTGAGTAAAACCTAATTTTTACCCTAATTAGAATGAACTACAAAAAGAAAAGAATGAAACCCTGAAAGGGAGCCTCCATTCTTGCTACATTTAGGAGAAATTCCAAGGAGAGAAGAAAAAATGAGGAGAGAGAAAGATTTGCATTCCTCTTCATTCCTCTTTGGTTTTTAATGGATACAGAAGCTTTCTTTGCAGATTCTTAGAGATTGAAGAAGGAAATGGAAGGCTAAACCACCTGACATCGATTCGAAGGGGCAATCGATGCCGAGGAGCATATTAAACATATCGTTGTTATGTATCATTTTCTTTCCCTCTTTAGGAATTGTTTACATTATCTTGTATGGACTGTTTGGATATTGTATGAGAATGATTTTAATGCTCTATTGAATTATTTTTCATGAAAAACCCATATCTAGAACTTGGATGCCATACATAATAGTCATATTGAAAGTCATATGTAGCAACTAATGGTATTAAATCGTTAGGGATAACGTAGAATAAGTTAAATAATCTGAGCTTATGTGATTATTGCTTAGATTGATCCATTTTTCTCACTTATAAAGTGACTGTCCAGATAAACTTAGAGAGCTTGTTCTAGGTTTCCCAATATTTAAGGTTAATTAACGAGCTCTTCTTAATTAACTACCACCTAAGGAAAAACCAGAATTAGCAGAACTTGTTGTTGATTCACGATTAATAGTCTTAAGAGAAGTGTAAAGGAGATAATTCAACGACATTTGTGAAAACGTGCTTAGGCCAAGATTAAACCAAAGAATCATAATTTAACTTATTCATCAATTTTATCACTTTGCTGCTGTTTAATTCGATTTTTTTATAGATTCAATTTTACTTTGTTTTCTAATTTGCTTCAAACCAAAAACCCCCCATGTTTTGCTTATACAAATAATTTAGGAAAGTAATTAGAATTAATTTCTATGGGATCAACCTAGACTTACTGTTAGCTATAATTTTAGTTTAGTTATTTTGATAACATTATGGCGCATGACCAGATATATAATTAATTAATGTGTTGATTGGATATTAACAAGATATAGATTATGTAGTTCATTACATTTAAAACATCCACATAAGAAAACATACATTAAAAGAAAGATTAAAGAAAAGATTTTTTTTTTGAAAAATATGAATTTAGTTAAGCCTTAAAGGCTGATTCGGAGTGACATAATAAGGTTCCAAAAAGACATCTTGGTGATGTCTCTTCACCACAACTCTAAATCCTTACATACACTAACCAAAATAAAGCTTAAATGCTAGCACCATCTACTTACTTCATTTTCAGGCTTGATAGTGAGCTCCATTACACTATGTCATGCCAATATGTTGGTGGTTTAGTTAGATTGCATTTGTTGAGAGTTATGCTCCAAGCTTCACTGGCGAAATAACATAGAAAGAAAAAATGTTGAATGATCTCCTGTGCCTTCATGCACAGTAGACACCAATTTGCAAATCACCATTTATTTGATTAGCATATCAATTGTTTGAATCTTTCCTTTGCTTACAATCCAGAAAGTAGTTAGAGGCAAGTGGAAGAAGATATTTGCACCATACAATCCTTGTCTAGGGGATTTTAACTGTTGAGCCTCTGAAAATTTGTCCCCATGTCTGAAAATTCTATCTTCTTTGTTAGTGAACAAGGAGATCGATGTTGTTTATGTTGGAATCCAACCGTGATCAAATCACGGGCACAGTGGAAATTAAAATTTTACGGATTCTGAGCGGATCCCAATAATTGATTAAACTTGAATCAAAAACAAAAATGGATCTAGAAATTCTACCTTGTTCGCTTTCTGGAGAAAACTTAGAATATTTTCTCTGAGTGATCAATCACTAGCTGTCCACGTGTCCAGCCTCTGATGGTATCCATAGAGCAATTTCCAAAACCGTTTTTGGAGGAAAAAGACAGAAAGTGCTAGCTTTCATAAAGCTTTCCCTTTAAATAGAAAAATCAACATTAGTCTTTTATTAAAATTAAAACCCCTTAATTATAATTAGAATCCAATTTTAATTCTAATTAATTTAATTTTAATAAAATCAAATATCTAATATTTGATTCTCAAAGTTTTTGAAACTTTGCAATTAAGTCCAACTTAATTGAATTGATTTTTCTTTCACAAATTGCTCTTTGATGTGTGACCCATTAGGTTCCTAATAACTTGGCAATGATTATAAAT
>JAOQMR010000213.1:20869456-20879927 GCA_027563865.1 Erythroxylum pelleterianum
TCACACTTTTTCTCTTTATTTCTTAACTTTTACCTTCCATTTCAATCAACTATTCACTTTAACTTCATAACCCATACATATACAAAAACCACTCATTTTATTTCATTTTATAATTCTAAATTCCACTCAAAGATTGGGGTCCAACAGATCAAACCCTGTATAGAAGGATGATTGGCTTCTTACTTTATCTTACAGCAAGCAGACCTGATATCTTATTCAGTGTTTGTTTGTGTGTAAGGTTTCAGGCCGATCCTAGACAGTCTCATTATATTGCTGTTAAAAGAATTATGAGATATCTCGCAGGTACCACTGATCTTTGCTTGATGTATAAGAAAGGTAAAGATTTCAGGTTGATTGGATATTGTGATGCGGACTATGCCAGAGATAGGATTGATAGGAAGAGTACGAGTGGAGGTTGTCACTTCTTTGGCCCAAACCTAGTTTCCTAGTCAAGCAAGAGACAAAGTTCAATCGCCCTGTCAACTGCTGAAGCCGAGTATATGTCTGTCGCAAGCTACTGTTCATAAACATTATGGATCAAGTACCAATTAGAAGATTACTCAGTATAAGAAGAGGAGATCCCTATCTTTTGTGGCAATACGAGTGCCATCAACTTGTCGAAGAATCCAATTCAACACTCCAGAGTCAAACATATCGAAGTAAGACACCATTTCTTACGAGACTACGTTCAGAGGCAGATCGTGAGTCTTCAGTTTGTTGAAACAAGTCTTCAATGGGAGGACATCTTCACTAAGCCATTGAGTGAAGAACGGTTCAAGGAAATCAGATGGAATCTCAACATGGTTATGTTATGTGACCAACCGTCTGACACGTCACAACCTAGTTAAAAGGTCGTAAGAGTTAACAGCATCAGTAACAGCAAGTTACAAATGGTAACTTCTGGCACAAGAAAGTTTTGGAGGGAAAGATTCTCATAGTCTTGAGAACTTCACCTATTCTAGAATACTCTTGATTTACCCCAATATCGACCTCAGAAGAAACCTCAACAAAACTTTTCATTACTCTGCTCTCTTATCCTCAGTAACTAACCCTACCTTAGAAGAAGAAATCTGTGCAATCAGTTCCTTACCAACTGTAGTAGCAAATGGAGTAAGCAATGATTTACGGAAGACATGTTGATTTTGAGTCCTTGAAGAGAGACGACATGGACATTGAACCAGAGATAGTTGCTACCGGATGGAGGAAGTTCTTTCAAGTTCGAGAAATCATCTATCAGAACAAAGTGTATAATTTCTGGAAGAATTTGTGTTTGGTAGATAACACTATTGTATTAACAGTAGATAGATTGTCTATCATAGTGACAATGGAGTCGATTAAGAAGGCCATTGAGTGTCCATCTGCTGGAGAAAAGCTCACAAGCAAAGCCAGATAGATGACGAAGTTCAATGTGAACGAAAATGAAGTTAATCGACAGTCGTATGGAAACAAAGACCCAAGGAAGAGAAAGGCCTCAAGTTTGTTGTCGAAGGCTAGGGTCTTACATGCAATTCATTTCCATTGCATTCTACAAAGAGTAGAATCAAGGCATTTGGTGACGACGCTGGATGAACAATGCCTATTTTATCTGTTGAATCGCCAACCTGTTGATTGGTTGATTTACCATTTCTATTTTTTCAGTATATTGTCAAGGCGATGAAAGATTCGAACAACTACCCGTATGAAATGTTGCTCACAAGGATATTTCGAAATTATGGAGTACTTCTGGATAATGGAATCAGAAGTAAGTGGAGTGTCAAGAGTTTTATCAATTTCGCAACAATTGGTAAAATGGGTTTGAAGAATCTGAACAAAGAAGAAGTAGATTCTGAGATTACAGCAAGAACTCAAGGGGAGCGTGCCAAGAAGAGGACTCCCATAAGAAGTTCTAAATCTCAATCCAGTGAGAAAATTCCCATAACTGGAGAGAAGAAATCATCAGATGATGCAGTGAAAGATAAGATGATTTCACGAAGAGAAGGTAGCCGGGTACAAATTATAGAAGAAGGTTCATTAAAGAGAAAAGGGGAGACACTTTTGAGCAAAATACCGAAACAAGCAAAAAGGTCATCCAGAGTTCGAACCTTAAGACAACAAGAGGAGAAGAAATCCCAACAGTTGAACTGAGTCGAAGACTCTGATTCAAGAGCAACTCATCCTACAGGATCTTTAATCTCAATCTTAAGGGAAGACACAGCCAAAATGGCTAGGGAAACTAAAATTAAAAGAAAATTGGAGTTTGAGAAGAAGAAATCGCAGCCTCAACAGACTTCAAGACTGATTAATGAAGGAAAGAAGCAGAAAATCAGTCAGAGTAAAAGCACTCCCACTCCTATTCAGAAGAAGAAAACAGTAGAACGCAGTCTAGTCCAGGTTAACGCTTCTCAACCTTTGAGTAAAGAGGATTTGAGAATCAAGGCTATTAAAGAAGTTCAACCTGCAAGGAGTAGCAACTCAATAATAATCAAAGAAACCCCAACAAGGTCAGTAAAAGTTCAATTACAACCTATTTTGGTGAATAGTAGTACAATGCATTTGTTGAATGATGATAAGAAGAGTATGTATGAGTTTCTAAGAGATCAAAGAACCAAACCATACCCTACTCACATGACAAAACAGAGGTACACTATTCTTCCAATCACAAAGAGAACTGTGATAAAGGTTATGCCTGACCTTCAACTGAAGCCATACATTGTTCCCAATGATGATAAAGGGAAGAAGAAACTTTAACCAGAGGGGGTAATAAGTGATCTTTCAGAAGATCAGATTGAAGCAGAAGTGCAACGCATAGATGAAGCATGCTTTGCAACACAGAACATGACGGGAACTTTCATTTCCCATCATATTTCACAAGAACCAGGGAGTAGTGGCAGTCAACCTACAACCAATGAACCCTGTCTAATAGGTGGAAAATTGATAAAAGGGAAGTACAACACCATAAGGATTGGAGATATGATTTACATCACTGAGACCCTTGTGCGGATGATTATGCGCATTAGGCCACTATGTACTATATCTTCAATTGGAGAAGTTCTACCCTTGCTTGGAAGAAAAGTCATGCGACTACCTATCCCTGATGATCTCAACCTTCCAAAACCAAACCTATCTGTTCAACCTCCTTCCATTGTTATAAAAGAGACACCTGTTCTATCTTCAGATGCGTATAATACCACAATTGCCTTTGAAGATGAACAACAGAAGGATGATGACTTACGAGAGGACATAGTTAAACTACAAAAGGACTTCAAGTCACTCAGACAAGAAGTAAAGGAGATGAAGGACATGATGACAGAAATATTGAAGCATCTTCGGTCCTAATCATTTTTTATCAATAACAAATAGGGGGAGAAGTGAGAAAGGAACAAGAAGATGAAATTCAAAAGAAAAAGATAAGGGGAGGAAGAGTGAAGAACAAGCAGAATAAAGAGAATAAAAGAAGATCTGTTCTTAGTCCTGTTTTTCTCTTGTTCAGAATGTATATAATCTGAACCTTTTTTTCTTTTCTATTACTAACATGATTATTTGTTATCATAAAAAGGGGAATATTGTTAAGTCAAAAATGACTTTACGTAAATAATTTTGATGGAGAACAAATAATAATGAAAAGAAGAAAGTAAGATGGAAGCATAACAGAAAAGCAGACGGAAGAGTAAAGCCAAAAATCAGACGGAAGAAAAAGCACATGATAGCGGAGAAACAAGAAGCAGACAATAGCGCGGAATAAAAAAGCAGACGATAGTGCGGAAACACAAAAAGCAGATGGAAGCACATGAAAGTCAGACGATACAAAAGACAGACGAAAGAAAATCAGACGCAAGGCACGAGAATAAAAAAGAGACGGAAGCGCAAGGAGAAAAACGTCAGACGAAAGAAAGTGAGACGGAAGATCCGATACCACGTCGGATTACTTATCAGCTTGAGTTGGTTATAGAACTCAACTGAATAACCGATTCTTGAAAGATCAAGAAGTAGTTGAAGACGAAGGCTGTAAATACAAGTCGGAGTTGAAGACTGCAGAAGTTAGCGAAATTAAACAAGCTTAGCAATTTTTTAGAAAATTTATTGTGCGAAAAATCTAGAGCTATTTTTCTGTAACAAAGCTCAAACTATCTTTCAGTTGAAAGAAGAGAAAATAGCCTGAAGAGGCTAAGAGCGACAGAATACTTGTTGTAAGAGACCTGAAGAGGCTCAAATTCAAAAGAATACTTGTAACGTTTCGAGAGAGAGTGAAATCTCAGAAAGTTATCTGAGGACTAGACGTAGAACACGGTTTGGGGTGAACCAAGATAAAAACTGTCGTGTTGACATCTCTCATCTCTCAACTCTCTCTCTCTCAACCTTGAATTTTTTATTTTACTGTTTTGATACGAGAATTTTGAAAATACTTTATAACATTGATTTTCAGTAGTTTTGTAAAAAGAACAAGTTTTTTTAACGAAATTATTTACAAGGGGATCAACGAAAAAGAGTACACAATTCAACCCCCCTTCTTGTACATTTGTATATCGTTTATTAAGTGTGGTATTAACGTGTGATTCACTTCAGTTAGCAGCCATAGTATTAACAAGTTCTTCTAAAGATACAAATGAATTATGTTGGCTCTCTGGATCTTGGGCGCTAAAATATGTGTCTTTTGGAAATTGCCCTCCATCCCTCCAAAATTGTAGAGTATTCTCCTGAAATTTTTGCACCATATTACTCAACTCTTCTAGAGATGTACTGGAGTCATAATAGGAAGCTTCTGGTCTGTACGAGAATTGTTGTGCATCCTGCAAACTATCTTGGAAGTAATTCTGATGATTATTCCATCCATAACAAAAGTTATGTTGATCAATCCAAACATTGTTATAGGAATGAGAATGTGAATTATAAGAGAAATTACTTCCGTCCATATCGATTTTTTTAACATGAAATAAAAAAATAAAAAATCACAAAATAACAGAAAAGAAATTTATCACGAAAAAATATATACAAAACACTAATTAAATCACAAACAAAAACTAAAACACTGCACTCCTCGACAATGGCGCCAAAATTTGACCGCGCGTCGTTACGCTAGTCAAAATAAAATAACTATACTACTACTGTAGCAGTGGCTAGTCTAGGTTGATCCCTACAGAGAGTGTGTGAAAAGTTTATGAAATGAAATTAATCGGTGTTTAGAAAAACGGGGGGTTTGGATTTTTGGAAAAAGAAAATAAAATAAAACTAACTAATAAAAACTAATTAAAAAAGACATGCAAAAATAATAAATGTGGGGAATTCGGTAGGGACCCGATTCTTTGGTTCAATCTCGACCTATACCCTAATCAAGCATAATTTATTGATTTGTTGTTCTTTAACCTCTCATAGCAACTATTAATCGTGGGTTAATAATTAACCTGAGTTTTCCCTTAGGTTTTGTTTAATCAAGATACGATCGTTGATTAAACCTAACCACCGAACAACCTAGGATATGATCTCTAGATTTAATTAAGAGGTAGCATTAGGAATTAGGAAAACTGATTAATCAAGGCAACAACCACATATCATGCATAATTTAACCTAGGTCATGCTATCCCTAATGATTACAAATCATTAGTCGCTACATGTGAATTTCAACATAACAATTACGAATTATATTGAAATTCTAGCAGTGGGTTTGAAATTAACAATTCAATGAGCGCATTAAAATCATCAATTCACAAAACCCAATAGGTTCATATACAAATAACCAAATAATAACAAAAATTCGATTGTCCATTCACAAAATCCAAATCAATTAAAATAGGATAACACAATCAATTCCTAATGAGAGAAAGAAACAAAAAATTAATTAAAATAATCCTTAACTCGGGTTGTCAGTGTCGATGTCACCTCCGAACCGACATCGGGATGTTTAGCCCATCATAAGTATTTTTCGATGAAATTGATTTAGCCCCATTCTTTATCCACGGCCAAAATAATCCCCTTCAGTCTCCTATTTGATGATGTGTTGCACTATGCTTGTTCCTCTCCTGCTTATTGCATGTGTATTGCGTCTACTGCTCCACTCCTGTAGCTTCCTACGCCAGCGCCATAGCCACCAGCTGTCCAAGCAGCAGCAAGCCGTAGCCACCAGCCACAAAGCCGTCCAAGCCCTCATGCCTCTCTTCTTCTGCCTACGCTGACACTGTACTTCCCTCACTGTAGCTCGATGTGACCATTAAAGGTCTACATCAATAAAACCTCTCAAAACATCCTCCTTGCTTGTGCCGACCCTCTCTTTTTTATCTGCGTGCTCTTTGTGTGTGATGTATTTATTTTCCCACTCTATGTGCCTGTTCCAGCTTGTGCGTTTTTCTTTTTAGCTGGTTGTAGCGTTCTTCAGCTGCGTGTCCCCTTCTATGTTGCGTTGCGTGACTTCACAATTAAAATGCCACCTGTTCCTAATTGTTGCGCCACACTACTCTCAAACGTCTGCCTTCAAAAATGATACCTCCCATTGTGCCGTCCCCTGTTTATGTGTTTTCTCTAACGCATTCCTCTAGTGACCATTTAATTCCATCTCTTAAAAATCTCTGCTGCTCCAACGCTTCGTTTCACCACCAAACAAAATCTTTTTTTTTTCACAAGCACTTTTAATTCTCCATTTCTAATTTTTCTTGTCTTTCTTTTTTTTCTTCTTGCTCTATGAAGAAAAACAAAAATAAATCTTCAGAAAATGATCAATATGTCACGCTTTCGACTCACTTTAATTTATTTGCTTCCAAATTGTACCTAAAATAATATATGAATTAAAGTGAGTATCTTAAGCATTTTTATGTCAATAATTGCTAAGTGTAAATGATTTAAAATATCAACAATTAAACACTTATCATGTTACGTTTGCAAGAAAAGCAAAACCTTGATCGATAGAAAGAACATCCACAGAAGAAAAGACTAAGAAATCTTCTAATCTACCAATAAAAGTTAAGACGATTTCACAGAAAGAGGAAAGCCGGGTTAAGCAATCAGCATAACAAATGTCATTGAAAAGAAAGGCAGAGACACTTCAATCAGAAAAATCTAAACAGTCAAGAAGGTCACCAAGACTATTGACCCTACGACAACAAGAATAGAAGAAACAGAAAGCTCTGACTCTTGGTGAAGATTCTGAAAAGTTAGAGATAAGAAAGTAGGCTACTATATCAATTGGCTCAATTTTGCAAAGTCAATCAAAAAAATCATCTAAAGAGATAGAGATAAAGAGGAAGTTAGTATTTGAGAAGAAGAATCCCCAACAACAATTTTCTTCTAAACCGGCAGAAAAATTAAAAAAAGCAGAAGCCTAGACTGAAAAAGGTTTCTTGATCTAATGTTCAACAAAAGACAAAGACAATTGAACACCAATTGGAACCTTACAATCCTTCTCAACCAATCAGCAAAAAGGATTTGAGAATGAAGATTATAGAAGAATTAGTACCTATTCAAAGCAGAAGCTCAGTTATTATTAGAGAACCTTCGAAAAAGTCTGTCAAGGTACAGATCGAACTTATACTGATTAATAATCAGACAATACATCTTCTAAATCATGAAGAAAGAAAACTATATGGTATTCTGCGAGATGAGAAGGAAGAACCATATCCACTGAAGATGTCAAAGGATAGGTATACAATCTATCCGATTACGAGTAGAACATCGATAAAAATTGTGCCACCGAGATGTTCAACCCTCGTGCGAAATGAAGAAAAAGGGAAAAAGAACATGTTTCCTGAAGTAAATGAAGATGATCATACATAAGAGCAAATTCAAATATTAGTGAATAACATAGATGATGCATGCAATGCAGTTCAACCTGGAGGTATGTTTCACATCACATTTCAAAAACATTAGGAAGTCAATTTGGAGTTTCCACCACAGATGCAAACTTCAAGGTAGTTGGAAAAGTGACAGAGAGACCATTGTGCATTTAATCATGCATTTCAGACCTTTAAGTTTCATACCTTCAGTTAAAGAAGAGTTACACCTTCTTGGGCAACCAGTTCCTAAACTACCCAGACCTAATGATCTTGATCTCCTACAAGGAAAACAAACCTTCAGACCTCCCACAATCAAAATCATAGATTTAGACGTTTTTCCTTCAGAACCATCTGTTATTGAAATCATCCATCCACTTAGTGAAATACAACAAGATCCTACTGTTAATTCGAAGTTCTTGAAGCATTTCATGAATTGGACGGAAGCAAGTCACAAACAGAATTCAGGAAGCCTTAGCAAAAGAAATTGAGGAAATTCATACTAAGGTTGATGACCTGAGTGACTCAGTGGGTGATCTTCATGAGGAAGTAGCATTTCTACGGGTTACTATTGAACAAGATTTTAAGACGATCCTCACTGACATGCAACATATGTTTTCTGAAATTATGAAGCGTCTTCATTGAACTAATTTTTTGATTAACAACAAATAGGGGGAGAAGAAGAAAAGATAGAAAGAAAATGAGGAGAACAAGAAGAGAAGATAGAAAGCCTTGCATAACTTTGCTATCATATATGCATTTGCATTTCTTATATTTTTTGTCTCGTTATTCGTCTGAATACTATTCGTCTATTCATCTGAATATCATTTTATCTTCTAAAATTATGATTATTTGTTATCATCAAAAAGGGGGAGATTGTTAAGTCAAGAAGACCTCACTTCTATTAATTTTGGTGACAATCAAATAATAATAATCTTAGAAATGTATGAATTGTTTTGATAAGTTTGTTAAGTGTGCAGAAAAATGTAAGTAACACTTAGTCATCCCAGATGATATGTCAGCAATAGATGATACACGTAATTATAGACAATACATCAACAATAGACGATACATCGATATCAGAAGAAGCGCAATAACAGACAAAGCGCAACAACAGACGAAACGCAATACCAGACGAAGTGACAATATTAGACGATACAAAAAGGAAGATACTCTTGAACATCAGACAGTTAGTTAGTTGGAGTTAGTTACAGGACTTAATTAAATAAAGGTTTCTAGAAGATTCAAGAAGCAATTTCTCAAGAAGACAGTTGGAGACATAGGCTATAAATACTAGTTCTAGTCGAAGACTAAAATAACATTTTTATAAGAGAGAAAATTTTGATTGTACAATACTTAGAGAAATTCTGTATTTAAAGTACGAAACAAGAGAGTGAATACAACAGTAACGTAAAGCTCAAAAAATGTCTTTCTTAGAAAGAAAGGCTAGAGCCTGAAGAGGCTACGATAGTAGAAAGAATGCTTTGTGAAAGAAACCTGAAGAGGCTTTGGAAGGATAGAAAGAATACTTTATGAAAGAGACCTGAAGATTCTCTGGAAGGGTAGAAAGAATAATTGTAAAGTTGAAGAGTATAGTGAAATCTCAAACAAACTCTGAGGACTGGACGCATCCCAAGGTTTGGGGTGAACCAGTATAAAATCACGGCGTCTATTCTCTAACCCTTACACTTTAATTTTCTTGTTGTTAAACGAGTAGATAAAATTACTTACGGTTTCAATACTTATCAACTTTAGTAAAGTGTTTTTGTAATCATCTGATATTTGGAAAGATATTCAAGAATATGTATTTTATATTCTTTACGTGATTCCTATAATAACAAGGGATTTCCTTCAGTTGGTATTAGAGCTTGGTTTCCAAGAACCACCTTTACAAAGATCGGACAAAGATCTATAGCTAAATCACATGTTTTTATAGCTGAAGGTGCCTCGCTCAGAAGACCTCCTGCATTCAATAGTGAGGATTATCATTATTGGAAGGACAAAATGCGGCTCTTTATAAAATCCACACATATTGATCTTTGGGTTATCATCGAGAATGGTCCAAACACGCCAATAGACAATGAAGGCAATATCATCTCTTGTAACAGATGGTCAGTCAATCAGAAAGCTCGATTTCAGTTAAACTCAAAGGCCAAGTTCTTTATAAGTTGTGTCCTAAGCATAAGTGAATATGATAAGGTTCATGGATGCGAAACTGCAAAAGAACATACCGCCTCTTCATTATCACTTTTATTTCAGCCCAAGTACTCTCGAGTTCCTCCCTATTTCTATTAAGTCAAGAAGAACTCACTTCTATTAATTTTGGTAACAATGAAATAATAATAATCTTAGAAATGTATGAACTGATTTGATAAGTTTGGAAAGTGTGCAGAAAAATGTAAGTAACACTTAATCGTTCCAGACGATACGTCAGCGATAGAGATTACATGTCATCATAGGTGATACATCAACAACAGAAGATACATAGATATCAGACGAAGTGCAATAACAAACAAAGCGCAACAACAGACAAAGCACAACAACAAATGAAACGCAATACCAGACGAAGCGATAATATTAGACAATACAAAAAGGAAGATACTCTAAAACGTCAGTCAATTAATTAGTTGGAGTTAGTTACAAGACTTAACTGAATAATGGTTTCTAGAAGATTCAAGAAGCAGTTTCTCAAGAAGATAGTTGGAGACTTAGGCTATAAATACTAGTTCTAGTCGAAG
>JAOQMR010000213.1:20893535-20918600 GCA_027563865.1 Erythroxylum pelleterianum
AAGGTAAGATCTATGCTATTTTGTTCTTGTTTGGTTTAAAAAAGGAAATAGAAAGATGGGTTTTTGTGTTGGGAATGGATGGAGAAGGAAGATGGTTTAAGGAAACCCATTTGATTTTAGGGTTTCTAAGCTAGGTTTTGGGTTTTCTAACCTAAATGGACTATGGGTAGGTTAAGATTGAGTTTGATTTGTGTTGATTTCACTTGTTGGGAATTTGAAGTTTTAGGGATTTTATTGAATTGGAATTGAAAAGGAGAAATTGGTTGTTTTTGATTTAGCAAGAGGAAGGGCACCATTGATTTGGATTTTCAAGAGTTATAAGGTGGGTAATATCTTTATGGTTGTTGTGTGACGGGCAAATGCCCTATTTGTATGTTTATGCTTAGATTTCGTGAATTTGAATTGTTGTGATTGTATGATGATTCATTATCATGGCATGCCATGAAAGACGAATGGCTTTTTTTTTATGATGAATTATGACCATGTTATACCCTGAAAAAGGTTATGACATTTTGAATTGAATTATAAGCATGATTATTTTATGCCTTGTATTATGACATTTTGATTAAATGGAAAGAAGAAAAATCATGAGAATATGAACTTGTGATTGATTGATTGATTTGATCATGAGATTTGATTGTGTTTGGGTAAGAGTGGAACCGTTTCGTAGTCACATGCACGTTGACGTAAAGCCTTCTCCCGGCTGCTCGCTTGTGGCTCACGAGATTCGAAAAGTGGACTCGTTTCGTTCATGGAGTAAACTTTAGTTTCTCTGTTTTGTTCATGGAACCCTCGAGCCATTTATGTGTGCATTTGCATTTTGATATGTCAAGTCATGATGCAAGATTGATTGTTATGTTTTGATGATTAATTACACATAACATGTTTTATGTGATGATATGTTGATCTATGAGTTGCGAATCTGAATTGTGAATGGTTGATTTGATAGCCCAATGAGATTTAAATGTATACGACTATATGAAGTATATGTATGCTTGATTGCATGGCTCATCGCCAATGGCTATAAATATATTCGCCATTGAGTTTTGTAGCTCAACCCATCATTTTCCCTCCTCAGGTGCAGAACGAGAAGATTAGCGATCCTTACAAGACAATTGGACAAATCCGAGATAGTTAGCTTTTGTACTAAGCTAGTTTGAACACTTTTGTATAGCTTGTTAAGCATGTCAAACATTGAGCATCCATTTGTATTTGTTTTAAGTTTGTGATGTGTATATTGATATGTAAATAAAGTTGTTCAAATATTTAATGAGAACGGGAAATTGAGGATTTCCTTTTGTATATGAATATGTCTTTTAAAGGTTGAGTATGATGATTGTGGATGTGGATTTTGTGTACGCATATGCTTCTTCGTTGAGATTGCGAATTGTTGTTTGTTTTAGAATAGGATGTTAGCAATTGGTAAGGCTTTATAGGATGAATTATTTGAGTGGGATTCAAAAGTTTAACGAAAAGTATTTAGCGGTTGAATTGATTTGAATGGATATTGCGTTTTGTAAGTGCATAGGTGCAGAAATTGTGAACCAATTTCAAGGGAAAATCTAGATTAATATAGGCTGAATTGGACAAAGTGATCTTCATGAAAGTTGTAGTTTATCCACTTGTCTTTCTAACGCTATAAAGTATGTAAATTTTAGGTATTGGAATTAAGAGCTATGAGCATTATAAGTGATGACGCTGTATAGGAAGTATGAACATGACAGCTATAGAGAATGATGAGAGTTTGTATATGTTACGGAGAATGATGAGAGTTTGTATATGTTACGAGTCATTTGAGTTAAGGTTTGGGAGTTTAATGCACTCAAATTGGTAATTGAATGTTTAAGGAGTGACATTACATTAGAAGAAGTGAAATTAAGAAAAAATGTGTGTGATGAATCTTTTGGAGTTGAGATTCAATGATGTTTTTAGTAATTAAATGGATTTGAATTGGTTTTTGGCACTAGAAAGGTGGTATTGGAGAAGAATATGAGGAAAGAGGATGTTAGGATGGGTTTTAGACCCTTTGAAGGAGTTTTAGAGGGTGAAAAATTTATTACACCCAAAGGTTACACGGTATGACCGTGTAAAATCACACAGCCCGTGTGTTTCCAGCGTAGGAGCACTATTCCACCCGAAGGTCACATGACCTGACCGTGTTGGGTCACACAATCCTTGTGTTTTGACCCAGAAAAAGACAAAATTTCAATTTTGTATCTTCACAAAAGTTGTATATCTAGATGTCTTCTTTCCAACCGTCCAAAAATAAAGTCAATCCGACACCTATAGTGAGAGTTATGGTGATTACGCCAAGGCATGTTTGATAGAAGTAAGGATATGAACATGTTAGATTCGTTTGGACATAACTTCTTCGTCCAACCTCCAATTGAGGTGATTCTTGAAGCGATAGATTCCTAATACGTTTTTCTACCTCTTCATAAAAATTTATAGCCTTTGGAGTTAAATTCAAAAAGTTTCATAGAAAGGAAGTGAGGGGTCGGTTGAGAGAGCATGATTGGGCTATGAACATACTTTGAATTTTTAAGCATATCTTGAGCTATAAAGCTCCGATTGAGGTGGTTATTGTTTCTAAATGAACTAGAGACTAAGAACTACCATTTTGAAGAAGTCAATTGTAATTATTGTGATTTAGTTATGTGGGCTCGCCTTTGTGGCTTGAGATGTTATGAGAGTGGGGATGAAGCGAAGAAGGTTAAAAAGATTTCATTATAAATAACCCTATAGGAAATACACTCACATCTTATGTTTATGATATTTGGAGTAATTGTTGGGCTTCAGAAACAGGACCCAACATTAATAATTTAGAAATAAACAGTGGAGCAAGAAACTCAATCAGTTAGACAAAGCATAAATAAAGAAAATTGGACCACTCCAAGGCTGGAAAAGCATGAGAGACAGATTGTTAGCAAGGAAATAGGAAAAATGTGTGATAAAGTATTTTATATTTGATTATGGAACTCTCAATTTAAGAGTTTTTTGTAATCTCAACTTAGACTTGCTTTTATTGGCGTAATTCAATTTCATTTTTATTTAAAAAATGCTCCCAAACAATGAAAGGCATAAAGTCAACCCTGACTGTATTCACAGTATTTCTCAACAGCTTTTGGCGCGTACGTGTACGCACCCTTTCTCCATTTTCATTAAATGAATAAATAAATAAATAAACACAAACAACGCGGAAAACGGGTTAGATACCCAGACCTGTACAATATACCATCCCATCAACAAAACCCATTCAATTATCTTTTTATATAGGCATAGGTAAGGCAAGGGTGTATACATAAACACTTCTTGTTTTTGTTACGTCCCAACTTCCATTGTGTTTGTTGGGCGCTCCCTTTCGCTTCTGGTTTGTTAGTTGCTAATGTTTGACTCCACTTGAAGCAAAACCCACTCTTCCTTAATACACATACTAACTCATATTTTTCTTTATCTTCATGGGGCTCTTTTCATTCATTTTCTTCTTGCCTTCTTCATTATTGTTTTCTCAATAAACAGTTTTGATTGTACTTTTTTTGAGGGGTGGACTTAGTGGTGCCTTTGATATGGTTGCTTGTGGTAATGTTGGAGCTTTGTGCTCCCACAACAGGAGAGGGACAGAGTTGGGGTTTTTGTTCTCCACTGTTTCCTTGCTCTGGTTTGGGTCTTTGGTTCTGCGCCCAGTGGTCGGGCTTAGACCGCTTAGAGAGCGGAATCGGTCATGGGGTGATGAGGTTAGTATGAATTTTGTGATCGATTCTGAATGAACTAAGTATTGCCACTTCGATTGGTTAGATGTATTGCGCATTATGTAATCTGAAATTCTTTTTGGGTTTTTTATCGGTGGTCTTTATACTGGTAATAACAATTTAGAGATCAGTGTTGTTTCTTAAGCGAAACTCTGACGGGATTCGACTTTTTTTTTTCTTTTTTTGGTAATAAAAGCGAAGATTATACGTACACTTGGATTCAAGTTGATCTTTGTCAATTATAGGCTTTGACTTTTGTTATTTGAGAAAATGGGAAAAACGGAACAAAGCTCAACTTTTGGTAATGAGAATATAGATGATGCCATGCTAAGTAGCTGACATATCAGAGCACCATGCATTGATCATTAAAGAAGCTTCAAAGTCTAATGTGGATAATTGAAAATTGAAAACTGAAGTTGTGTGTGAAGCTTTTATCACTCAATATCTTTGTAGTTAATACTTGCAAGTGTTGCTTATGAACTGCATGGAACTCGTTCTGAATATGGTTAGAAAAGGTGAATAAGAATAAGAAATATCCATCATCTCTCTCCAATATAGTGCTAGTCATTAGGAAAACAAGTTGTTCAAGAATGATATTTGTATTTGGCAATTATACTTGGTGTAATGATCAGCCGATAAGTCTCTCAATCTCTTAGCTGGAGTACTTGTTATATTTTCAAACGTGAAGTTTTACTATTGCAAGGATGAGGGTATATTTTATATTTGGTGCCTAAGATTTACTGGCATAATTCCAAAAGTGATGTGATCACTCCTAACTATTTTGTTACGGTGTTACCTCTTGCAGTGGCTGTTTGTTCACAAGGAGGAAAATGATTTGGGTGCATTTTCTCCATGGAATATAACAGGAACTTACCGAGGTTTGTGACCTACGATCATGTATTAATAGTCTGCATGGCTTTTGTACAGAAGTAAATAGTTGTAACTACCATATTTATGACAGTATGGTGCTTATTTCCTGTGATGCGTGTATCTTCTTTGAACTGTTGTGTCTTCTTTTGATGTAAAATATTTATCCTCATTTTAAAATATTCAATAATTTAAAAGAGTTGTGTTTTTAAATACAATTATCCAACTACATAACTTGAGAGGATATAACTGGGAGAAAAAGTATCATTTATGAGCAGTTTTTTTCTTCAGAGTTTTAACATCTCCAAATTTCGAGTTGTGATCATCTTGTAATCCAAAGATACCTTTTTCTTTATTTATATAATTTTAATAATAGATTGGCTTGGCCAATAACTTAGTTAATATCATGGACATGTTATGCTTCTACTTCATCTTAGTTCCTTTCGTCTCGAAAGTTGCAGACTCCTCAAGTTGCAATTTGTTTTGTTAAAATCTATCCATACACTGGAGTGGTAGAAACAGAGTTGTGATGATCTCTTATATATTGCTTACCATGTCAAAAGTTTTGTTATCAAATATCTGCTAATTTTTTCTCTGATGATTGAAGCCATATTTTATTTGCAATCTTAATCTAGTTTGGCCCATGTCTGAGCTTTATTTGGGTTGGAAATGTATATGGTTGGATGTTTTGGCATTATGCACCCTTTCTTGTCTCTATAAGTTCAAATTAACATTGGGATATTCAGGACATGGATCTTATAGTGAGGATGTTTAGGCAAGGATATGAAATTTGGGTATTGCTCTAGCTGATTGCTTGTTGTTAGTTCTTTTGTTGTTTCAACTTAATATATAATCTTATGAAGAAACTTTAAATCGTACTTGCTACATTTCAGTTGGATGCTTTATATTTTCAGTTTTCAATTTTACCAATATGTTCAATGATGTTTCGTCTTCCATTCACATCCCTTAACACATTTTTAGACACATGATTTGCAGGAACTTGGAAATTTCTAGACTCTGCAAATAGCTCTTCCAGGTTTCCAAATTTTGGGAAGGCTAGTGGTGATTCTGTTATCGAGTTAATGAGCACACCAACGAAAATAACTGGTGTGCATTATGTCCAGGTGACTTCTTTTATTTAATCTGTTTTAAGTATTTTGTTTAAAAGAGTCACTTAATCAGAATTTAGTTTCATTATCATTGTATACAATTAGTGTTTGTAGCAGTCAGCTATTTGTTGAATAGAAGCTACCTTTTATTGAATAGTGATAGTTGCTGATAAATAAAAGAAGACAACTGACTGTGCTAGAAAATAAAAATATTTTTATTGATGATAAGAGTGCAAGAATATTAACACAATTATAATCAATAAACTGGTCCGTATTGAATGGACAAAACTCCCCAATACAAATTAATTCTCAAAATCAATCACACCCATTAAAAGACCCATTATAGATATTTATACCAATTATCTCCCAAATAACCAAAGTGTATTATTTTCAAAACACAGAGAAACTAATTACTAACAATTAGCGAAACATGGTAAAAGTGGATATGTATTATGTTATTCGTGAGAATCCATGACTTATCCAACAACTTCCACGTCTTCTTCAACAACTTCCATGTGGGGCTTGACCTGTTCAACCTTAACTCCATTAACTTCTCCACGTTTCTTTCTCCTAAAATAGGTTCGCAAAGATAGGATCCTATCAATACACCCCTCTGAAAACTCGCTTTCTTCTCAAGGCGAAAAGATGGAAATTGGGCAACTAACAAATCATAGTCCTCTCATGTTGCCTCTTCAATTGGACGGTTTAACCACTGGACTAAAAGTTCAAGAGAATGCCCACCAGAATGAGAAACCCAACGATGTGAAAGAACCTGAGTTGGTGATAAGGTGAGTTCCCAATCATTAGTGATGGGCAAATCAGCTGGAGGAATAGAAGGGGACTGTCCATGAGCAGGTTGCAATAATGAAACATGTAAGACGGGATGAATTTTGGAAGTATTTGGCAAAGCTAATTCATGAGCTACTAGACCTACGCGACGAATAATGGTATACGGTCTGAAATAACAAGGGGACAGCTTCTCTTATCATTGCTTAGCCAAAGAACGTTGTCGGAAAGGCTGGATGCAGAGGAATACAACATCTCCAACATTAAAGGACAACTCCCTCCGTTTGGAATCAGCTTGGGCTTTCATGTGGGCTTGAGCTTTGAGTAGATTCTCATTCAGAAGTTTCAGCATCTCGTCACGAGCAAGTAATTGCTCTTCCAGATCGGCAAAGTGTGTCTCACCTAGAACAAATGGATGAAGGGCAGGGCGGTCACGGCCATAAAGAATTGTAAAAGTGGTTGTACTAGTAGACGTGTGAAAACCTGTCTTGAAGGAGAATTCTGCCCAAGCTAGAAACTTGCTCCAAGAAAATGGTTGCCCATGTGCAAAACACCTCAAGTAAGCTCGTGGGATCCGGGCGGTCCGGGGGGAACTACCACGACTCCTCTCTTCTCGAGAATCTATACATCCCTTCTGTCTCATGATAGCCTGCTCTAGTCCCCTTATAAATCTCTATTTGACGGGGCTTCTTCCTATACCTATGAATTCCATTGGACCCAGAAATGATACATTGGAATAATTCCTTTTCAGTTGTATCTGTTGCAAATTCAACTTCCAAACAATGATTGACGACTTCAGTTTGGCCATCGGTCTGTGGATAGTAAGAGGTTCCCATGCGTAGGCAAGTCTGACTAAGACGGAATAATTCTTGCCAAAAGCTGCTAAGGAAAATGAAATCACGATCTAAAAGAATGGAACGAGGCATGCCGTGCAACTTGACGATTTTCCTGCAAAAAAGACCAGCCACGGATTTTGCTGTGAATGGATCGGTAAGTGGAATAAAATGTCTGTATTTGCTAAATCGGTCCACCACTACCAGCACAGTGTCAAAACCACCAGATTTAGGAAGCCCCACAACGAAATCCAAAGAAATATCCTCCCAAACTCGTTTAGGAATCGGGACTAGCTGTAGAAGACCAATTGGAGCAAGAGATTGATATTTGTTTTGTTGACAAATTAAGCAGTTCTAGATGTACAACTTCACATCGCGCTTCATGTGTGGCCAATAGAAATTTGAAGTGATGCGCTTCAAAGTTTTCAGATAACCTCCATGGCCCCCAGTTAAAGAATCATGGCCTTCAGAAAGGATTTTTTTTGCGTAAAGTGAAATCTTCCGGAATTACTAGGCAATCATGAAAGAAAAGCTTGTTGTCTACTAAATGAATATCGGGGCAAACTATGAGATCTTGTTGCAAGGAAGTGATAATGTCTTTGGTATATGAATCTTGAAGCAAAGCATCTTTGAGATTCATAAAGTCCATGTTAATTGGCATGGAGAGTGCTAAAAAATCAGCATGTTGGGGTTTCTAGGATAGAGCATTTGCACCTTGGTTTTCCTTTCCTACTATGTACAGAATGGTGAAATCAAATGGAAGGAGCTTCAAAAGTAATCGCTGCTGCTCATTGGTTGTGACCCGTTGAGTAAGAAAAAACTTGAGACTGCAATGGACAGTCTTGATAAAAGAATGCTTTTCGAACAAATAGTGTTTCCATTTTTGCAAAGCTAATACCAAAGCCAAAAGTTCTCGATTATAGGTAGATTTATAACGATTAGAGAACGAGAAACCCTTTCTAAAATAAGCAATGGGATGGTCAGATTGCATGAGGACAATAGCCACACCATTCGAAGAAGCGTCACACTCAACTGTAAAGGCTTTGTGAAAATCTGGCAGCCCAAGTACGGGAGCTGTAGTCAAAGCAGTCTTGAGTTGGGAGACCACTGAAAAGCATTCTTCTTAGTTAAATTGGTTAAAGCTCATGCAATCAACCTATAATTCACAATGAAGTGTTGATAATGGCCTGTTAGACCAAGAAAACCCCTCAATTCTTTGACATTCTTTGGCACTGGCCAATCCAAAATAGTTTGAACCTTGTTAGGTCAACCCCAACTCCATCTTGATAAACCACGTAACCCAAGAAGTGGATTTGTGTTTGGCCAAATAGACATTTCTTTTCGTTGGCATAAAAAGATTGGGGGTGCAGTAGGGTAAGAGTTGTTTGTAGGTGGATGATATGTTGTTTCAAAGTGGGGCTATAAACCAAGATGTCATCGAAAAAAATGAGAATAAATTTTTAGAGATATGGTCAGAAAAGATCATTCATTGCAGCTTGAAAGGTGGAGGGAGCATTAGTGAGAGCAAAGGGCATGACTGCAAATTCTTAGTGGCCCGAATGAGTACAAAAAGTAGTTTTATGGATATCAGGTGGGGTTAACTCTTATTTGGTGGTATCTAGAGCGCAAATCTATTTTTGAGAAGTAAGCTGCTCCATTGAGTTCATCTAAGAGCTCATCAATAGTTGGGATAGGGTATTTATCAGGTACAGTCAATTGGTTGAGGGCTCTGTAGTCTACACAAAGTCGCCACGAATTATCTTTTTTCTTAACTAACAATACTGAACTCGCAAAAGGACTGGTAATGGGTCTAATAAAACTTGAATCCAGAAGTTCAACCACCTATTCTATTTCTGATTTTTGAAAAAATGGATAATGGTAATGGCGAATGTTGGGAGGTTTGGCATTGGGTATCAATGGTATGCATATGAATGGACTCGAAAAGGAGGAATGGTGTTGGGTTTGCCAAAAACATATTTAAATTCTTGTAAAACTAAAGTTAATACAAGTGGTAGAGGAGGATTAACTTTTTCATCAACGAGCTTGGATATCTTGAAAGGAAGCAGTTGTTTGTTCTATACTTGGGACGCCTTGTAATTTGTATTTCTTACCGTTCAAATGGAAGATCATGAACATTTTGTTCCAATTTGCCTGGACAGTGTTCAGCGATGCTAACCACTTAATACTAAGAACCAAATAAGCTCCTCCAATAGAGAATGGATACTAGTCTTAAACAATTTCCATACCAGGCAATTTCACACAAACTCCACGGCAAATTTTGTTGCATCTAATCACTTACCCATTGCCAATTTGAACGCCAAAAAGAGTGAGAAGTTCAGCTGGGATATTTAATTCCGTAACCAGGGAAGACACTATAAAGTTATGCGTAGACCCACTATCGACCAAGATAAGTACCTGTCGTTTATTGATGCTCCCTTGTATTTTCTTGGTGGCACCATTGGTTTTTCCCAAAATCGCGCTAAAGGAGATTTCTGCTATGTCCAACAAAGGAGCCTCTTCACCACTATCAACACTAGGTAGGTCGATGGAGGTGTCGTGGTCCTTAGTGATCTCCAAAAGTGAAAACGTCGATGGCTTACAACGATGCCCAGGAGCAAATTTTTCGTTGCACCTGAAGCATAAGCCTTTGGCGAGCCAATTTTGTCTTTCAGCTCCCACGAGCGAGCTAGATTTGGTTGGGTTAGTTGATGGCTTGCCAATGGAGGGGTTCTCATATTCTCCTGGTTGTGCGAAGGAGGAGGGAGAAAATCACAGGTAGAAGAAGAAGTTTGCTTAGATGATGTTTGAGTGGTGGGTCTGCTGGAATGTGGCCAATTATGCCCTTTGTAATTAAATTGTAGTTGATTTAAGTTTTCTATTATAAGTCGTAAATTTTTATAATAAGTTGTAGGGTATATAGGAATTTTGAGGATTATGGATTTTTTATTTAAGGAATTTATTATTGGTTTTTGTAAAGTTATATAATGTAAATATTGACAAAAAGGATTATATAATTTAAGAAAATTATTTCCTAAAATTAATGGTAATCCTGATTCTTGTTGATAAATTGGAGGTATAATAAAAGTGTAATTTTCAATAATGATATTATTATAATAGCTTACATACCAAATAGATTGAATACATCCATCTGCTATTCTTATTTGTAGAGGTTTGTTTAATTTTTTCCAATTGTGTAATAGTGTTTTAGATGTTATACAAATATTAGCACCTTTATCTATATAAGCTTTAACTTTTTTATTCTGAATAATCATTCGGATTCATTTGTTGATTCTGAAATTTGGAATTCATAATGATATAATGAGGAAATTGTTGAATCTGTTTCATATTCTGACTCAATAGATTCTAAATTATATTTAAATGTTGAATTTAAAATATTAATTTTTTCTTTGTATTTATTTTAATTTCTTTTTGGGCATTTGTTTGCATAATGACCTTCTTCTTTACATAACCAACATTTACATGTTTTCTTATTTTGAGGACAATATTTTTTTCTTTTGTTTGTATTGTCTATAAGCCTTTCTTCTGAAAAATGTTTTATAAGGTTTAAGTGGGAATTTCTTATACTTGTTTGTGGGATGATTTCGCCATTTATATTTGTTATATTTATGTTTTCGTTGTTTTTGATATGTAAAAGAGTCATATCCATATTGTTGAGGCACTTCAGAATGTTTAGAACGACATAGTTGAATATCTTTATGTCTTAGTGTTTTATGTAATTTTGCTTCTAAGCATTTTTGTGATAATACTTCTTTTACTATTGAAATAGCGTCACCTAGATTATAAGCTACTAGATTATCATGTTGTTTAATTAAGAATAATTCTTCTATTGCTTTGTTTATCGGATAAGGTAATTTTTGGATAAATATTTGTATGTACATTTCTTGTTCTGTACGAGTTAGAATATAATAATACTTTTTAACTTCACAAATGTATTATTCCAAATAACAGATGTCACATATTCGTATATTATTTAGATGCCATAGGGCATTTTTTCTTTCTTCATTTTCAATTTCTTGTTTTTATGAGGTTATATCTTTTCCAATAAATTCTTTATAAATTTCGTTAGTACCTACATGAAACGCCTTTATTGGTTCAATGGCATTAAGAAACTTAGTGGTATTTTTTACTCGTATTTCATTATCTAATAAAAAGCTTAATAATATACCAGTAGTTTTATAGATAATAAAATTCCATAAAGTACTTATATTTGTTAATCCTTCAAAAGGTTTTTCTAATTGAATGACTAATGCTAGTCTATTAGACCATTCAAGTAATAACTTTTCTAGAGATAAGACAGTCTAAATTGAGGATTCCATCTGGTCCTAATGTTATATATTTTGGTGTATATTCTGTAGGAAATTTTCGTATCTTATTATCTCTTCTATAATATCCAAAACGATTTAATTCTTCTTGATCTATAGGTTTATAATTCTAGTTATATCTAGATTGATTTTCTCTTTTTCTTTTTTATCCACTTTGACTTGTTTCAGGTTGTTCCACTAATTTTGGTTGTCCCATACATACTTCTTGATCGGATTCATAACCATAAATTACTTCATCTTAGTTAGTAATAGGTTTTATAAGTTCATATTTTAAAAAATTGTTTTCTTTATCCAATGTTAATTTATTACCTAACTGAGTAATTTCTTCCAATTGATTTTTTATATCTTGTTCTATATTCTCCATGGTTTTACTGAAGTTATGTTTGATGAGCTAGATGGCTCTGATACCAATTTTAGTTCTATTTTGATTCCCAGATTTTTGTTATTAGCTTTTCTATTTTTTCGAGTTTTTCGTCTATTGGCCTTTATCTATTAATGGTTGTGTTATACCTAAATATTCAATATTTTGTTGTGCTAGTTTATTATATTTTCAAATAAACATAAGGAAGATCATTTAAAAAAGGTAAAAAATGTTCTCACTAGATGTCAACATAAAAGACCAACATAAAGGTAAAAAATATAATAACTATAACACAACCATTAATAGTTAAAGGCAAAAATTCTCAATCATAAAAGTTTAATGAAATTAATGAAATTCATAAAATATTAGAATCTTTAATTAAATGCTATGAAAATTATTTAAAATAGTATATCCAATGGACGAAAAACTCGAAAAAATAGAAAAGTTAATAACAAAAATATTATTATAATAGCTTACATACCAAATAGATTGAATACTTCCATCTGCTATTCTTATTTGTAGAGGTTTGTTTAATTTTTTCCAATTGCGTAGTAGTGTTTTAGATGTTATAAAAATAGTAGCACCTGTATCTATATAAGCATTAACTTTTTTATTCTAAATAATCACTTGAATGAATGTTGTATTCGGATTCAGTTGTTGATTCTGAAGTTTGGAATTCATAATGATATAATGAGGAAATTGTTTTTACTGCAAGGACAAATCTTGCTGGGAATTCAGTAAGGGTGTTTAAATTGGTTAAGTAAATAGTATCTACTAACCCACTTTGAAAAAAGAGATAAGTAGTGAGTGCATCAACTTCCGAAAATATAATAACTTTTAGTCCATATCGTCCACGGTTTTGGGGATAATAGTGGAATATTTTTTGTTCTTCTTTCTGGTCATTGAGTGCTTGAAAGCAATCATAGAAGAGTTCAGAAGTAATCTTTTTCTATTCTGTATTTAGAGACTAAATTTTCCAAATGCATAAATTCTACACAGTTGATTACAAATAATACAACAATTATTCATAGATGAGTTTATAATGTTCTTGAAATCGTTGATAAAGTAGTTTTATTTTTTCTTTTTCTTGATTATATTGTTCTGTACGTTTATTAAGAAATGTTTGGAATTTGTTAAGGGTGTGTGGAGAGGCATTAACTGATTCTAGAAATTTATGATGATTTCTGTTCATTTCCTGTGAAAGATCAACCGTTATAAGTTTAGAAAACTTTTTAAATGTACTTTATATAAACATTTTTGGACTATTAATATAATCTATTCACATTGTTGTTTGATTTTTGTTTCTTAATATTGTGTACCTATCATATGGTAGAAAACATCTTATTTTGTTAGTTATGGTGCTGACAACAGGGTATAATTATATTCAATGATGTTTTTGACAATGAACACAATGTTGGTAGTGCCCAAATAAGGGTTGAAGGTGTATACATATGGCCATTTAAACAGCTTCGGTTGGTAGCTAACAGGTAAATCTCTGACCTGCCAGTAATATTAACTGTTGATTTCAAGTTTTTTGCGCATTTTCATTCAACTGTTAAGTACCGGCTTTCTGGTTCATTATGAATCCTTTTGTTGGGTAGAGTAAGAAGCATACATACTGAACTGCAAGTTGTATTTGCCAAAACCTGAACATAGCTCGAAAAACTTTTGCATAGAAATGATATAAGTTTTACTTCTGTTTCTTAGTTCTGGTAACACATGAATTTTCTTGTCTATCTTTGCTCATTCCGAATATTTTTATGCTGTTTTATTCAAATTATTTTGGCCAAACCTTATGTTCCCTTAATGCATTATGGCAGTGGAAAAGATGGAGAGCTGAGCCAGGATGAAGATTATATATTATCCAATCCATATCACTTGGTAACCCATTTGATCCGTTTAAAATGTACTTGAAATCTATATTGATACATTCCTTATATGGTTTTAGGTTGGCATCCTAAATTTTCTGTATTTCCATAGATTTTGTGCATGAAACTTCAAAAGTTCAGTAGCCAGAGGAAACTGAAAATTATTGATTTATCGTCTCCAAGGACTCGTAGTGGTCTATGATTGGGGCTTATAGAATTTATTTGTTACTTCATTGGACAGCTTGGAGTTTTTTCATCCCAGGTGTTCCAAGATTCTCCACAAGATAAAATATGGAGGAGAAAAAGTTGTACGTTCACATACATTCTGTTTAATTTTGATTTCAGTTAATGTATTAGTGCAGTGATGTTTACTTCATGTTGTAGCAGCACCAATTCATGAGATGGGAAAGAATTGTAATATCGAAATTGGGGCACAAATTACGCGCATCTTGTCCCCCCAGAATGGTACCTGAATTCTCTGAAGATTTGTATTTATATGAAACCATTAGCTCTCATTTTATTTTGTATGTTTTGTTGTTATGTGTGTTACTGACCTGTCCACCCAAATTCTTTAATTATTGATGAGTTCATTTGATTTGTATGTTTTGTTATGTGTGTTACTGACCTGTCCACCCTAATTCTTGAATTATTGATGAGTTCATTGGATAACTGAATTACCATAATCCTGATGAATACCAATGAGAATTACTTTAGTAATTAGTTAATATTATATATGTTAACAGTTTTTTTTTTTTGAAAAGTTACATATGTTAACAGTTTGGATAAGGATTTTAAATTATTATGTGTTTTCTGTTAGACAAAATGATGCTTTAAAGGAAAAATTCTTAGTTTCCTTGAAGTAATTCTAATTTTCTTTGATATTATGCCTCATATATGTCAATGTTTCACCATTTCCAGAGCAATAGGTGTTGTGTGTCTGGGTATGTGTTTTCGTTAAAATGCTTTTTGTGATTATTTCATGATAGATGTGAGCATGGACCTTTAATTCATTTCATCATTTTATTTAAACTGGGAAGAAATCAGCAGATAACCAAACAAATGGTCCACTTTCCATATAGAGCAGGATAATAGCCTCGAAAACATTTGAAAACTGATATGTCTACTTTCAACCCTTATCGATTTCACTACAATCATCTTCTAATTTGATCTCTAACATGACTCTGATGGTTTAACGTCAGTTTTTCAACCATTAATCTTCATAATAGTGACAATGTGTGGAGAATGATTTACCAAGTTATATATGTTTTCCTAGATCATGGTCATGATCGTTATCACGTAGAAGGCTTAATGGAAAGTGCTTCTGTGGATGATGATGGGGATTGCTTCTTACCTTTACTACTGAATGCTACCTCTGTAAACATTGAGGTCTACTATAATAAAGCTGTAAACTATACATTGATGGTCACTTTTGTATCCTTTACATATTGTAAACTATATTTCATTTCACAGTAAAAGGTTCTATTTTCTGTTATCCAGTCAATTCCTTAATATCTGACATCAGGTCTCCTTCCTCCAAGTACTTCTATTGATTCGACAAATGGAACATAGCAACACTCAATCAGTAAGAGTTTTACTTATCATCAGTTGCAAGCAACTAGTTTGAGACAGATTTTTTCATTTGACTGTTGACCTCTCTGGTACTTGTGAATAAATAAATGGTCGTGTGTTCTGGATATTGTACCATTTCAATAAATTCACTGCTAATTTGCGTGTGTCAGGGAGCTGCTAAAGTTTCAATTGTGATGATTGGTCAGCAAGCTATCATGGATGCTTATCTTTGCCTTTTACATTTGACTGCCGGAATACTAGTAGGTAAATTTTGACTGCTGGAGTGTAAATTTTTAAAACACAGAGCAAACTAAAAAAAGCTTTGTAACCATAGAGGAACATGGTGTGTTTAACCTAATAATAATTACAAATCTCTAATTTCATCAACTGTTCTAATGTAAGACACCTACGTTACATAGCTATAGTCTGTTTGCTTTATGAAGTTGCAGTGCTTTTTGTGTATATTATCAAGGAACTTACGAAGTGATAAACACCGACAAATTCTTTTCCTCTCCTTATGCACATGAAATTTACGTGCTATAATGCAGTCATTAGTTTTCCAGTTGTACAACTAGAAGTAAAGCTTTCTTTTGATGAATACTTGGGGTATTAAATAATCAGGGATTGCTTATGTATGAACTACAACATGTGAACATTTATCACAATCCATAGGATTTTAAAGTACTTTTTCTTTGGGTAAGCAAGATAAAATTAAATCAATAAAAAGAAAAAATAATTACAAGCATGTTGACAATCAAGCAGTCCAGGGAATAACTGTTAGGTGAACCCCACATCAAAACAAAACAAGGTGACTGTCCTGAGGGAGGCAGCATAAACAAAAAGGGTCCACCCTGAACAAAATAAAATCAGGTTGATGTATCATCCAGAAATTGGAACAAATTTTGTCAAGTCTAGACGACTGATCTGAGGCTTCATTAATTGAACATTGTTTTCTGATATATGTGTATAGTTCACTGTGAAAAGATTTACTTCTTTTCTTCTGTATGTCAGGAAATTTTTGTACTTTTATAAAGTTCTGATAAGTTGTTTTTATCCTCAAAAAGTTAATCTGCTTACCTCATTCTGGACAGAATCCTTGTTCAATGCTTTTGCCACTGCCGCATTTTTCAAGTTTGTTGTCTTCTCAATCTTTGAAATGAGATTTCTTCTTGCTATATGGAAGGCAAGCAGGCCTATGAATAACAGTGAAGGTTGGGAGACAATGAGACGGGAGCTCTCAGTTTTATACAGCCGTTTCTGTAAGTTCAATTTTTGTATTATTTACAGTTTGTCTACAGGTTTTGTTGAAGTAATGAAAAGATGCTGGTGAACTCATGTGATGATGTATTATTGTGTGAACAGATACTAGAATCTATGAATTATCAAGTCTGTCATGGTGCTCTTTGATTTTTTCATGATCGCAATGTACATATTTGTGCTCATGAATTGATTTCCTACACAGCCTGATACCAGCTAGAAGCGATAAATTAATATGGTTAATTTTATGCTCTTAAAGTAATTTGATTAACGTGTAAACCTTTTGTCAGATGGGATTCTTTTGGGAGGCATTTTGGTCATGTACGAGTTGCATAAATTTCTCCGACCTATTCTGCTCCTAATGTACTCCTTTTGGATACCACAAATAGTAAACAATATCGTTCGTGACTCGAGAAAATCTTTGCACCCTCATTACATAGTAGGCATGACTATTACTCGGCTAGCAATCCCATTGTATATTTTTGGGTGCCCTAACAACTTCATGCGCATTGAGCCTGAGAAGAGCTGGTGTACATGTTTGATTGTATTCATTGGACTGCAAGCATCAATCCTTCTTCTTCAACACTATCTGGGGTCTCGGTGGTTCATACCTCGCCAGGTTTGATTTTATATTTGTCCATTTTCTTTTTGCCAAACCTTTCCACCTTCTGTCATTGGTCTTTTAGTGGTGACACACATAGCAGCATATATAGTCTTCTGTTTCTTAGCCAATGAGAAATATTTTCTAGACCTGTTGCATAAAGTTGTCAATTTGCCTATACATAGAATGCTTTATCACATTGATATAGTGCCCTTTTCTCTGTGTCTGATATGAGAAAGGAAAGAGGAAACTGATGGTTAATGAGAATCTGAAGCATGATTTTGAACTGCAGCTGCTGATTCTTATCTGGAAAGTAGAATGCACTTAACTGAATCTAATCTACACACACACACACACACACACACACACACACACACATCCATGAATATGAGATGTACACCATAGATATCCACATATATATCTTCCATGAATGTGAGATGTACACCATATATATCTCCAATCTAATACCTAAAATCATGTATACGACTTATAACAGCTCCTAGCACTCTCCTTTAAGTTGGAGAAATATATCAAACATGCTAGCTTGTTACAAATGCCATTTACGTGGTACCCAGCTAAAATTTTGGTTGATCCCTTGCCCGGACATATTTAGTAGAAATCAACTCTTGCTATAACACTTCAAGGACTAGGTGGCGGTCTGCCTTGTATTCTTTGCATATAAAGTACTGGATTAGTGGCAATAAGAATAGTTGCTTGATTATTACGCCAGAAACTCATAAGTTGGGACTTATTCATTGTAAATGATGTAGCCACATAAGTTTGTAAGTTATGTCATTGCATGACATTTAGATTCTACACTTGGTTGAGATGCAACAATTTTTTTCTTATTTTTACAAGTGATAAGATTATTTCCAAGTCCACTATCTATTTACGTTAGAACTTGCCTAATCAACATCCAAAAACCATCAATTCCACAATGATTATGATCTCAAGATTCCACATCTTAGAGCTGCTTTGAAGAGTTTTGAATGAATTGCAACGTGAAATCTTGGGAGATGACACAAATTGATTAATCATTTAAAAAATTGGGAAATGACACAAATTGAATGAAGCACTTACTAGCAAGGTGATATGTGGACGAGTTATCTTTTATAGTTCAATTATCCAACTACCTTTTTCGAATCTTTCTTAACCAATAAAGATATCTCATTCAACTCCTAACTTCACATTTGATATTATAGGGCATCGTATGGTTTTGCTTCAGTTAAACTTGTTTCATATAGCGTGTTTAGGATGTAAACTATCTAGGATACAGAGATACCTATTTTCTACTTCGAGAGACGTCAATCCCCATGAAATATTTCAAGGGACTTATCTCCTTTGTTTGAAACCTCATGTCGAGAAAAGTTTTTGACGTACCAATACCAATATTATAAGAACTAGGAATTGCTATATCATCATTATATACAACAAAGCAAATATATCCATAGATACTTCAGAGAATATTGAGTGATCTTATGCACTTCTTTGCAAAACAAAATTCAATCACATCACTAAGTCAATTGTTTTTGACTATTTCTCATAGTGAAGAAAATAGATTTATGGATGGAATCAAATATTCAATATTTACAGACAAAAGTATTTGGTTATTGAGAAAAAATCAATATATTTTTAATGTCGAATCAAGATCAACTAGGCCGGAAATAAAGCATTGGAGGTAATAGCTATGAATAGCCATCGACTCCCGGGAAAGGGTGGAAGAATGAGACCTATTATAGGACATACAATGCATTACAAACGTATGATCATTACGCTTTGTTGTAATAGAAACGTGCACTTGCATTTACGACCAACACGCTTCAACCGGGTTCAAACTAGGCATGGGTCAATTGTACTTTTGTAGTTTTTATGCTTTTCTTGACTCTTCTTGATCAATAAGTGTTGATGGTTGCTCCATCTGAACTTCCTTTTAATAAGTCACTGTATGAAGGAATGCATCATCAACATTAAGTTGATGAAGGGGCTAATGGTAGGTGGCTGCTGGACAAATGAATAATCTAATAGAATTTAGAAACCATTGAGAAATTCTTAGAAAACTATACACACGAAAGAAAGCAAGAGAAGAGAGGAGCAGAACTTGAGGTGGCAGAATCAGCTCACTGACTGACTAACTTGACTTAAAGAATCAGTCTGGCCTTTAAGTGAGCAATAGATCCATCAGGATTCATCTTGACTGTAAAGACCCATTTGCATATAATTACCTTTTTATTTGAAGTTAGAGAGACCAAATCTCATGTATGATTTTGCTCGATTGACATCATCTCCTCAAATGCTTGTTTTAGCTTTGTATAATATTGAAACAAAGTTCTCCCTCTCTACTTATCACAAAAAGTTTCCAAAATCTACTTATGATCATGATATACATCTTGTTCATTGGTGTAAAGGATTTTAGATATTCCTCCAGTTCTTTCACACTATCACCATCTACCACTGGGTCCAAGGTATTCTGGATTTGATTAAAGAGTTAATCATCCTCAGTGAACCATCTTTTTTTAATCTCTGTAGTAGCCTCAAATTTTGGAGGTAGATCATAAGTTAAATGATCTCCCAAATCTAGACTTGACACGACTGTGGGAAATTCTTTCCCATTGAGCATAATACCAACTGCATGCTAAATTTCTATTTGTGATTTTGGAAGATGAACCCACTGTGATTTTCGCCCCAATTTTTTCATCTCCTTCAGCCATCTATGTAATTAGACAAACTCTCTAAGGGACCCACATCAATTAAAACAATCCCCAAAGTGAAGAAAAAGGAAGCTATGAGGACCTGCACCAGCTTCATTGAATTTATGTCCCTCGGAATAGAAAGCCAACATAGGAAATGAGTAGTACTACTTTTTTTTTGGGTTAAATAAATGAAATTTATTAGAGAAGTCCAATGAAGTACAACAATGTTTCAAAATAAACTAACTAAAACAGCCAGGAATTAGTTGCATAATCACCGTTAATATTCGGAGAACCTAAGCTGCAAGTGATAGTTTCTGTAGTTTTGGAATTGCCTAATGGTTAGTGCTATGCATGTAGGGTATATCTGCATGTTGGATGGCAAATCGCTGTCTCAGTTGTACTTAGAGTTAATGGATGAGATGCTTTTAACTTGATTGGTAGTGGTGAATTGTTTGACTATGCTTCTTCCAGAATGAGATTATGCTGTGTGATTTACCAATCCTCACGTGTACATCAATAAAACACGCAAAGGAGTAAGGCTAACAGTTTAGCACTATGCACGATCTATAGAGGAGAGCTCTCGTATCATTACAGAATGGGTCATATTCATCATTCTTCTGAACCACTAGGAATAGCCAAATCAAATCCTCCACCTATACTTCATCAAAGGACTAGTGGAAGAATCATTTTTTTGTAAATGTAGGCACTACTTTGAACTCCCACAGAAACCCAAATCCCACAATCCAAACAACCATGGTTTTGTTCTCACTGAAGTTACTGTGCCTAAGTGTTGAACAATTCCAGCTGGTCTGAACATCACCTTCCAACCACCAACAGTCTATTTTCACCATCGAACATCAATTAATCTGTTGTAGAGATACCCAGATGTATTATATTTCTTTATATCGTCATATTTAGTTTCAGCTGGCCTTAATGTTACAGCTCTAAAAAGTCAAATATCTATGGAAAATCTAATCTACTGCCCAAAACTATGTTGATAGGTTATTTCTCATATCAAACATATGTATAATGAGGCAACATAAAGAAGTTTCACAGGGTTATCTGTAGAAAATGTTTAATTGCAAAAATATGGTCTCCTTGACAGCATCGATTTTTAGGTCTTCATGCAACAGGCAGACTTAAGGAATTTGACTTGGTATGGGCTCCTTAAAATTCATTGACAGCCATAATTTACAATTGTAAGAATTGCTTTAAAGTCCATTTAGTTTGTAGATTCCTAGTAGAATACAGGTTAAGACTCAGTTAAAGCACATAACATCCTTTTATCTCTAGCCTAGTTAGAAACTCCATCGGTTTGTTTAAACGAAGTATATGAACTCATATATTTGATTATTTAAAATAATTGGATGGCTTTGTAATGGTATTTAACATCTTAGTACTAAGCATATTACAAAATTAAAATGCAATAAATTCAGATGTTTACTATGTTCTTAACTATGCTTCTATTATCTTCTGGTTAAAATATAAAGTTCACATTAATAGGTTAAATGTAGTTCATAACACTATACTGGAGTGTGAAAGTTCAACTCTTTTGCATCCCTAATTTTAGTGATGTTTGCAAATGAGTTCTGGACTAGAATCTGAGTTTATGGTGTTTGTTCTCTTTAAATGTGGAATTACTTTATATATAAATATACATGACTACATTTTTAGTTGCACGTGCTTTATTAGTTGCTACTGCTTCTTAATGTGAGTTGCAGAGCCTTGCCTTTAGGAGGCACTGTCAAGGCAAGGATTTCTTGATAAAATTTTGATTGCTTGTCACGATGGAGGGATCACTATTTTCCAGTTGTCTGCAGATCCTACCAGAGAAATACAGCTATTATAGAAGGTTTGAGCAAGATGTGAATCATGGAATGGATTGCGTCATCTGCATGACAGCGATTGATTTTACCCAGCACCCTAACGATTGCATGGTAATTTGTTTTTGTTACTCTGCATTTAGTTACAAAATAAATTAGACCTTTAATTGAATTTATATGCAGGTAACACCATGCGATCATTTCTTTCATCCTGGTTGCTTACAAAGGTGGATGGATATCAAGATGGAATGTCCAACTTGCCGGCGTCCACTACCACCAGCCTAGGGAAATTAATCACATCTGTTGATTACACTTGATTGATTGACTTTGTCCCAGATTGATAATAATGGTAAGAAACCTGAACTTGGTTAATTTAGATTTTCAGTTTTTTGGATTCTTCCTCCCAAAATTGACTGACTAAAAGGTTATAGTTCCATATAGAAGAAAAAAGTAAGAACTTTTAGCTTGTTTCATACACCAAGTTTGTCACTGCCTTAATCTGTGGAGTCTAGTGTTATCGAATGCTCGCGCAGGATAAGCACTCCTTTTTCATCATGTGCTTTGCAGTACGATTTTAGATTCCTTCACGCATGTTATTATCTAATTTCAGGTGGGCGATACCCATATTTATTTTGTTTGGGTATATCTTGAGAAAAGAAAGAGGTAGATGCTTAAGCACCTTGGAGCGCTCAGTAGTTTGTGTTGGAAATATCATTAATCAACTGCGTCGTGTACCCTTTGCAATACCGTAGAAATTTCAGCAATGCAATTAATTTGGTTTCACTGTTTTCACACTGTACTGTAAATTCTAATTGTCTTTGCGAATACGTTAAGCTAACCTTTATGGATGTTCACCATAGAAGTATTGCGGAGTCCCATTTGTAGCTACATGTTAATTTTACAATCTTTGGATTATTTTCTGTAAGATTCACCCATTTGATTAATGGATCATGTTCTTTCTAGAGAATATTAGTCTCATGATGAATTTTAGATCTTATGTATTGAAAATGGATTGATGTCCGAACTTCCAGCTATTTTAGTATATGGATTTTGGTGGATGCAGGTGATGATAATGTTTGCTCTTATGGTATAAAATTTAGATCATGTAATATGATTAATACATAAACGAACACGTGAAAATATAAACTTAAATTACATCTTATTGTGTATTTTGATCATTTTTCTTAAAGTTTCCCACGATATATTTTTATAATTAGTTTATTGCAACCGTCGTAGTCACTAAGTCACGCAAGTATCGAAATCTAGTATTAAGACAAACAAGTTGATGAAACTCTATAAATGGTGCAGAGAGATAAGCAAGAAGTGAAAATAAGATTTTAGAAGTTTTTGTAATTCAATTAAATATAAATTTAATTTTATTAAATATTAATTGAATTTAAAAAAGAACTAATATTTTAATATTTAATGTTAATTTCTTTCAAATTTTAAATCAAGCATAATATTAGTTCTTCACTGTTGATAATTAATTCTAAAATCAAATTTCAAATTTAGTTTTAAAATATTGCCCCAACTTGATCCAGAATTTTCTACATCAATACTAAACCAAAATAATGAAATATTCTTTAATCACTTTAGGGTTACGAATCTTATATTAGAACACTCAATTACTTTCATATAGTTTATATTATATTTTACGACTACTTACTTAAGGTACAACAGTATCAAAATATAACAATTCTTATATAAGATACTTTTGTAGATCAAATTAAAAAAACCACTTGTACAATCATCACAATGAGAATTTTCAGGCATATAATTATTTGTTCCAAATAAAATTTTTATATCAGGTCAGTTCAAAAAAACATGTTTTCTAACAAGCACCCAATGATTAGGAACAATTTAAGAATAACATACAAATTTAATATGAATTTTATAATTATGATCTTATTATAATTTTATTTGTAATAGACATTTTGTATCGTGCATTTTGTCTTATACATAAGCTAATTAAATAAAAACTCATAAGATAAAAAATTTAAATAATTATGTCATAAAACTACATCTACTGATTGATTATCTCCTACTTTTACAAAGCAAATCATTACGAGTCCTATACCATATCCCATAAGAAAATCATACTACTATTAGGACTTTGGTTTTGTGAAAGAATTATACAAGATTCTCTACAATAAGTACATGTTTAAATCTTCACAACTTTTGTTTCAATTATTATAATTAAGAGAAATTGCCTGAATATATATTAATCTTTGATAAGACTTTACTTACTCTCGTATGCCTAATGAATATATTGTTCTATAGTACATTACTACTTTAACAACTATATCAAGTTATATCAATTTCATTAAAGAACTTCTTGATCCAAATAATCATTTTCACTAAATAAAAATTGTATTATAGCATTATTCACAATTAATACTACATTAGAACCTTTCTAACTCAAAATAATATTATTTTAAGTAAAATATATTGCAACCTTGTAGCCAGCTAACAATAATTCTAACTAAGTTTTGGAAAACTTGGGTACTTAAGCTGGAGGGCACCCTATGAGTTTAGTGTCCTGATAGGCAGTACCTTAACATTTGGATTTCTAAAACCTATATTTATGAACAAGTTACAGATCTCATTGGTCAAGACTTTTCAACAAAACTAATTGGATAACTTAGGGATTCAGAGGCATTCATTTGAATTCTTTCACATTTCAGTTGAATCTAATTCAATCCTAGTCTTGAAGTGTTTAATTTCAATTCTTAAATAATGATCAATGACAATCTAACAAATTTAATCAAGTTGTATAACGAAAAGATAACTCTAATACTATTATTAAGAAATCAAGTGAGATCTGACCTTATATAGAGCAAAATAAGAAAGAAACGTTTTTAAAAAAAATTTAGAAAGTCAAGATCATTTTAAATTTTATAATATGATTGATACATAAAAGAATAAAGCATAAAGGTAAATTGTACTTTATTGTGTAGCTTAATTATTTTTCTTTAAATTTTGCTCAAATCGTATATGAAAATGTTCATCATAACCATTATAGTCACACACGTGTTTGACCTGTAGCAATATCTATACCAACAATTTGAAAAAACTCTACAAGTGTGCAGAAAGGGGTAAGGAAGAAGTACTAACTCCTTTAAAGACTACACCTATTTATAATAAGGTTTTTAGATCTTTTAATAATTCAATTCAAATATAATTGAAATTTTATATAAATATAAATATAA
>JAOQMR010000213.1:20936212-20948020 GCA_027563865.1 Erythroxylum pelleterianum
AATGGTGATGTTGCTCTTCAATTTTGCCTCCAGCTCTATTGCTTCTTCTTCAATGTGCTAAGATGATGAGAACTTGGATTTATGTTGTGTGGATGGATCATCCCTGTGATCCCATGTTGGTGTTCTATTTATACATATGACAAGAAATCAGCTTTGAATTTCAAAAATAGATATCCCACCAACCAATTTCGTCATCTTGTATGACAATTCAGCAAAGTCAGGTTGATGGCTGATTTTCTCAATTATGGAGGCTGAATTTGATCATATTGTCTTCATACAGATTAGAGCTCTGTCTCTCCCCGTTCCATAGCCGCTGGATTTAGAGAATTTGATTGTGTAGATCAAAAGCTATGAATAAAATACCGAAACCTGTCAGACTGGACAACATTACAACTCAGCCAACTTGACAGCCATTTTTGTCAAGGAAGACGACTCCATTTCTAAAGTGTAAAACATAACAGAGAAAGATCAGCCTCTTATCTTTCCACTGTTAAAATTTCGGCTTCAAATCTTGATTCAAACTCGAGATATGGTTGAAATGCTAAAACGCATCAGAATTTGCAGGTCATGCAACTTGATGATAAAATATGTCAACTTTGATGGCATCTTTAGTTCCCATTGTCTTCACTGAAGTGGAAGATGTATCTCTTAGATTTCCAATGGCACCAAAATCAACTCTTTTTTGGGAGTATTTCTCGAGTTATGAACAAATGACAACATCGTGAATTTAATTTACAGCTTTTGGAAAAACTGCCTCTTTTTGTCCTCGCTTTGTTTTAACCTTGATCATTGCAATCTCGTTTTTATTCATTATCTATCTACTAAAACACTCAAAAACCATTACAAGCACCAAAATAAAAATTGTAATAAAAATGTTGAAATTAAGTAATTACGAGACAATAAACAAACTAAATAATTACAAAACGATTCGGGATTACGTGAAAATATGTAATAACTCGAAGAGTTATCACCTACAAGTGAGTGGAGAGCTTCGGAGAAGCTACAATTGGTACACACTGATGTTTGTGGCCCAATGAACACACCATCAGCTAGAGGGAGTAGATATTATGTAGAATTTATTAATGATGCATCAAGATACACTTGGATTTACTTCATGAAAAGAAAGGATCAAGTTTTTGGCATGTTTAAAGTGTGGAGGGCAGAAGCTGAAGGACAATGTGGCAAGAAGGTTAGGTGTGTGAGAAGTAATTGAGGAGGAGAGTATGTGTCGAATGAGTTGAAGAATTATCTTGAAAGAGAAGGAATTTATCATCAATTTTCAGTAACTTATACTCCACAACAAAATGGAGTTTCGGAGAGGAAAAATAGGAAAATTATAGAGATGGAAAGAGCTATGATGGCTGAAATGCAAGTGTCAAGGAAATTTTGGCCTGAGGCATGCTTCACTACTGTATATTTGCAAAATCGGATGAAGACTCGAGCATTGAAGGAGAAGACACCATTTGAAGTTTGGTTTGGCACTAAACCGAAAGTGAACCATTTGAGAGTGTTTGGTTGTGTAGCATTTATGCACATGCCTGAATCAAGAAGAACAAAGTTAGATGAAAATGAGGAGAGTAATGATGGGCTATAGCACTGAATCTAAAGGCTACATAATTTACAACCCCGAAATAAAGAAAATGATGGTATTAAGAGATGTGAGATTTGATGAAAGTGAAGCATGGAATTGGGGAGAATCAGCAGGTGGAAATTTTAAAAGGATGGAGTTTAAATTGCCCTTAAACAATGCAGATGGAGCTGACCAAACAGAGGAGGAAAATGCAGAAAACGACAACAATGGAGATGACAACAGTGCAGATGGAGCTGATCGGACAGAGGAAGGAAATGGAGATGATGAGAACAATATGAACAATGCAGATGGACTGAACAATGCAGATGAAGTTGGACCACAAGAGGAGACAAACCAATCGGATCCATCAAAATCCAATGATGTTGGAAGTGAAGGTCTTGAGGAGGAGCATTTAACTAGCTCAGAAAATGATGAAACAAATTCAGATTCACAAGAAGAAACATCAAGCTCGGATAGTGCTCACAAGATAAGAGACTTTTTTAGGCCCGTGTTTTGCGTATCGGGGTGGACTCAAGCCCAATCTAGCAGGGCGAGTAGGGGCCCCACATACTTCAAGTTTGCACGCGACCACAACCTTAATTAGTATTATCCTCTTTGGTCATGGGTGGAATCTACGATTCGAACCCATGACCTCAAGGTTTTGCTTCACTTTAAGTGAATGCCTCTCACCATTGTATCAGAGCTTACAGTTGAGGTTAGGGTAGAAGGAGAACTTTAGGGTTTTCATGATCTTTATTAAAATTTTATGATTTGTGTTGGATGCCGCAGTATAACCCGCAAACACACGCCGGGATATAACCCCCAAACACACGCTGTAGTATAACATGCAAACACCGAAGGGTGGGGTGTGGGGTGTGAGGTCCAACATTAAAAAGGCACATTTTAATGTTGGGCCCGTGTTTTGCGTACCGGGGCAGACTCAAGCCCAATCTAGCGGGGCAAGTTGGGGACCTCGCATACTTCAAGTTTGCACGCGACCACAACCTTAATCAGTATTGTCCTCTTTGGTCATGGGTGAGGCCACGACTTGAACCCATGACCTCAAGATTTTGTTGCTTTTACAAGCACGCCTCTCACCATTGAGCTAGATTGGGCTTGAGTCTGTCCCGGTACGTAAAACACGGGCCTAACAGACTTGGCCTCCATTTATAATGAAACTAACCCTTTGTTTGATTTCAGGTATAATGTAGCTGTTGAAGAAAAAATTGATGAAGCTCTAACATTGATGGAATGTGCATTTCTAGCTGAAGGTGAACCGATGACCTACAAGCAAGCTATTAAGCAAGGAGTTTGGCAAAGTTCAATGGATGAGGAGATGAAAGCAATTGAAGAAAATAGAACATGGCTGCTGGTGGATCTGCCCTCACTCGACACTAAGGTGGTTGATTCCAAATGGATTTACAAGAAGAAGTTGAACCCCGATGGAGCAATTAACAAGTATAAAGCTATGCTTGTTGTGAGGGGTTATAAACAAGAGTATGGAGTGGACTATACGAATACATATGCACTAGTAGCAAGGTTGGATACCGTCATATTTTTGTTGGCTTTAGTTGCAAACAAGGGTTGGGAAGTTCATTAAATGGATGTGAAGAGTGCCTTCTTGAATGGGATGCTAGATGAAGATGTTTATTTGAAACAACCCGAAGGCTATGTGAAAGAAGGTGAAGAGCAGAAGGTTTACAAGCTTGTGAAGGCCTTGTATGGTTTGAAACAAGCTCTAAGAGCTTGGTACTCAAGGATCAATAGCTACCTAATCCAAAATGGTTTTTCAAGAAGTAAAAGTGAAGCAACCTTATATGTAAAAATCAAAGGTGAAGGTAAGCTGATTTGTTCCTTATATGTTAATGATTTATTGATCATTGGAACACACGACAAGATAATAGATGAATTCAAGGAGATGATGAAGTCAGAATTTCAGATGACAGATTTGGGAAAGATGAGCACCTTCCTAGGATTGGAGATAGATCAAAGAAGTGATGGGATCTTTGTACATCAGAAAAAATATGCTGAAGAATTAAAGAGAAGTTCGGGCTGAAGGAGAGCAGTGGAATGGGGACTCCTATGGAGCATCAATTGAAGCTAGAACTAACCAAACCAGGTAAGGAATTTGATGCTACTTATTATAGGAGTATGATTGGATCATTGATGTATTTGATGCTTCAAAACCTGATATTATGTGTGCCTTGAACATTATGGCAAGTTTTAGTCAATTACCATCGAGACAACATGCTATTTATGTTAGAAGAATTATTAAATATGTTAAGCATACAATTGAATGTGGAATTCGGTTTGGAAGAAGTGAGAAGGCAGAGTTATGTGTATTCAGTGATGCTAGCTATGCTGGAGACAATGAGAGCAAGAGCAGAAGTGGCTATTGTTGTAGCCTAGGTTCAAGTGTTTTTGCATGGAGCTCAAAGAAGCAAAGAAGTGTTGCTCAATCCTCAGCTGAAGCTGAGTATGTGGCAGTGAACATGACTGCCAAGCAAGCACAATGGCTGAAGAAAATCATGTTGGATGTTGGTGAATTAAAGGAAAATTGTGTGACAATTTTTTGTGACTCAAGTGCAGCTATTTCAATGGCTGAGAATCCAGCTGATCACATTCGTACCAAACACATGAAAGTGAAGTATCATTATATCCAGGAATTGATTAAGGAAAAGGAAATCAAAATGACTTTTTGTAAATCAAGCTTTCAACTTGCAGATTTGATCACCAAAGCACTACCGAAATAGAGGTTTGAATCTTTAATAAGTATGATAGGTGTGCAGTTTTACAAAACAAAGGAGGAGCTGTTGGGATGAATTGTTTTGTAAAACCTGCTATGTTGAAGCTAGCTGGAGATCTTGCAATGGCAATCAAGCTGAAGAAGAAAAGAAGAGTGAAAATCAAGTTGAATCATCCTAGACTTGCCAGAAAACTGAAGTTGATGATACTGGGCATAATTCAAGGCTGCATGGTTCAAGGAATGAAGATCAATTCCAGATGAGAGAAATTCAATGGAAAAAGGAAGACAAGGGCAAGATGGAAGCAACGATGAAGAATTGAAAATGTGCAGATTGAAGGGAAGTTCAGAATTTGTAGCAAGGAAAAATCAGATGAAGAGATGCACAGCAAGAGGAATGGAAAAGCTGAAGCAAATAAAGTTAGATTAATTAGCATAATCAAGAGTTGTTAGAGTTAAGCAAAAGGGCAGCTGGTCCATGCATCAAGCATTTCACTCTCTTGGCCTGACAATCAAATTTGGATGCCAGGATTTTATTGGCTGAAGCATTAAAGGCTGTTAAAGATTTCAGATTTCTGTTTTTGCAAAGAAGACAAATTTGTTACTTTTTTGTTTTGCCAAATGAAGAAATACATATACTAGACTAGCTTTTACCATCAATTTTTGTTTTTACCTTTCAGCCATTTTTAAAAGGTTGTATAAGATGTTATGGAGCATATATGAAGCTCCTTTTACAACTTTTCAGCAGTAGAGTGTAATGCAAAAAATCAGAAAATCATCAATACAATACCTTCAGTTCAAGTTTTCATCTTTTGAGTCTTGTTCTTCACTTTTGTTTTGGTTTTGATATCCAGATGCTAGCAGTTTTATGTTAAGCAGTAGAAGTAAAAGAAGTCTTTGAGTTGATGTTCTGTTTTAGCCTGAAACCTTTTAAAGTAGTTTTGTGAGTGAAAGCCAAAAATTCCATTAGTTTATAAGTTACAATTCCTTTCTTTTGATCCGATTGACATCCTCCTATATCTCTTTACATCTTTAGTAGCAAAGTTCAATTTTTAAGTAAGGGATAGCTGAAGTACGTTTTACACATTCGGTGTTTGAAAACTACATATTCACTGTTTCATTCAAATCCATCAGCAGTGCTATATTCATTTTCTTTTTACACACAAAACCAATCACTATACATTCCCTAATCTGTGAGAGACTTGAGCTAGAAGTTTGAAGGAGCATCCTACACTCATATTACAAAGCAGAGGAGACCAAAGCTACAATTTTTTTTTTCTGTTGAAGGCTTGTGTGAACAGTGCACCAAGTGCTTGACATTTTGCTTCAATCAGACAGAAGGCTTGACAGGTTGTGGGCTGAAGGTGATTTCTTCAATCAGCCAAAGGGGCATCTTCAAGAATAGAAGGCTTCATCTTTCTGAAAAGTCACATATATGGAAACAAGGAATCGAGGCTCCTAAGGGTAATGTCACTTATACCCCTTCTAGACACCCGAATAGACTGGAAACACAAACTTTAGAGATCGAGGATCCAATTTACTCACCATGGGACGATAATCACGCAAAAAAGGTAATCCACACACCATGGGAGGGACAATGAACTGAGTTTTCGCCTTGAGCAACTTCAAGGGTTTCTTGTATGAAAGAGTGCGAAGAGGCATTCTATTGATTAAATTTACAGCTGTAAGAACTACTTCTCCTCGTAAAAATTTTGGGACATTCATCGTAAAGAGTAAGGATTATGTCACCTCTAAAGGGTGGCGATTCTTATACTCCGCAACTCCATTTTGTGCAAGTGTATCAACACATGTGGTTTGATGAATTATTCCCTATTCAGTCAAGTAACTAGAGAAGTCCTTTCGAGTGTACTCTATTCCATTATCTGACCGAAGCACTTTGATTGTAATCGTAAACTGAGTTTCACCATCCTTTGAAACTCCTTGAAACATTCAAAAACCTCATCCTTCCTATGTAAGAGATACACCAAAGTACATCTACTGAAACAATCAATAAATGTAACAAACCATCAAAAACCACTAAATATAGCTATTTTACTTGGACTCCAAACATCTAAATGAACCACTTCAAACTGATGCACACTTTTATTTACAATTTTTGGATAGTAATTCCAAGTATGTTTATCAAATTCACATTCATCACAAATTAGTTGTCTTTTATTACAAACTTGAGCAAACTCAGGAAACATCCTATATAAACCTTGAAATGAAATATGACCTAACCTACGATGCTCCAATAAAAGACTATGACCATCCTTTTCATTTCTCAAGGCCATCACCTCCTGTTTCCATTTGGTTCCTCCTTCTTTGTCCAGATAGTATGGTCCATTACGCTCTTTACCAATCCTAATCTTTACTCCGGTGTTCACACTACAACAAATACATAGAATTCGTGACAATTTTTGAAAACATGTCACGAATTCTTCATATTTTTCGTGACGTTTTTTAAACATGTCACAAAAAGATCCCATTTTTTGTGACGTTTTTATCATACTTTTTGCGACATTTTAGCAATTAAACGTTGCAAAATAGAAAATGCGACATTTTGTTAAAGAAAACGTCACGAAAGGCTGACTGAAGTTGTTCTTCTTCTAGAGCAAAACGATGTCATTTGGTTTAAAGACCAAACGATGCCATTTTTTGGTTTTCTTAAAACCTACTCGGGTCCTTTCTTCCCCCCCAAAGCTACGTCGTAGAAGGGTAACCTAAATTGTTCTGGTTCAAGAGCAAAACGACGTCGTTTGGTTTTTAAACCAAACGTGGTTGTTTTGATTTTCATAAAACCTACCCGAGTCTTTCCCCACCCCAAACGACGCTGTCTTCCCCCCAAGAAAATGACACCATCTCCCCCCTAAGAAAACGACGTCGTCTCAACTTCTGTGTCAATAAAAAATGTCATAATCATTTTTCCTCAATCCTACCTACTGCTTTCACCTTTCCCTCTCTCTCGAGTGGTTTTGGTTTCCTCAATCTTGCTTACCGCTTTCACTTTTCCCTTTTTCTCGAGTGGTTTTTGCTACTGCCTTCACCTTTCCCATCTACTGCTTTTCTCAATCCCGCCTGTCAGAGTGCTTCTGTCTTTTGGTGGAGGTAAGTCATTCAACATTTGTGCTCTGTGATGATTGTCATGTTCACTGTGTTGGTTTTTTAAGAGGAAATACTCAACGATTTAATCTAGTTTTTAGAGTGTTTTTGGGTTTGTTTTGATTATCTATAACACAATGCATTTGGCTTTGCATTGTGTGACAGTATGTTAAGGAAGAAGACATTATTTGTTTAGGTGATTTGGGATAACTCCATCACAGCTTTAAAGTGTTCGACAAAAGTTCAGAGTGGTTTATGGATAGTTTTTGTAATTTTTAGTATTATATGCTTGAGTGAGAAATAACGATGAGTTGAAGTTAAGGAAGAAATATTGAAGCCATGAACAAGTTGAACGGAAGAATTGTTCATTTTTGTTTTTATAGGATGCTAAGGTGAGGTGTATTGGATATTGTTCAGTTTTTCATTAATTTAATAGAACTAGGCTATTAGATATTGGACAGTATTAGATATTTTTATGGTATATGTCATCTTATTAAGCAATATTGATTACCTTTTCCTTTTAGTAAAATACAGACGATATATATTTTTCAATTGGGGCCTATAGATATATAGAGACTATATATATTTCATTACTTTAGTGGATGATTTTAGCAAAACAATACGAATTTGATGCACCATAAAAGTCAAGAAGTTCATGCATTGTTGTTTCGTTATAATGATATTAAATCATTTTGAGAAATTTGCTAAGACTATAAGGTCAGATTATAGAGCTGAATTTTTAAGAAATGATTGTTAAAGGTTATTTAGTGAGCTAAGAATTAAATAAAAAATCTTGTGTATATACTCTACAAGAAAATGGGATAGTAGAGAGAAAATATAAGCATTTGTTACAGATGGTTATAGCTTTGATGTTTTAAACTTCATTACCTATGAAATTATGGGGAGAATCAATTCTTATAGCCACATATAATTGATAGACTTCCTACTTAAGTCCTAAAGTGGATATCATCTTATGAAATCTTATATAGACATACACCAAACTATGAACCCTTTAAAACCTTTGGACGGTTTTATTTTGCAACTAGTACCAACCCGCACAAAGATAAATTTGACAAAATAGCCTACAAATATATTTTTATTGGATACGATCAAGATTAGAAAGCTTTCAAATTATTTGATCTTGACTCTTAAATTGTTCTTTATATCTAGGTATATGGTCTTTCATGAAACTTAATTTCCATACAAGTTTATCTCAACTTCTAAATGAAATATTGCTTTGTCAGCCATATTAGTTGATTTGGACAATATTTGTTTGAAGGGCTTGTATTATCTTATCATACACTTATCACTTACCTTTACATTCAACCTACATATTTCACATCCACATATATGTCTTTTCTAGTAAATTTGTCAAATATCGAAGAGCCACAGTCTTATAAATAGGAATAAACTAGTGCAAATTGGATGAAAGCTACACACAAAAGTTAAATGCTCTTAATGCAAATCAAATACAAGAATTGTTCATATTCTTAGCATTTACATCAACTTGTCATAAACAATGCTTCTTTTACATATATTTATAGATGAAATATACATGATTCCATTTGAGGGATATTCAAAGGCCAAGGAAGGTAATGTTTGTAAACTTAAATGACTTCTGAATAAGCTTAAGTAAGCTTCCAGATATTGAGATTATAAATTTACCACTCTGTTGAATTCATTTGGTTTCATTCAATCCATCCATGGTCATTATCTCTTCGTAAAATCTTTAGGTACTCCTTTTATAACTCTCATTGTATATCTTGTTAATGTTTTACTTACTGACACTTCAAAAGTTGAGTTACTTGAAGTTAAAAATTCTCTCTATGAGTAATTCACCATTTAAGATCTTGGAAATGCTAATTACTTCCTTAGGATGGAGATAGATAGATCCACATTTGGAACTTTAGTGAATCAAAGAAAGTATATATTAGATATTATTAAGGGTGCATGACTTATTAATGTTAAACCTAATATTACTCCTCTTCTTAAAGATGTCAAACTTACTTCATGATGCAATGTAGTAATTAAGTCAATATATTTAAGCTCCTTATCAATAACATTAGGATGCTGCTATTCTTTTTCTTCAACACTTAAATAATTGTCCATCAAAAGGAATATTTTCCCCAGCTAATAATCCTTTCAATCTTAAAGCTTATTGTGATGCAGACTAGGCATCTTGCCTGAATTTTAGAAGATCTATGTCAAGGTCTTATATATTCACAAGGTTCTCTTTAATCTCATAGAAAATTAATAAGTAATCTACAATCTCCAGATCATGAACTGAAGCTGAAGATCGTAGTATAGCCTCTACAGTTAGTGAATTGCTTTAGGTTTGTTATCTTTTTAATGATTTGCATATTTCTAGTTCCCTCACCCATCCCTCTTTGGTGTGATAATCAAGCAACACTTCACATTACAGCTAACCCAGTCTTCTATAAATGCTTAAACCGTCTTGAAATTAACTGTCATTTAGTTGGTGATCAATACAGGCATGACTTTATTTCTACTATTCACATTTCCACCAACCATTGCACATATGTTCATGAAGCCCTTAGCTATTCCATCCTTTTCTTATTTTCTGTCTAAGTTGGGCTTGTTTGACATTCACTAAGCTCCATTCTGAGAGTAGGGGATGTAGAATGTATTAGTTTAATTTGTTGTCAATTGTAAATAATTATTAGTTAATTAGTTAAAAGCAGTTATTTTAACACATTTGCAGCTTGTATAACGAGCGTAAACTTTTATTTGTAGTATAAGAAAATACTTTGACATTTTTCACTATTTCTCGCAATCCATACAATTAATAAAGCTTAATTTAAAGAATATTTCTATCTTTAACTTTTTTATTTCTTTCTTTTGATTTTCATTTTTTTAATTGGCTTCATTATTTTGGTGACTTATCTCCTTTTACTAGTATATGATTTCTTCTTAAATATGCTCAAATTTAGTGGTTTGTGAGTGACGTTGTCACTATAAGTGTATTTGTTTTATAATATACTTGCTTCATTTTCCTTATCATGGAGAAGTTAAAACATAAATTAAGAGAAAGACACATTAAAGGTATATACAACATTAAACCATCCCAAGGCAAAGATGAGGCTAGAAAATTCCTAGCAAGAAACCAAAAACAAAGAAAGCAACTTATTCTTTAACTAGATAGATACAGAAACCATACATCAGCCTGAAAACTTACAAAGAGGAAGTACATCAAGTAGTATAGTAAACTATAATCACAAAAATATTAGTTGTCAAACTCAGATTATGTTCTATTTATAAGCCATATCCTTAGGCCTAGAGCTAGTAGGGTTTCCTTTATCCATTTAAAGGTGGTTTTGAAAAGAGAATGTAAGTCCATTGAGCATAGAACTAGGAAAATGAGAGATGAGAGTTTTGGTTTTAATTTTACTAATTAATCAGACATGATCTTAATAAGTCATATGGCAGTCATATATTTAATAGGTCTGTTGACATGGTGAGTCATATTAAAATCGTTCACTGTTAAAGTAACATTTAGGCTATATTTATAAAAAAAATAAAAATTAGAATGTTTTATCGCTACTTTTAAAAGTTATACATTGTCTATTAACATATGCATGTCTAACCCAAAAATAGGAGTGTCTTTTAGAAACAATTTCAATTCATCAATTCTTTGGCTTGATTTGCTCAATCTTCATTCCTTTTGATCTATAAAGATAACTATGACCTTTGAAGTACAAATGTGGTGGCACTAACTGAACAAATTTCTCTAAAACAGGGCAAAACCATAATAATCACATTATAAGTTACCATGTATCATTGTACATGGTAACTTATAGAGTCCAATTGTCCACTAAAAAATCGTTAATAGTTAATACTGCATAAGTGAAAACAACTGACTTGTTGTACTCATTAGTTGTTTCAAAACAATTGAGTTGGTTACAAAATATACCAAATCATTTGTCATAGGCTGAAATACAATGATACACCATATCAATTGTTTAGTTTGTGAACTTGGTGGTTACTATACTAAACAATATCTGTTCATAAGATTTTATACATTCAATTGTTGAAGTTCAGTTCTAATTTATCGTGCTTTATGACAGATACTATTTCTAAGTGTAAGGAGGAGATAGTTGGAGGAGCCATTGGAAAATAAGAAGCAGGTATGCTAACTTATAAGTATCAAGTTGTTGGATTGTTAATTTGTTTTGTTTGCATTCATATTATAGTTATTGAATTTGCTCTATGAAATGCCATATTTTGCTCTATGAAATTCCACTAAAGTAAGGATCCTGCATTCATACATAAATAGAGAAATGAAAAGCCATATTTTGCTTAATTTGTTTTATGACTTTTTTATTACTCTCTCCCTAGTTCTCCATATAGTTTATCAAATAATAATACAAATTAT
>JAOQMR010000213.1:21002758-21016229 GCA_027563865.1 Erythroxylum pelleterianum
CCACTTACTAAAGTAATAAGACTAATCCCAAAAATATTTAAACAATTAAAAGCAAAAATTTTGAAATAAACAAAAGTGAATAAATAAAAAAAAAAATTTTCGGGGCCCAACAAATGTTACTCGCCTTACAAAGATGCGAAAAGGAGCAACTTTTCTTATTCACATTGTTATTTTTGAGAGTGTGATCATTGCTTCGCCCTCATTTTTCAATGTAATTAGTTAAGTTGATTTGAAATAAGGCTTTATGACTATTGTCATGAAATGAAGGTTGAATTATTTAGGTTGATTCAAAGTGAGACTTTATGATCATTTATATTTGACCAAGACCATAATGGGAGTGCTTTTGGTGAATTTCGTCAGATAACCATTAATTTTAGGGACTTAAGTGTTAATTAACCAATAAAACACCTAAAGTGAAGGCAATTTGAGTTTTGAACTAAGTTTGATTTACAAATGGCTTTTTAAAATAGTCTCATTAATCACTTTTAGTTGGACATGGTGAAGTGAATGGAAAAAACATGTAGATTGAGTTCCATAACTAATATCAAGTAGGTATAAAAGCTAAAGTTAGTTATAAGGTTGATAATATGTTGAATAAGAACTTGAAAAATTTTGAAATATTAATCCTCCTCATTCATGTGAAGTTCCATGGCGCTACTTAGGGTTATGTGAAGCATTATAACCTTTCAGAATGACTTTTCATAAGATTGTGTGAAACATTATAACCTTTAATAATGACAATTTGAACCGTACGAGGATTTATAACTCTTCGAATTGTGATTTTTAATTAATTAGTCTTATGGCTTTCATATGTGATGTGGTTGTTAAACTTACTTTTTGATGTTATATGATCATTAAGCTTATGTTTGGTTTTTATCTTTTGAACTTATTTTGTGATTGTTATTTTAGGTTAGAGACGCTTTGATTATGTGTTATGGCTTTCGAATGAGAATGGTGGTTTACAAGCTTGTTGCTTTTAAACATATGCTTGTACAATCTTTATATGTTTTTATTATAAAGTTAATTTTGGCATTGAAATTTGGTAGCACAATTTGTGTATAAGAAATAAGGGATTTAAAAAGACTCTTGAAAACTAAGTGTAAGAGTGGGTATTATTTTTTATTTAATTTTTATTGAATTTATTTTATCATTTTATTGCTATTTAGAGCTGTTAAATTAACTTCTTGAGACTTCAATTGTAACCTATAGGAAAGGCTATGTTCTTGCACTCGACCATGTGAAGAGGTTACTTCATCAATGATTTAGTTAAGAATTATATTAGTAACTGTCAAATGTATTGAAAATCATTTTTGTAAGGATGAGCATTTTTTGGGAAAAGGGTTATGTATAGTCTTTTTTTAATTTTAAAAAATTTCATTGACTATAGTAAACTATATACAACTTCAAAAGAAGGATTCCCTGCTAGAATCCATAGTTACACACTACAATGGCTGTAGTTAAACCCAGTTAAGTTACATAAATAAGTGATGATTAAAGCCTCCATCGTCAATGCATACGAGGGGAAAGTGTTGGCGCTACTTCTTTGGCAACAACCAGAAATCTAATCTTATTGACTATGCTAGCTGCTAAATAGGCAAAAGTGCTCCCATCTATATATCCATCTATATGTTGTATATTGAATAAGTAAAAAAACTGTTGAAGATGATTCCATTGTCCTTCCGGATAGTGGAAACTTGAGTTACCTATGCAAGTGTATCATCCTAAACATACAGACAGTGGGAAGCCTCGAGCATATGAAGCAAATGAATCCAGATAGTTTTGGAAAACAAGCAAGTAAAAAATGATGTTTCCTATTTTCAGGTACCATTCGACATAACACACAGGTATGGTCAAGGCTCCCATGCCAACAGTCTTTGGTGCTTAAGTGATTCTTGATAGCCAACCATGCAAACATTGAAGTTTTGGGGCTGATACTCCTCTTCTATAGTATTTTATAACAAGAGAAAAGAAGAGCTACCACTTGGATGCTGGAGTAGAATTTATTTATGAAACTACCGCTGGAGTGCGGCTGCCAGATAATTGAGTCCAGAGTGCTATTGAGAGGAAGCCTTAGCAGATATTGAGAGGTGGTATTAAAGTGTCTGAAATTACCTAAACATTGTCCATTGGAAATAAGGGAAGAGACCTTGGCGTTTAATAGGAGTCGAAGCCATAAGTGTGCAAACTCAGTTCATCATATTAGAGGGATAAATGATGTCCAATTATCATACCAGACCCATATATCGTTACCATTTCCAAGTCGATAGAAAACGAAGGAGTAAATAATGTCTCAGATTTTCAACATGTGTGAAAAAATCGATGAGTAGCTTCTATTAATGGTGAGTTGCCAAAAATTTTGAGTTAAGAGGTAAGCTTTGTGGATCCATTTAATCCACAAGGTAGTTTTATCCGTGAATAGCCAGCAAATTTTTGGCATAGGAACACATTCTGCAATAACATAGTTGACAATATACCTAAGCCTCTATTCTTCTTTGGCATGGTTATGTCATCCCATTTCACTTTTTCTTTCTTGGCATTGTCTAAAGATCCTAACCATAGGAAGGCTCTGATGGTCTGATTAAGCTCCTTGATTACCTTTCGCTAGAGGATCAAATGATTAATCCAATGGATTTACAGATTACTAAATACAGATATAGTAAGAGATGGAGAGGAATTTGTTCTACCAAGCAAGTATTTTCACTTTGTAACGTTTTAAAAGGGGAATGCAATCAGAGTATGTGAGTTTTTCATGAGAAATAGGAACTCCCAAATAAGTGAAAGGTGGCACATGGAGTTCCATGCCAAGGGTTTCTGCCAGCTCTAAAGGATTACTAACATTTGAGGAGTAGTATATATAACTTTTCTAAAGATTGACGTTCAAACTTGACCAACTGGAGAAGTGAAACAATATGTTTTGAAAGATAGTGACAGAGGACAGATCAGCCCCAAAGAGCAGCAATAAGTCATCCGCAAACAATAGGTGTGTGAGTTTAAGTGAACTGCACTGATGATGGTACCTGAATCTGCCATTAGACTACAGTAACTACTCAATCATTTTAGATGAGCCTTCTATAACTAGTACAAAGAGGTAAGGGGATAATGGATCCTCTTGCCTAATCCCTCACACACATTTCATAGCTTTTGTAAGACTACCATTGACAAGGACACTCACAGAGGAGGAATAGAGACACATCATAATCCAGTTTCGGTATTGTAAAGGGAATTCTAAGGCATCTAAGCAAACTTTAATAAACTCTAAGGTGACCATGTCATAGGCCTTATAGAAGTCAATTTTCCATATGCTACTTTTAAGATTTTTCCTTGATTGGTAATCGTTAAGTAGTTCTTGGATAAGCAAGATATTGTCTCCAATGGATCTTCCTTCGATGAAAGTGCTTTGGTTATGTATAGTATTGTGCTATAATAAAAGTGATATAGATAGTAGGAGAGGATAACTCCTTAATAACTAATTCTTTCCTTGTAATTATCTGATATGCATTACTACGTATTTCTAATCTTATATAGTTTTATCATAATATGAACATGTTTGCAGTCTTAAAAGTGAAAATATATAGTTTTAGGTTACAAGCCTTTGACTTTTTGCAATCTTTGATGCAATATATGGTATAAAAAGGGGAAGACCTCTAAACATGAAGATAGCTGACCATTAGAAGTGACGATAGCCTTTTAGTTTAATTTATTTTTGTTTAATTAGTCAAAATTGATGCATACTTGTGTATGATTTTACATATGAAGAACTTGTAGACATTTTTTGACAATTTAACTTATGAATTTTATTTCAACTTAATATAATTTATGATATATGTTTATATATATTGTGACTTTAATAGTTTTGATATATTTACATTGAGTTATTTCCTTATTTATATTTTAGACATTGAATTGTGTAATGAAACGTACCACATTATGTTTAATATTTTATTTATTAAAATATGTATGTTTATAATTGATTGCCTATTGTTTTTATTAAGTTATAAATGACTTAAGCCTCCTCACTTTATTCGGACAATGATCTTGGATGTTATTTAGTTTTTTAGATATAGATCATTTAGCTCCATCCATATGATGAAAGGCAAGCATAAACTCACCATTGAGTCACTTTTGAAATCTTAGATAACCATAGCATTGTTAGTAGCATTCTTAGTAGCATTCTTAATAGCATTCTTGGTCTCTTGAGAGCACTAAAAGATGGAGAATAATAGTGCGTACAGGTGGTTAGAGCTCCAAACAAGATGAATTCAAGTAGATGCTCAATCGAGAGTTAGATCACAATCAAGTTACATACAATTAAACTCATGCAATAATTGCATAAAATTGCATGAACAAACCTCAATATCACTCCTCCCAACCTCTATAACTCTTCCGGACCCTTAGCCTCTCAAAGGGGTGTGTTTTTGGCTGAATTTTGTTGTTTGTACATAAGTGAAGAACTCACTTATGTACCACCTGTCATAAAGTGGGTCACGATTGTGACTTGCTTAAAATGATAGCTATACACACTTTATTTTTAATCTAATCTTTTATGCATGTGACCCCTAGGTTCCTGCTTATTTTGGGCACTTGAATTAACTCTTAATCTGACATATCATGAATGATTTCATGCCACTTGAATTAATTCTTAATCCAAGCAAATCATGAAGTGCTTCATGATTCCAATTTACCAAAATGTAAATGAATTAACACACGATCCCTTCAATAGTTAACTATTAAACTTATGAACCTTTCCATTGACAATTACGGTGCAATTCGTCCCTTCACCATCCCATACCTCACTTAGTTCGGAGTATGGGCTATGTGTTAACTCCCACAAGACTGACTACATCACATCTAGTCCAAGTGATATTAGTTCTTATCCTGGGGATCTCATTACTCTATGTTTCATTGAAGACTCTCTTCATGACACATAACTTCTCTGGCTAGAGACTTTCGAGTAATGAACCTAACAAAAGGTTGTAAGTATCATCTCCTTCTATCAGGAGTGGTGAATCCTTTATTAACTACCCAATTACCTTCGAATACCAATAATTGTACCCAATCATCACCCTATGAGGGACCTCATCTTGAGGCAACAAGAAATGGTATCAAAGCACAGCATCAGTATTTAAGATATCCCTGAGTACCTCAAGTCGACAGATATTTGCACCAATGTTATGATGAGTTTAATCACTGACATTTGATAGATCATCCATATGATTATCATAATGGGTCATCCGATGTACGTACTACTCTTAGTAAGTATCCACATGTTAACTCTAAACATCTCATTCTTACAGTTTATGAGATCCATTGCTTGATCAAATTAAGGAGTATAACACGTGCTAGTCTATCCAGATTAATATTCTCTCTCATTAATTCTATGACTAGGGATAATTTAGATACTAACATAATTACACATAATAGGAATCTCATTATTATGATCTCATGATGATTTTCTTCATGCTACCTTTTGTATCATGGACTTCATTAATTCAATTTAAGATCGACATCAATTCATAAATAAATGAACATCAAATTAATCAAAATTGTTTTTCGTTTTATTAATCAAAATAAAATTTGTACAAAAGTACTAAAGTTGATTGCCCGTAGAGCACTACTCTAACATCCTAATGTTTCAAGCGTTCACATTGAATCCCAACGTTTTCCAAAAGTTTAAAATAAACCATAAGTGGATGAAAAATTTAACAAGGTTAACTCCCCGTCAGTTAAATGTCACATTAATACTGACATGACATTATTATTTATTTTTAAATAAAAATAGGGCCTACTGTCACATGAAAAGTGGGAACTACTATTTAAAATATATAATTATAGGTCCCATTGCCAAATGGTGAAATGTATAAACAGTGGCTCCATGCCATCAAATTATGAGGCCCACTTTTGATTAATTTTAAAAAAATTAATTATGTGAAAGTGCTGACATGACATTATACAATTCATTCAAAATTTAGTAATGTAACAAAAAGATACTTATCTTTTTGAGATGTCAATCCTAATTAGTGAATGACTTGAATCCTAATTTGTCTAAGGCCTAAACGTGTAATTAAAATGAAAACAAAAATGAGCAGAAAATTAAGCAATTAAATATGCATTGATTGGAAGTGAATTTGTAAAATTAACACAAGAAATCAAAATTGAGTACAACCAAATAAAAATTGAAAATTCACATAAGGAAGATTAACCAATTATGAGAGAGGAGATTTATCCTATCATCTAATGCTAACTTAATCACTTTTGAGTTAATTTGGTATATATCCTAGACTTTCGAAGGGTAGATTACTCTCTTTCGAGTTATAATCATTAAACCCTAAATTATAACTAATTGAATTATAGAATTTGCAATCTCTCAATTAACAAAAAACCCATACATCCAATTAAATCTTAAGCTATCTAATAGATAATTGAGTCCTCACAAGAGATCTCTCTTCGTATAAATTATTGATTTAATTGTTTGTGTCATCTATTAGATTGTTTAACTCTTATTACCCAATCTAATCATTTTGTTATCAGTTCACTCTCTCGATTTATTACTGAAGCATGCATATACGATAAACAATCATAATACCCAACTCATTAACATCAAAAGCAATCAAATTAACATTAATTCAAGAACAAATCCCTAAAAGAGTTTAGAACATCCTTAGCGACATATTCAACATCCTCAACTAAAGCATACATCAAGATAAAATGAATAAAAAGAGCAAATAGAAAATAGCTTGAGATGGCTGGGTTAGACTGGCTAGACAGCAGCTGGGTGAAACTCTCTTTATCTTCTCTCCTTCTCTCCCCCTTCCTTGTGTTCTTTCTCAAGATGGTAAATGGAGGCTTGCTTTTAGGGTTTCTTTCTTTATCTTTTATAGTATTTTTCCATTTAGGGTAAAAACTAGGTTTTACCAGGGCCTATATGTCCAAAATAACCCTCAAAAAGTTGAGTTCAGAAGTATTCCCCGCATCTGTCGTCACACTTGCAATGATCATGGCTTGTTATACAAGCATCTGTCATAATTGTGGCCATTGTGGCTCTTGTTACTCCTCAGAACTTTCTCCAAATCTTCTTCGACCTTCTTTACCTAATCTTAAATACTAACAAACTCATCAAAACACCTTAAACTCACAAAATTAAAGCCCAATATCATGCTCCAACGTATATAACACTAAAAAACATAAACATATAATCACACTAACACAATTCTAAACCTAACCATGTACAGATCATCTAATTAACAACTAAAAGCATACTAAATTACCCACTAAAACATAACGTAATCAATAACTATCATATAATAAATGAAAATAACCAAAATGTCATTAATGAGAATGATACATATTAACAATTTATTAAATTCAATGTATTTCTTTCTACTTGCTAATCATTTGAATTTCATAGTAGTGTTATTAAATAATTTGTAGCAATTGATTTTAAGTGAAGAATTAAAATAGTAATTAAAAGAATGGATTCTTTTATAATTTCATTGTATTTAAATTATTGATTTACGTATTTATTTAAATTCATTTGTGTTTTGAAAGTTAGATTTAAACTATGTCAAATGCATAATAATTATATGTATTTCCATACATAATGATTATATATATTTTTAAATACATAAATTTAAAAAATGTGTAATTACAAGTACATGTTTTTAACCTAGTAAAATTGATTTGTTTTACTTTATTTTTATCAAATAGTTATGTAAATAAATTTGTAAATTTTGTTCATTAACAATAGGTAAAAATAATTACTATAATTATTTCTTTACTTAAGTAATACAGAGTTATTCCTTTATTTAAGCTGGTATGCTAACTTTAGCCGCTATAAGCTAAACAAGGGAGATTATGCAATTTTATTTATTTTTAATTTTTATATACTTTATTATTAGGCTAAGTGAGGTCTTAACTCGTAGTTTTGATAATAATAAAATATATTATTATTAATGAATTTACTTTAGTGACACTAAAAGTTTCATTATAATAGAATCAAGTAATATGTGAAAACAAAGTTTAATGCAAAGATAAGGTAAGCAAATTAGTCATTGAATAAACTGAACAATTAAAAATAGAAAAAATTAACATAGTTGAGTATGTATGCATATAAAGTGAAGAATAAAAAATAAGGAGGAATTAAACATATTAAGATTTAAACAAATTGTACATTAAAAGAAACCAAATGGGTCTACAAGAATCTCTTGCCTTTGGATAAAGCTCTAACCATGAAGCTCTTGCCATGTTGAGCTTTGCACTTCTATAAGGCCCCAATATATACCCTAGAAGCATTATAGTATGTCTAGGATGTATTAATAAGTGAACATAAAGAATTAAGTGTATCTAAGCATAGTAAGAGACATATGATAATTAATTTAAAAGACAGGGGTAAATTGGTAACTTCTTTATGTAGGCATGGACATGAATAATTATATGTGAGTTATCGATTAGAATGAAATAAATTGAGGGTAATTTCTTCATTTAGGCATGTACATGAATAATTATATGTGAGTTATGGACTAGAATGAAATTATGAAGAATCAAGCTAATCCTAGGTGAAAATAATGGTAAAAGTTTGAGATTTTTCTTCTCATCTTCATCTTTCTTGCTTTGCTCATGAAGCGCTAGAATTATAAGGTTGGATATGAGATTAAGATATGCATTTTTAGTGTTCTAGTTGGTGAATCAAGCAAGGCGTTAGGGGAAGAGAAGGAAGAATACTAAAAGAAGAGCTAATTGACAAAATTTAAGGTTTGAGACCACACTTAGTTTAATATCTCTTTGTGTGTATGTTTGAATGGATAAAAAGATTCATTTATATGTGAAATGATTTTTGGGATGATGTTTTGGTGTTATTTTGATGTTATCTTGTATAGAATTGGTTGAATATGACAAGAGAGTATCGTATAGTGGAATTCTGTCTAGGGTTTATTAAACCAGTCACATTGTTTAGGTCATAACTCAACCTACAGACCTCTAAATTGGGTGATTTCAGTTGCATATGAAAACTAAGACATAGAAATAAAAATCTATAGAAGATATTCTAACTTAGTTCTGGATTTATGACATCAAAAATTAAGATCGAAAATGGTGACCTTATGTTGCCCCTGTTTTGGAGCAACTTGTGATGTTTGGTCTATATCTCATGATTTTGAGGTCCATATGGCTTGATTTTTTGTAATTTGAAAACTAGAAACATAGGAACAAATATAAAGAAGATAACAAAACCTAATTCTAACTTTTTGTATACTAAAATTTCGTAATAAGTAGAGGTATGAATTCTGGGCAGGGAACACGAAGGGAAGAAAATTGCACTATTTTGAGTTTATTTTCATTTCTGATTTTTATCGAGTTATATTCAAACCTTTTAAAATGTGTATGAAACTTTTCATAATACCTAGAAATAAATGAAATAGGGCTTATCTTATGTAAATTGGATGATTGAATAATGGAATTTAAGATTGAGCATAATGCATACTAAAGAAAATTTGCATGTATATAAATTATTTGTATGCATATTTATCGTTCATATGTGTATGGTACGATTATACAATTATGATTTTGATACCTTTCCAATGGGATTAAGTTATGACTTGCATTTATGAATGTAAATACAGATTTTATTACTTGAAATGTGTATCATATGATTTGTCAATATATGAATTGTGAAATTGGCAAATGGTTAAAGGAAATGTTATAATGCCTGCACTATTGTCTTGGTGGTGGATAGATAGACATGCTTATAGTATGTCAGTACATCTACTACAGTTTGATACTAATGCTATCTTCATTTCGAGGTTATAGTGTCTCCACAGTTTGATGCCGTTTGATATCCATAATTCGATACTTTCAAGTATCCACTGTTTTGATATCTTTGGATATCCACAACTCCCGTTATCCATACCTATGGGAATATACAGGCCTAATATAGGAAGTAAAGTAAATAGTTATAAATAAGGAATATAGCATGACAACAAAGATAATTTTTATTGATGTACATTTTCATTTGTATTGATAATTTGAATCAATGAGCGTTGAACATTAATTTTTGGCTTATGAATGTGAATTTACGATATATAAATAACATATTGAAACATGTTTGCATTATATACTTTGATTAAATATGCCATCACTATTTATATGAGTTGTAATGTTTATGAATGTATGTGCTTGGAGGATGACTGCTGTGAGTGGTCATCTAAACTAAGTGTTTCCTAACTAAGCTTTCAAGCTTAGCACGAGTTTTAATCCGTGTAGGTCCATATATTAGGAGTGAGATACATGGGACATCTGTAGGGACCAAGGCTGACAACTAGGAGTAAAATGTACCTTTGGAATGTGTTTTGGTTTAAGATGATTGTATATGTAAAGGAATAAAGTAAATTGTATGTTTTCTTTTTGGATTGTCATGTAAATATAAAGATGTAATACTACTTTTAAATGATAATGTTAAGTGGTGTGAAATTTTGTAATATGCATAGGTATAGCATTGAATAGAAGTGTATGTCATAAATGTATGTATAGGAAATTGGTTGCCATGTATATGGGTGGTTGTAGATTTCGTATAGGGGTTGTTACAACTTTTGCATTATGACTCTTAGTGTTTTCTATAGTACACCGGGCTTTTCTTGTTCCAAGTCCTTATTTTTCTCGTAGCTTTCCTACTCCCTGCTTTTATCCCTCTTATTTCTTCTTAGTCTTTCCTCCTTGCTCATATCCCACTCTTTAAATTCTTTTGTGGTCTTTCCCCTTCTTCTCCCACTTCTATGCACATTCATTCTGCCCAGTCCATCTGAATAGAATTTGTCCTCTAGCTTTTTCTTTTAACCAATAGTCCTTAACTATGGTTTCTACTTCTGAACTCTTCCCACCTTTGTTACCCTCTTCTTCTTCATCTCCTAAGATTCCTTCACCTTCCACAAATCCTTCTAGTTCTTTACCAACTCCTCTATCTCCTCCACCCCCTCAAAATGCACTTGCTCACACTCTTGCCCTTCCTTCAGGTGCACCTAGGTGCAAGTAGCAGAAAACCATAATCTAGGGTCTAAACTCTCCTTCTGTCCCCCTAACCCAACCTTGGATCATGTTATTGTTTCCCTCCTTTATCCATTCTTCATGCAGGAGTTGATAAATGGACGTCTACACTTGCTGGATTCTTTTTGGATAGAAGAATTCCATTTCTTATCATGAAAAACTAGGCTACTACTAATTGGAAGCAATATAGACTTTTTGATATAATCTTGAACAATGAAGACATCTTTTTTCGATTTAACTCACTTGATGCATTCAGTGGTGTTCTAGAAGTTGTACCATGACATGTAAATAATAAGCCCTTATTGGTGCAACCATAAAGGCTGAAACTCACCAACATTCCCCTTTGGATATGTATATATGACATTTCCCTTGAGTATTGAACCACTAACTGTCTCAATTAGAAGACCTTAGTGTTTTGTTCAAGCTACTGCTAAGACTAAGAGGATAAACATTGCAAGAATATGTATAACAGACACTTGGAGAATTACCTGATGAAATATCCATAATGAGATTTAATGACAATAGAGGACAAAGTTAAAATTACCTATGCTTAGAGACCTCCCGATATGAAACCTAAATAGTTTTGGAAGCCCATAAGCAGAATCTTCTTATTTGGAAGTTGCGAGGAACTTGTGCAAGATGATCTTCACTCATTTCATCAATTAGATTCTTTTGTAGATGTCACAAATTATGATAAAAACATCAAGAATTTTTCATGTTGTAATATAAAAATTATTAAATAAAAATAACATTTATAATTTTTAAATGACAATATACTATTTTGAGAAATGTGTGAAAGGTTAAAAATTATAAATTAAAAAATCCAATTAGAAAAAGTTTAATGCATGTGGAAGATAATTATAAAAACTATTAAAATATGTGAACATATTATTTATTCTTACAAATTTTCTTAAAATTATAATAAATTTTTAGTTTGAAGTCTAATCAATGTATGCATATAAAGATTATTATGATAATCCGCTTATAAGTACATATTTTTAATAACTATGATAATCTTCAATCCACGTTCACTTGTTTCTAAATTTTTTCTAACATTAATTTCATAATAAATATTTCTTTAATAAAATAGGAATTAATTTCAATAGGACATGCATGCTTTTTTATTAAGAATTATTTTTATATTTATGTAAATATTGGTGCACTAAAACATTATGTCTGTTTTTAAAATTTTGAAATTAGTATATATAAACAGAGTTTTCCGTATTGTACTGGTGGGGAACAGTACGAGGTAGGGGTAGTGTGTACCGGGTGTAAATACTGGTTTGTACCGGCCTATTTGGTACCGTACTGACTGGTGCTTACAGTATTTGTAATACCGACCATATACTGACCGATACTGAAAATTTTTAAAAATGTAAGGGTATATCTGCAAAAAATTAAAATTTCAACCCAAACCCTAAACGCACGCACGCACGCATTCTTCTTCCCTTCTCTAAGTAACCTATCTCTCACACACTCTCACTCACACAGCTTTATACTTTCTTCACTACAATCTGTATACTTGCAGTGAAGAAAGTTTTTTATTTAAAACTTCAACACGTTTCAAGAAAGAAAGGTTTGCTTTCAAGCCCAAAGTTCTTAGATCACACTCCTATCCTAATCCAAAACTTGTTTAATGTTCAAAAAAGATGATCCCCTTTTATATTTAATAACCTCTTGACTAAAGTTGATGGATTTGCAAATGCAATGATCAAAGGAATGACCACAAATTAGGGGCACAAAATGTATACATATATGAGGAAACTCAATAGGTTAAGGAGGAGTTGGAAGCACACAATAAGTGAGTGGGTTTTATCCCCTTGTAGGAAGCATTAGAAGCTAAGGAAAAAATTTAAAACACTCATAAGATCTTTATATCTCAATATTAATGATGAATTACAATGAGAAGAAAAGAATGAGGCTTTGCTCAAATTGTCTCAAGTTATTGATATCAATTTCTCACTAATAATGCAAAGAACAAGAATAAGTTGGCTCAAAAAAGGGGATATAAACACAAGTTTCTTTCATAAATCAATGTTAACTCTAAAGAATATGAATAGAATCAACTCTATTACAAATAAGGTTAAATTAAAATAGGGTATAAAAGAGGAAATGCATAGATAAGTAACGTCATTATCCTCTAAAACAATAGGTGCCTTTGCAATTTTTTTTCATGTAATAGCCTAAGACCCTTCGTTTTTTTTTTTATTTCTACTCTTTAAATAGAGAATCTTATTAGGCACTTCTCTGTAGACGATGTAGAGTCAATCCTCTTCAGTCTCATTACAAACAAAGCTCCTAGCCCCAAAGATGCTTAGAGAGCTTTAATTATCCATTCATATGCCTAATCCTTAAGGTTCAAGCCCCTATCTCTATAAAGGACTATAGACTTATTTCATGTTGTAACATCATTTATAAGGTAATTGCCAAAGTGATAGCT
>JAOQMR010000213.1:21021955-21033139 GCA_027563865.1 Erythroxylum pelleterianum
GAGGGAGAGGGAAATCATAGAGAGAAGGCCATGCATTGAAATACAAAGTGAGACGAAAAGATTCAGGCAAGATGTTTTCAAGCGAAGGCACCGAGCTCGATCTCTTGGAGAAAAAGGCTCTTTCTGTACAGACAAATGAAAAGAAAATGCATTACAGGATACAGGAACTGTTTATATTCAACTTTTGAACTAGTGCACAGCTTTGATACTAAAGCTTACAGTTGAATAAACTTCTGCAATGTCTTATTTTGGTGGTAAGCAAATTATAATAAAGACTATTGTTGGAAAATCGGAGCCAGATTCGATCCCCTGTGCAACAGTATAATTATAAAAAAATTTGTTTAATTTCTCAAAATCTTAAATTACTAAAATTCTGTGAAATGATTAATATATAAATCATAATAAAATATGAATTATAATTTGTACTGGTTCAGCCGGATTTTGCTGGGGCTGGACGTTGCTATTCGGATACATGATCTTGTGAGATCTCGGTTGCTGAATACCTGCAAAACAAGTAAGGCACGCCGAAAGTTGTTTCCCGGAAGGCCCCTTCCGACGCTAAGTTATTCTTTTTGAAAATGAAAATGATGGGTAATTGAAATTGTAAGTACTGTACTTAAAATCTAAAAATTGAATATACATGCACTACTATTTAAGGACGTGAACCAAGAAATCATTTTAGCTTAATAAATTGTCATTCGTTTGTTTATAACTAAATTAAATTATATTTTGTTCAATACTTCCCTTAATTTATAATAGGATTACTAAGTATAAGATAACTTTTCAACTAACAACTAATGTTTTAAACATATATCTAGTTTTTCATATATTACTTAGTAACTTTTCAACTAACAACTAATGTTTTAAACATGTATCTAGTTTTTCATAAATTTGTTTTCAAAAATTTAATAAATTAAATTTAAATAAATCTAAGGGTACAAGCTTCATGTTTATAATATACATGCTACTCTTTATTAGTCTTAGAAAACCAAGCTAAACTAACAATCAACATTTCAATGAATCAATCAAACTTGAAACATGGTACACTCATAGAGAGGGTATGAACAGGGATTCTCAATCTCCATATTACTACTAGTCTCAAGCTACAAGACATGTGTACTTTAGATTTTTGGAGTTGTTTTTGTTGCCTTATACCATATAGCCAATAAAATGATTGTAATTTAGTAATATAATCATTTAAAAGCATTCTTTATCTTATACATATTCAGATGTACATGATAAATTCCATGGGTAAATATATATTACAAAAGAAATTGTTATGAAATCATTATTATGATATTCATATTACATTTATATATTATACCTAAATTGTTTCAAGTTATTGTTCTATTGAAGCTGGACATTAATAGTGTAAAAAGACTAGTACACGTTATGTTTCTTCCTTATAAAAGAAGTATTCAATCTTATAGAAAAGTATGAAAATACTTAAAGAAACATTGTGGGTGTTTATTGGAAAACAATTTTAGTAAACTAACCCCATGTGAGAATTCAATTGAAAATATTACCTATATGTTTATGGAAGTTCCTATTGTGATGATGTATATGTGATCCTTTTATTTGAGATCACCAAAGTATCTTATATAGACATTGCTATGTTTTAATACTACTTATTACTTATTTTAGTTAAGGGTAGCTCAGTCAGTAGTTATTAAATATAGCAACACATTAATCAAAGGAGGCTTTTGAATAACTCATATCAATATTAGTAATAAAGTTTTCCTAAGGAATAGATTATAGAGATTACTAGACAACAAAGATTCTTTGTGAGCAAGGTGGATGCATTATTATTATTTTAATGCAAAAATGTATATGAATTGGGGAATAAACCTATATTCTCATGGTTTTTAAGGCAAATATTAATGCAAAGGAAAACTTTAAATGCAAGACTATCAATGGAAAAACTGCACCACTTTTCTTTGACAATCGGACAAGAGTTAGTCCTCTCTATAACACTGCTGCTATGTTCCCTTTAAATAACAAATACTCCTCTAGCTCTAGAGTTAAAGTGTGGATTAATTCTAACCATTGGCATGGAATTCCTAGTAACTTAAAGGATCTCTTAGCAAGCTTTTACCTAAACCAAGATAAGAGAGATGAGTAATTATAGTTATCTTACAGATGCATATTGACTATATTTATACACCATATTTCATCTTTTTTGCTTAATATTTTGTAATTTTGCTATAAATTTGGTACTTAATTCGCTCTAAGTGCATTTATAGGTAATAATTGCCTTTATAGACCAAAAGAAGAAGAATTTATATGAAAACGTGGCATAAAATAAAGATTGGAAGCAATTAAGAGATACACTCCCACGTCTATTATCACGGACCACCAAATTCCAACTAGATGGAAAGGCTAAGCTACACTATTCTTCCATATTCCAGATAAGGCTAGAGATGGCTGGAAGACTTTAGAACCTTGTATATAATTGTAGATTATACTTGAATATGTAGATAGTTATAAAGAATTCTAGATGGCCATTATGAGCCCTTGGATCAAATAGATCCTAGCCATCCACTGAGGAGGTGGAAGGCTATAAATAGCCAAAGGAATTCATTTGTAAGATGTATAGAGGCATAGATAGATAGAGAGAGTATAGAGGGTTCTTGGCATTTGCCTTGTAAAGCTTTCTTAAGAAATATAAGCATTCTCTAAGTTTCCTCATTCTTGTTCTTGTTTTATCTTACATCTTTACTAACTTGTTCTAGCTTTGTTTCTAACAGTCGAGGGAGAGGCTAACTTAGTTGTGAGATATACAACTAAGTGTCGTGCGGGTTCGTTGGTAAAAGACCAAGTCTGTGACACTATGATCATGTAAGTCTCTTAACCCTTACAAACTCACGAATTATAAAGATTTTGGAATATACACAATCTATACATGCCCGTGCATCAAACTATGTATTTCCCATAACCCTAAAATGTACTATTAAAAGCCATTCATGGAGGCCAATTTAGAAGGATAGAATTTTGGAGTCGATTCCAGATGTGAAGAAAACTCATAAGGGATGATATTGATCCAGAGTTATGGAGAATATGAAGAAATCATCAAAAAATCTAATAAATTACAAAATCAAACATCAAACTTGCAAGAACATTCAATAGAAAAGAATGGAGATTTAGAATTATGAACTTTTTATTTTATATTCATTTTTCTTCTATTTTATCTTAGATTTCATTTTCTATTATGTGTAACTAAACTCTTTTTAGTGTCTAGGTATAATGAACCCTAATTTGTGCTACAATAAGTTTGATTATTTTATTTAATGAAATTATTTTAATTGATCTATTGTTATTCAATTATGTGTTTTATATATGCTCTAATCGATCTAAAATATTAGTACATAATTTGATTTCATAACATAAAGATTGAAAAATCTTGTGTGTGAATATATCTCCATAATTGAAAGGAGTTGATTGTAAACTTAAAGATAGGTCGACATAAATCCTCTAGATTAGGGCCAAACTTGATATCAGAATTCACAAATCAATAAGTAATCCTAGAAACTTGAACTTGAATAATTTCAATTAATAAACCTCTGGATTAGTTATTAGTAGTCTTGAGAGAGTTATTAACATAGGATAGGAATTTCCCTAGTCTAATAGTCAATAAAACAATTGCATGATAAAAGGTTAATTTTATAATGTTTTTAGGGGGATTCATTACCTAGAAATTAATTATTAATATTGATTTTTTTCTAAGTAACTTTCGTAGTTTTTTTGTTCATCATTGTTTTCTACTTTAGTTTAATTATTTAAGTTTTATTTCCTTTATTAAAACCAAAATATAATTTGTAGGCTGGATAATAGAAGAAAGGTAATTACTAGTAATCGTTGTCTTCATGGGATCGTCCCATACTTGCCTGTGTTAGCTACAACTATGTCGTACATTTGCGGTTAATTCAAATATTGGCCTTAAGTTTAGACCAATTAAGTTCTTGATGTTGTTTTCGGAGACAGTGATATTAGGAGCACTTAGATACTCTTACTTTAGCCCTTATTTTTTGTATTTACTTTTTTATTTTTATTGTATCTTGTTGTATTCTTGGCTTATTCATTTAATTGTCTTTTGGACTTCTCTACATTAATAGCGTATTTGTGGTTTATTTTGGGGATTAAGGTTTAACGTCATCACCGCAACTCACAATGGAAGGATGGAGCAAACAGTACTCTTATGGGAGCTACGATATGTCTTCGCAATATGTAACATCACTATGTTAGAAATAGTTGTTTCCTCACATGATTTTAAAAGCTCAATTGATGTCCATCCCATGTTATGACAATTGTGGGAGTAATAATTACAATTATGAATGTTGGACTCTAACCTATATGTGGGAGCAACCAAGCATGTATAACCAACCAAAATTTCAAGGTGTATCATATGTGAATATGTATAATTCAGAATGGAGCAAACCTAACGCATATAGATGAAATGACTATGCTCTAATTGAATATGTACAATAAAAGCAGCAATACGAAAGCATTACAGATAAACTAATAGAATCCATTGCCAAGTGTATAGCTAGCTGATGTGAATTCAAGGTGAGATTTTCTTCACCTGGATATGATGAGCATAATACCTCATGCTATTTTATCTCCCTAACATTTCAGGCTGAAGAAGAGATGACAGTCGATTTCATGAATGAGGATACATTTCAAGAAGGCAAGGAGGCAACTGCTACTTCGAATGATGTGATGGCTAACTTTATTCAAGAATCAAACATAAGGCATTAGGAAACATAGGCTTGTATACAAAATATCGTGAATCGAATTGACCAGTTGGCGAAGATATTATCTGACGAGATGCATGAGAGTTTGCGTAGTCTTACTAAAACATACCCTATAGAGCGTGGAATGGAAATCAACCTTAGGAGTAAAAAAGAGTTTCCAAAAGAAGAAAGAATTGTTAAGTCAAAATGACTTCGTGTCTAATGATTTTTGTGACAATCAAATAATAATAATATGAGAAATAAATGAACTATTATGATAAGTGTGTTAAGCGTGAAGCAATACACAGAAGAAGCGCGGAAAGTTAGAAGATACAAAAGTCAGAAGATACAAAACATAGAAGAAGCGTGGAAAGTCAGAAGATACCAAAGACAGAAGATGCAAAACACAGAAGAAGCGCAGAAAGTCAGAAGATACAAAAGACAGAAGATACAAAACATAGAAGAAGACGGAACGTCAGAAGATACAAAACACAGAAGGAAGAAAAAACAGAAGAAGAGTAAAAACACAGATGATACGAAGACGAAGACACGATAATACATCAGACAGTTAGTCAGTTTGAGTTAGTTACATAACTTAATTGAATAACAGTTTCTACAAGAAACAAGAAGCAATTATCAAGAAGCAGTTAAAGATGAAGGCTATAAATACAAGTTGGAGTCAAAGACTGAACAAGTTGTTGTTGAACAAGTATTTTGAACTTTAGCAAAATTCTGTATTCGTTGTGCAAAACACGAGAGCTATCTTTACTATAACAAAAGCTCGCAATATCTTTCTAGTGAGAGAAAGGAAAAGCTGAAAGCCTGAAGAGGCTAAGAGAGTGAAAATAATACTTGGTGTAAAAGACCTGAAAAGGCTCTGAGAGGAAAAGAATACTTGTAACTTTAGAGAAGTTTAGTGAAATCTTAGAAAGAATTCTGAGGACTGGACGTAGCCCAAGGTTTGGGGTGAATTAGGATAAAATTGTTGTGTCCATCTTCTAACTCTCTACTTTAATTTCTATTGTTCTTATATAAGTATATAGAATTCAATCACAATTTAATCATGAAGATATTTCCGTATAAACATTGTGATATTCACTTAATACCATTGAAAAAGTTAGATTTTCAAAGAAATATTAAAGGGGATTGTATTTACGAAAAGGATACACAATTCAAGCTCCTCTTCTTGTGCATTTTGTATATTATACGTATAGACTATCCTAACAAGTGATTTACTTCAAGAATTACAAATAAAATAATGGAATGCCTTGCCAAATTTAAAGCTATCCGATACGAATTTGGAAAAAATTTTCTTCATTTGAATATCTTGAGCTTAACATAGAATATTATTTAAGCCTATTAACACATCAGAGTGGAGAAAAGACAAAGGTTGGCTTCATGGATGAAGTGTTATTCCAAGAAGATGAGGAGGTAATTGTTGTTGTTATAAAGAAGGATGAATATATGATAGAGGCAGCAGATGTAGAAGAAGAGGAAGTCTTTGTCCAAGAAGAGCAGGTAATTGAAGAAGATGAGCTAGAAACCTTTGTCCAGGAAGAAGAAGAAGAAGAAAAGTGGATAGAGATGGTTGAGGAAGAACTGGGGGAGAAACCGTATAAGGAAAATATCACTAAGTCATTGATAGTCACCTTAAGTACAGAGGGTTCCCACTTCCTCCATGATAAAATGCTTGTGTCAATTGAAGATTCAGGGAGTTTTGTTATCCTTTTTTTATTACCAATTTGTCATTGCAATGGGCATTAATATATATGATTAGAGTAATAAAGTTTATAAATTAAGTTCTTATTATTATCTTTCTACATATGGCTTACTTACGGGCTACGAAACCACTGTTTGGAGTAATGAGTGGAAGCAAGCTACAAATCATAGACCCAAGATGAGGGTAACGTCAGGATATATCGAGTTAATGATGTTAACCAAGTGCTGCATAGGAGGTAACCTATGAATTAATATTAGGTTTTACTTTAAATTTTATGTTATTTCTAGTTTCATATTTAGTTTTCATCTTCTCTATTGTTATTTTTATTTTCTGTTATCTTTTAATCCCTTTTTCTTTATATTTTGCAAGGATGTTAGTATCTATGATCAGATGGATAGTCCAGAAATCAGAAATCAGACATAGTATATTACCCAAGGAAGTAACAACCTCCAACTTCTCACGTATAATATATAATTGTATTGTGTGTTAGAGAAGTGCTCTAAAGGTTATCGCCTTTAGCACTTATTGTACAAATCTTTATGATTAATAAAAAGGCATTTTCATTAATTTGATTTTCATGTTTTTTTAATGAATTGATAGTGATCTTAAAACAAATTAATGAAGTCCTTGATACATTACATAGCATGAAGGAAATCATGATGAGAGCATGATAATGAGATTCCTATCATGTGTAATTATGTTAGTGTCTAAATCATCTCTAGTCATAGGATTAATGAGACAGAACATTATTAATTTGGATAGCCTAGCACATATTATACTCCTTCATTAGATAAAGCAGTGGAGCTCACAAGCTATAAGCATAAGTTGTTTAGAGTTAAGATGAGGATGCTTGCTAAGAGTAGTAAGTACATTGGATGACCTGCCATGAGACAATCATATATATAATCTATTCTAGTGTCAATGCTAGTTTCATTATAGCACTGGTGCAAATATCCTTAGACTTGAGGTGCTCAAGGATATCATGGATACTGATCCTGTACTTTGACTTCATTCCTCGTTGCTTCTCAGAGGTTGCTCATAGGATGGTGTTTGGGTACACCTTGAGGTATTCAAAAGGAATTGGGTAGCCAATAAAGGATTCACCACTGATAAGTGTAAATTGCATCATATTTTAGGGCATAGTTTGATATGTGTTTAGCCGTTAATTCAATCATTTAGTATGTGTTTAGGTTAGAGTTGTGTTAGTTTGTTAATTATTTATGTTTTAAATGTTTTATGGGTTAGTACAAGTCTTTGAGCTTAAATATTATATTTTTGAGGTACCTTGATGTGTTTGCTAGTGTTTCAAGGTCAACATCAAAGAAAAGGAAAAGTGAAGAGGAGAAGAAGCTAACTCGATATACTTCCCAGATCAGGAGGTTTCTCGATATTGCTGCCTCCCGTCATCCATTTTATATTGTATTTTCTGTTTCTTTCAGTTTTATTATTGTATAGAATTGGATTGAACAGTTGACGATAGGATCTAGAATGTTAAGGATGTTCTAAACTCACCTTTGAAATTTATTCTTGAATTAATGAGAATCTGGTTGTTTAAGTGTTTATTGGATATTGTTTGTGTTTGATTATGTGATTACATAATTCGATAATAAACTGAGAGGGTGAATAAAATGAAAAAAGATTAAATTGGACTAATGAGAGTTAGGTGATTTAATAAAAACCAGAATTGAATCAGATCGAGAATTTGTGTAAAGAGAGATTTTGCATATGTTTCTGATAGTTTATTAAAGAACTTCATAACTAATTAGGGTTTTGAATAAGTTGTGAATTGAGAGATTGCAACCCCTATAATTTGATTAGGATTTATGATTTAGGATTAATGGTTATAACACGAGAGAGAGTGATCAACCCTATGATAGTTTAGAACCAACAATCCAATAATTTATAATCAGTTAGGTTAGCATTAAGGATAGGTAAAATTCCCTTTCTCTCAATTAGTAATTTCTTTCAGATGATTCTTGGGTGTGTTGCAGATTGCTTAGTAACTAGTATTTTCGTGTTTGATTCTTAATTTGATTGATTGAATTAAATTCTTCTATTAGTTTCATTGCATCTTAAATTTATGTTATTTATTTCTGGCCTTAGATTTTAGGATTTGATTAGTTCCCTCCTCGTGGGATCGACACCTTTGATATTAAAAGTTACACATAACCAAACCTCAATCAAGTTTTTTGGTGTCATTGTTAAGGAGGCATAGATTAGTTTAATTATTATAGTATAAGACTTTTTCTCTATCTTTTGTTAAAAAATAGAAGAGAGAAGCTGGGCATAAAATAGAAGACATATAAATTTGGATATCATCAGACAACAATGGGGAATCTCAAAAGTTGAATGTAAAAAGAGATGGAAAGAACTATGGTGGAGGAAATACATCATGGAGAGCGACAAACCCTTATGAACGTCATGAGGCCATAGCTCAATGCCCATTGTCAATGGATTACGCGACCACCAATGCAAGCGAGTATGTTCGAGGTCAAACCATCACTGCTATACAAATTGCAAACCAACGTGCAATTCTATGGGTAAGCCAATGAGGATCCCAGTGCTCATTTATCTAATTTATTATAAATTTGTGACACCTTCCGATATATTAGGATGTCGGAGGATGCCGTTAGGATGAGGCTTTTTCCTTTTACAATTAGGGATCGAGCCAAAGCCTGGTTGAACTCTCTCCACCCATCTAATATCACAACTTGGGAGCAGTTGGTACGAGTTTTTCTATATAAGTATTTTGCTCTAAACAAGACAACAAGACTAATAAAGGAAATTATCAATTTCCAGCAAAATGATGAGGAGTCTTTATATGAAGCGTGGGAGCGGTATAAGGAGTTGCAAAGGAGTTGTCCTCATCATAACCTAACTATCAAATTCCTATTACAAACCTTCTACACTAGAGTTAATCCACCCACAAGGAGCACCATAGATATAGCTGGTGGAGGATCATTCATGAGGAAAATAGTTTAAGCAGCACATGATCTGTTAGAAGACTTGACATACACTAGTTGTCTTTGGACATTAAAACAAAGTAGAAAGCAGTCAACCTTTTGGGACCCAAGAGGAATGATTGTTGCTGCAAATTTAATGACAATACTGCAGGCTAAGATAACAACCTAACCAAGCAATTGAATAGCCTAAAGCCACCTCTTCCTCTCCAGTCACAGCAACGCAACACGAATATGAGTCATGTGGACAAGAGAGCTATATTGCAGCTGATTGCTTCTTAGGGGAAAACAATAATATGGAGCAATTCAACTTTAATGGAGCACAAGTTGGTCAGGGAGATAGCAATCCTTATTCCAACACATACCAGTTACGGTGGCATAACTAACCAAAATTTCATTCGTCTAATAATACTGAGATTTAGTTTAGAAATCAAGGGTCACATAGATATCAATAGGATAAATACAATGACTATGATTCCAAACTGGACAATATCATGGACAAGTTTATAAATATGGATGAGGCCCAGAAGAGGTTAGAAGAGCAAATTGACCAACTAACAAGGAGTCATGCCTCTTCTATTCTCAGCCTGGAAGTTCAAGTGGAACAGCTTGCCAATGTGTTATCTACAAAAAATGTGGGAAATCTTTCAAGTAACACTGAAGTACATCAAAGAGAGCAAGTTAAGGCTATCATACTTAGGAGTGGGAAAGAGTTAAGAGAACCAACAGATAGACTAGCTGAAACTCACTCTATAGGAGAACAAAAGTAGCTCACCCTTTTACCAAACAAAATTTTAGACTTAACAGAAGGTTTAGAAAGTTTAGTTATTCCCTATTGTATTAACAATTTGTTAGTGAAAAGGACATTGCTAAAATTAATTGGTTTTCTCAACTTTATCAATATTGTCCTTCTGATCATTTTGCAATTTGTAACTTACTTACAGGCTACAAAATTGATGTTGAATGAAAAAGGTGGAAGCAAGCCTCTCATAATTGATCCTGGTTGAATTTTCATTGATACAAGGTCAAATTAATGACCATAAATTAACTTGTTTAGGGTAGATTTAAATTGATGTGTAATTAAAGTAGGGTAGATTTAAATTGATGTGCAATTAAAGTTTTTCATTTCTATAAAAAAATATCAATGATTCAGGAATGCATTGCCCTACTAATTCTCTTACTCTCTCTGAATGAATTATAAAATACCATCTCAGCATCAAGCGCATTTGGTCTCCGCCTCTAACACATCTTCACCTCAATCACCTTATAAAAGGGTTTTGTGTTCTAACCCTTTTTTTTCATTTTTGTTATTATTTTGTTCTTTTGCCTTCCGTATATTGTTTCCTCCCCCATTATGGACTTATATGTATTCTTCTCACATTGAGGACAATGTTTTGTTCAAGTGTGGGGAGGGTTGTGTGTTTTGCTTTCAGTGTGAATTTTGCATATTGTATAATAGTTTGTTAGGCTGCATATTGTGAATTGTGTGAATGTGTTAATGGCTTAGATGGAATGAAATTGATTTTGTTTTGAACATAATCTATTAGGTTGCAAAGAGTAATTAGCTCGCAAAATTAGTGATCTGGGTTCTTTGGCTAAAATATGGAAGTTAATTAGGATTTAGTGTTAGTTTATCACCTTATAAGTTGTCACATTCATTCTTAATTTTAGGTCTTTTGACTAAGTAACTTAGCTAGTTTTTTTTTCATGAAAACGAGTATCTAAAGCAACAAAATAAGCATTAATTAAAAAAATGTTTGTTAATTTTAAATAA
>JAOQMR010000213.1:21033239-21060599 GCA_027563865.1 Erythroxylum pelleterianum
TTTTTTTTTCATGAAAACGAGTATCTAAAGCAACAAAATAAGCATTAATTAAAAAAATGTTTGTTAATTTTAAATAAATAACTATTCCATTAGCCTTTGGGTTATTAATAGAGCTAGTAGCCAGTTGAGAACGTGATGTAGCCGAATAAGCAGATCGACATGCATCACAAATGTGTGCCTCTGCGTCAAAATACTATAATGACGTCCCAACCAAGCAACTTAATAAAAACATGACTTAGTTGAGTAACCGGATCGACATTCATCACTAATGTTTCCCTTCGTATAAAAGATTAGGTCTATGTCCCCAAAATGTAAAAAAGTGTTTTCTAATAAAAACTTTCTGAACTTATAAATAGCTTAACTTTTCATGAAAATATACTTAGGATTAGTTACAAAGTTGGAATGACCAACTAATTATTAATGTGTGTGTACAATTAAAAATGGTAAATTAATTTGACATTTAAGTTTTGATTAATATGTATATTTAGTACAAGGCTCCTAGACGCGGATTTTGCGTGTTAATGATCTGAAATAACTTAAATGATTGTGTTTAAAGCTAAATTTATTTAATGAAGTTGAAGCCATTGCCTCATTACGGCATTGTGTGCTTTGTGATTTTGTGTTGTTCGTTGTTTTGTTTGCTTGAGGATAAGAAAATGTTTAAGTGTGGGGATGGTGATAAGTGTAAATCGCTTCGTGTTTTAAAGCATAGTATGATATGTGTTTAGCCGTTAATTCAATCATTTAGTATGTGTTTAAGTTAGAATTGTGTTAATTTGTTAATTATCTATGTTTTAACTGTTTTATGGGTTAGTACAAGTCTTTGAGCTTAAATATTATATTTTTTAGGTACCTTGATGTATTTGCTAGTGTTTCAAGGTCAACATCAAAGAACAGAGGAGTTTCGGAGACATTCGGGCCAAAACAACGACCCACAATCGTGGCATGTTAGGTCACGATCATAACAGAAGCACTAGATTTAGCCCATGATCGTGGCCTACATGCTACTCAAGAGCATCAAGTTTTAAGGGAACTTTTGGACCTTTCAGACCCTAGAAATAAGAGGATATAAAAAGAAGAGAAAGAGCTTTTTGCATTAGCCACCTTGAGAAACCCAAGAGAGAGATCATCGAGAGATAGAGGAAGAGAAAAAGGAAGAGAGACGAGGAGAAGAAGTTGACTAGACATACTTCCCAGATCAAGAGGTTTCTCGATGTCACTATCTCCCGTCATCCATTTATTTCCTGTTTCTTTCAATTTTATTATTGTATAGAATTGGATTGAACAGTTGATGATAGGATCTAGAATGTCGAGGATGTTCTAAATTCATGTTTGAAATTTTATTCTTGAATTAATGAGAATATGATTGTTTATGTGTTTATTGGATATTGTTGTAGTTTGATTATGTGATTGCATAATTCGATAATAAATTGAGAGGGTGAATAAAATAAAAAACGATTAAATTGAACTAACGAGAGTTAGGTGACTTGATAGAAACTAGAATTGAATCAGATCGAGAATTTGTGCAAAGAGAGATCTTGCATAGGTTTCTGATAGTTTATTAGAGAACTTCAGAACTAATTAGGGTTAGGTTGTGAATTGAAAGATTGCAACCTCCATAATCTGATTAGGATTTATGATTTAGGGTTAATGGTTATAACTTGAGAGAAAGTAACCAACCTTAGGATAGTCTAGAACTAACAATCCAATAATTTATAATCAGTTAGGTTAACATTAAGGATAGGTAAAATTTCCTTTCTTTCCATTGGTAATTTCTTTTGGTTGATTCTTGGGTGTGTTGCAAATTGTTTAGTAACTAGTATTTTCATGTTTGATTCTTAATTTGATTAATGAATTAAATTCTTGTATTAGTTTCGTTTCATCTTAAATTTTTGTTATTTGTTTCTGGCCTTAGATTTTAGGATTAAATCAGTCCCTCCTCGTAGGATCGACACCTTTGGTACTGCACTAATGAACTATGCGCTTGCGAATTATCGAAGGTTAATAATTAAAACTTACACACATCCAAAACTCAATCAACCACTTCTAATAGGAGGAGATGATACCTACAGCCTCTTATCGGGGTTATTAGTCGGGAATCTCTGTCTAGAGTGGTAATGTCATAAAGATAGTCTTTAGTGGCATATCTAATTGAGCAATGAGCTTTGTGGATAATAACTAGCATCACTTAAGCTAGATGTGACGTAGTCAGTCTAGTGGGAGTTGACGCTTTAACCATACTCTGAACCAAGTGGGGTATAGAATGGAAAAAGGACGAATTGTATGGGAACATTGTTTATAGAAGGGTTCGTAGTCAAACCACTAACTCTTCGATCAATTGGGGGTCATGATGTGTTGCTAGATATCGCTCAGGACTTGCTTGAATTAAGTGTTAATTCAAGTGGCCAACATAACCGAGAACTTAATAGGTCACACGTATTGGAGATGAAAAGAATGAGTAAAATGGTTTTGGATGGAGGACCTAAGATATGATAGATGCATGACTAAGCTATAAAAGTGTGGTAGTTTAGGGTCATTTGATTGTGAATCATATGGCACATGTGAATCTTGCTTATTAGGTAAGATGACAAAATTACCCTTTAATAAGCAAGATGACAAAATTACCCTTTAAAAAATGGGTGAATGTTTTCATGCTAAATTAAATGGGATTAAAAGCCACTTAATTCCCACTAACTCTCCATTGATGTTAGGGTTTAGTAGAGGCCAAAGGGTGTCAAAGACATTCCATTTTCATGCAAAAGTTGTAAGAGAAAACGGTGTCTTTTTGGTGAATTATTTGTTATCTTCTAAAATACTCTTTCAAAGAACACACCACTAAGCTAGCAATTTGTATGGGTTCTCGTCATTCTTCCTATGAGGTTTCAAGCTTTGTTCTTTGTATGGATATTATTAGAGATGTCTTCCTTTGGTCGTTGTAGTTTATGACAACTCGAAGAGGTGAAGACAACAAAGAACGAAGGAGTTTGTAAAGTATACATCTTAAGTTCACTTTTTCACTACATCTAATAACACATGTTGATTCTATATTTTTTGGGTTTCATTTTATTTTCCATTGCATATTTTCTAATATGTGATGCATGTGATGCATAATCGAAACCCAAGATTGTGTACATTGAGGACAATGTATAACTTTAAGTGTGGTGGAGAAGTTAATGATTTTAATGATTTTCTTGAGCTTATTATAATCATTGTTATTAATCTTTATGAATTAATATCCTGACTTAACTGAAAATTTTCCATTATTACTTTATTTCATTATTGAATATTGATTTGAATTAGTAAGCAAAAGGATGATAGTTAGAATAAACTTGCTTTTATAAGTCATATTTTTAAAAATCATTAAGATAATCGAGCTGAATAAAATTACATACTATTTACACACATAAACATATTTGTTGTCAGCTTTTAAGCCTCAGAGCAAAATTTATGAAAAAATTTTAAGGTCATTTACTTCTTTCATGTGTGTTATCATGCACAGTTGATGATTCTAAAACTTGCTTCTATTATACATATAAAGATCATGCAAGTTAAATTAGAAGCATTGAAATGATAATGGTACTTAGATTCAACACTTGTTTAAGCCTATTTCTTTGATGATTACCTAACCCATAATTTATCCCTTAGGAATAACCAAGTTTAAGCCTTATCCTTTTTCATTGTTTATAAGTTATAACCCACATATTAACCTTTTCCTATTTTTCTTTAAAGCCCTTTTTATTGTTTTGAACCTTGAAGGTCATTACATTTCTTGATCTTTGAAACTTGAAATTTTGGAAAGGTCCAACATTTCTTAAATTATGGTACATGATGAATGCTCACAATTATTTTCATTTAATAAATTATTACAAGCATTAAAAAAGAAGAAGAATATATAAAATGACTTGTTTGTGTTGCGAACAATTCATGTAATGTTTACTTTAGTAAATTTCCTTTAATTCAACAACTTTATTATCCCAATCATTATTACCTAAGCCCCATTACAACTAGATAAAGACCTTTTAATTTTTGTTTGCAATTTACATATAAGTTGTGGAGATGTGATAAAATTGCAAGCTAATGGTAAGAGTTCTACTATGCATTGATTTGAGAGTTTGAAAGTTTTCACTCTGAACACTTGAGTGCATTGAGTAAAATCTTGGTGAGGGTGTAAAGACTTATGCTTTTGATTTTAAAGTGGTTATTAACATGATTACTATTAATATTAACTTAAGAAGTTAGTTTTATGATAACTTAACTCTAACTGTATGTTAATTTTATTAATATGATATGTTGATTTATAGTATGAATGTACATATTAAGATTAATAAAGGATAGAAGTTGTAAAATTAATAATTTTGATTATGATTTACATGATAATAAGAAAAAGCTTAAGTATGAGGATGTTTGATAAATGCATATTTGACTATATTTATATACCCATACTTGATGTATTTGCTTAATATTTTGTAATTTTGTTATATATTTGGTACTTAATTTGTTCCAAGTGCATTTATAGGTAATAATTACCTTCATGAACAAAAAGGAGATGAATTCAAATAAAAACATGGCATAAAACAAGGGTTGGAGGTAATTAAAAGATACATGGCCATGTCTATGCTTGTGTAAATCTCTCATCCCATGTAGAATAGCAAATTCTAAAGATTTTGGAATAAACATGGTCCAGTACATGCCTGTGTGTCAGACCCCTAATTTGGGGCGTTACAGTGGGTGTCCCAGAATCCTAAAATTTACTGTAAAAAGGTGTGCACGGAAGCCAATTGAGAAGGGCAGACTTTTGGAATCGATTCTATACGTGAAAAATGTTCAAAAGGGACAATATTGATCCAGAGCATAGATATTTAAAATTATAAACTCTTTGTTTTCTATTGATTTTTCTTCTAGTTTATCTTTGATTTCATTTTCGGTTATATGTAACTTAACGCTTTTTAGTGCTTAGGTGTAATGAACCCTAGTTTAGGCTATAATATGTTTTGATTTTTTATTTAATGCAATTGTTTAGATTGATATATTGTGAATTAATTGTGTTTTATATATGTTCTAATAAACCTGAAATAGTAGTACATAATTTGATTTCATAACATAGAGATTGAGAAATCCTGTGTGTGAATAGATATGCCATAATTGAAAGTAGTTGATTGCAAACTTAGAGATAAGTTGACATAAATACTCTGGATTAGGGTCAAACTTAATAGCAGAATTCACAAATCGATAAAGCAATCCTAGAAACTTTAACCTGAATAATTTTGGTTTGTAAACCTTAGGATTCGTTGTTAGTAGTCTTGAGAGAGTTATTAACATAAGATGGGAATTTCACGGTCTAATAGTCAATAAAACAATTGCATGATAAAAGGTTAATTATCTAATGGTTTTAGGAGGATTCGTTACCTAAACACTAATTATTAATATTAGTTGTTTTGTAAGTAAATTTTTTAGTTTATGTGTTCATCATTATTTCCTACTTTAGTTTAATTGTTTAATTTTTATTTCCTTTAGTAAAACCAAAATCCAATTTATAGGCTAGATAATAGAAGAAAGGTAATTACTAGTAATTATTGTCTGCATAGATCGACTAGTACTTGCCTGTACTATTTACAATTACATCGTGTCCTTGTGATTAGTTCAAATATTGGCCTTAAGTTTAGACCAATCACTAGGCCATCTCTATAATAAATACATCAATGCTTCTGCTAGAGAATTCTTTAGAGAGATAGGTTAGGAAATGATATGATGGGTGGTGGTATGGAACAAGTTCCTATTGCCTAAAGTTTAATTCTTCACATGGCTTTCAGTCAAAAGGAAAATTCATTCCCTAGATAGAAGGTAAGGCCCCAATATACACCCTAGAAGCATTATAGTATGTTTAGGGTGTATTAAGAAGTAAACATAAAGAATTAAGTGTATCTAAGCATAGTAAGGGACATAATGATAATTAATTTAAAAGACAGGGATAAATTTGTAATTTCTTCATTTAGGCATAAACATGAATATTTATATGTGTTATGGACTAGAAGGAAATCAATTGATGATTTTATATGCCTATGTAGGAACTAAATGAAGAAGGACCAAATGTGCAATTTTGCCAAAAATCAACATATGACCCAATGGGATTGAAACATGTGTCTAAGACTAGAAACTTCATGAAAAGAGGAGTAGAAGAGAGGGAAGAGGGATGTGTATGTAGGGCTTTAACTCCAGAATATTCTCTTCTCATCTCCTCTCTATTCCATCTCCTTAATCACATCATTTTACATAAGGAATCAAGCTAATCCTAGGTGAAAATCAAAGTAAAAGTTAGTGGCTTTCTTCTCATCATCATCTTTTCTTGTTTTGCTAATGAAGCGCTGGAATTATAAGCTTGGAATTAGGATTGAGATATGTATTTGTGGTGTTTCTATTTGGTGAAGCAAGCAAAGCTAAAGGGGAAGAGAATGAACATTACTAGAAGAAGTGTTAATTGACAACTTTCAAAGTTTGGGACTACACTTAGTTAATTTTCGTATGTGTGACTATTTAAATGTGTATAAGGATTGCTTTCAACATGGAATGGTTTCTGGAATAATTTGTTGATGTCATTTTGCATAGAATTGGTTGAATATGACAAGAGAGAGTAATTAGAGAAATTATCTCTTAGGTTCTCGGTTCACTTGAACCAGTTCCATTGTTTTGGCCATAACTCGGTCTATAGACCTCCAAATTAGGTGATTCTAATTGGAGATGAAACTTAAGACATATAAATAAAAATATAAAGAGAGACCAGGATCTAATTCTGGCTTTATGAAATTGAAAATTGAGATCGAAAATAATGACCTAATGCTGCCCCTGTATTGGAGTAGTTTGTGATATTTGGTGCTTATTTCATGACTTAGAAGTCTAAATGACCTGATCTTTGATGATATGGAAATTAAATACATAAGGGAACAAATGTTTAGAAGACTTTGAAATCTTTTCTATTGTTTATGAAAATTTACAAACACCTAGATATAAATGAAATATGACTTACCATGTGTGAATGGGTGATTAAACATTGAAATTTAAGATTGAACATAAAGCATGCTAAAGGAAATTTATATGTATATAGATGATTTATATGCATACATAGCTTACATACAAAGTTTATGATTTCAAATGAATATCGTATGACTTGTTAATAGATTAATCATGAAATTGGTAAATGATTAAAGGAAAATGTTACAGTGCCTGCTTCATTATCTTGGCGATGGATAGATAGGCATGCCTATAGGGTTACAGTGCAGCTACTACTGTTTGACACCACTGGTGTCTTAATTTTGAGACTCTAATGTCTCTAAAGTTTGATACTTTCAGTCATCCATAGTTTGATACCTTTAAGTATCCACATTTCGATACCTTCGGGCATCTATAGTTCAAAGCCTTCAGGTATCTCCAGTTTGATATCTTCGGATATCCACAGCTCCCGTTATCCATACCTATCGGAATGTGTAGACTTAACACCAGGAAAGAAATTTAACAGTCATAAATAAGAGATACAATATGACAAAATGAATAATTTATATTGATGAGCTTTGAATATCAATATTTGGCTTATAAATATACATTTTCAGTATATAGATAATATGATGAAGCATATTTGCATTATGTAATTTGCGTAAGTATGCCATCATTGTTTACATAAGTTTATGATTTCCATGAATGTGTGTGTGTACTTGGCAGATGACTGTTGTGAGTGGACATTCTAAGCTTTTAAGCTTAGCATGAGTGTTAATCCGTGTAGGTCCAAGTAATAGAAATAAGGCACATGGAACATTTGTAGGGACCAAGGCCAACCACTAGCAGTAAAAGTACCTTTGGAATGTGTTTTGTTTTGTTAAAGATGATTGTACATTTAATGAAGGACATTATAATGTTTTCTTTTGGATTATCATGTAAATGTAAAGATGTAATACTACTTTTAAATGATCATATTAAGTGATGTGAAATTTTGTAATGTGTATATGTATAGCATCTAATAGAAATGTATGTCATAAATGTATGTACAAGAAACTGGTTGCCATGTGTATGGGTGGTTGTAGGTTCTGTATAGGGGGTGTGACATTTTGTGGTATCAAAGTCAGGTTTAGGCGGTTCTAACCAATAAGAGTCTAGTAATGTGTGATATGGTTTGGTGTTTGTGTTGGCATAATGCAGATGTCCCTGTTTTCTTATAGATAGTAGAGATGGAGAGACCTCGTGAAGTTGATGAGGAGTTAGCTGATAGTGTGGTTAGTCAATTGGGCCATATTGCATATATGAATAGAGTGTATAGAGATTACCCTATTACGATATACAGCAAACTGTTTGCTATTAATCTGATAGAGCTGCCTTTCCATGAATTTGACTTGATCTTGAGCATGGATTGGTTGTCTAAACACTAGGCTATAGTTGATTGTGGGTTGAAAACAGTTGTGTTCAAAGATTCTAATGGTTCAAAAACAGTGGTGCATGATATTCGGTCTAGTCCTTTGACTAATGGAATATCAACTATGCAAGCAAGATGACTTATTAGAAAAGGTTGTGAGGCATATTTGGCTTTCATACTTGATTCAAAAGGGAGAAGGTGAACTTATAAGACATACCGATAGTAAATGAGTTTCTTGAAATGTTTCCAGAAGAATTACCGGGTTTGCCATCTGAGAGGGAGGTAGAACTATCTATTGAAATTTTATCTAGTACTGCCCCTATTTTTAAGGCACCTTATAAAATGGCTCCTACAAAGTTAAAAGAGTTTAAGACTTAGTTACAAGAGCTTTAAGACAAGGGTTTTATCCAGCCCAGTGTGTCATCATGGGGAGCACCAATCCTTTTTGTCAAAAAGAAGGATGGCACCCTACAAATATGTATAAACTATAGAGAGTTGAATAAGGTGACTGTAAAGAATAAGTATCCATTGCCCATAATAGAAGATTTGTTTGATCAGTTGAAAGGTGCAAGAGTGTTCTCCAAGATTGATTTATGATTGGGTTATTACTAGCTTCGGGTAAAAGATGTAGATATTCCAAAGACTGCAGTCAAGACCCGATATAGCCACTATGAGTTCTTAGTGATGCCTTTCGGGCTAACTAATGCACTATCTACTTTCATGGATTTGATGAATAAGGTGTTTCGACCTGACTTAAATCAATTTGTTATAGTATTTATAGATGATATATTGGTCTATTTGAAGAATGACGAGGAACATTCTCAGCATTTGATAAGTGGACTACAGACTTTGAGAGAAAAGTAGTTATTTTCCAAATTGAGAAAATGTAATTTTTGTCTAAAGTAAGTTTCTTTCCTCAAGCATATCATCTCCTCAAAAGGTATCAAGGTAGATCCCAGTAAAATTGAGGCAGTTGTCAATTGGAAGCCGCTTTGGAATATGACAAAAGTAAGAAGTTTTCTTAGTTTAGCTAGATATTATCGACACTTTGTCAAATGATTCTTAGTAATTGCTTCTCCAATCATAAAGTTACTTCGGAGAGGTACAAAATTTGAATGGAATGATAGATGTAAAGCTATTTTTTAGCAGTTAAAGAAGATGATCACTGAAACTCCAATGTTGACATAACCAACTCCATGCAAAGAGTATACCATTTAAAGTGACGCTTCTAGGAATGGTTTAGGTTGTGTACTAATGTAAGATGGGAAAGTGGTAGCTTATGCCTCGAGACAGTTAAAGCCACATGAACAGAATTACCCTAGACATGATTTAGAATTGGCAGTAGTGATATTTGCCTTGAAATCAAGCAGCGCTACTTATATAGGAAAAGATGTAGAGTCTACACAAACTATAAGAGTCTCAAATACCTACTTACATAGAAGGAGCAAAATTTAAGGCATCAGCATTAGCTAGAATTGTTTTAAAACTATGATTGCATAGTTGACCACCACCTAGGGAAAGCTAATATGGTAGCAGATGCTTTGAGTAGGAATTATATTTTAGCTCTGTCATTACAACATAGTAGATAGAGATTTGCATTAGATAGAGCTTAGCTCAATTAAAAGCGAGTCCTTACTTGAGTACATATACAAAAAGATGATGACAAGTTGCAACAGATTGTACAAGCAATATAAGAAGGGAAACAAACTGATTTTGTAGTGAAAGATGACGGAAGTCTGTAGTTTAAGAGTAGATTACGTGTACCAGTAGTTAAGGACTTGAAGAAGAAATTATTACATGAAACAAGCCCATAATACTATGTTCACCATACATCCTAAGGGTAACAAGATGTGCCAGAACTTGAAACAACATAACTGGTGGCTAGGAATGAAACTTGATGCAGTAAATTATATGTCCAAGTGCTTGACTTGTCAACAGGTGAAAGTTGAACGTCAAGTCCCATCTGTGAAATGGGATAACATCACCATAGACTTTGTTATAGGCCTACCCCACACATAGAGAAACCATGATGCAATATGGGTTATAGTAGATAGGCTCACCAAATCAACTCACGTTGTACCTGTCCGACCTAACTATTCTATAGATCGATTATTTGAGTTGTATGTTAATAAGATTGTTTGGCTACATAGAGTGCCATTGTCGATTGTTTTTTACCGAGACTCACGATTTACATCAAGATTTTAGAAAAGCTTGCAAGCAGCTTTGGGTACTTGGCTGAGCCTCAACACAGCCTTTCACCCACAAACAGATGGGCAATCTGAGAGAGTTATACAAGTGCTAGAAGACATGCCTAGAGCATGTGTTATAGAATTTCTAGGCAATTAGGATAGGTACATTCCTTTGATAGAATTTACCTACAACAATAGTTATCAGTCCAATATAGGCATTGCACTATATGAAGCATTATATGGTAGAAAATGTAAAACCCCAATTTATTGGATGAAATTGGCTGAGAACAATATGATGGGCGTGACATAGTCAAAGACAAAGAAGAGAAAGTGAGGATTATTCAACAATGGTTGAAGGCTACAAGTGATAGACAGAAATCATATGCTGACTTGAAGTAGAAAGATATTGAATATACGGTTGGTGACAAAGTTTTCTTAAAAGTTTCGCCCTAGAAAAAGGTGTTAAAATTTGGGGAAAAAAGGAAAACTTAGTCCAAGATTTATAGGTTCGTATAAAATCCTTGATAGAATTGGACTAGTGGCATATAGGTTAGCTCTTCCTATGGACCTATCCAAGTTGCACAATCTTATTTTTACTTATAAATTATTTTATATAAGTAATTAAATTTGACTATTTTTATTGTAAATTTTATGTTTTATTGATTTATCATATTTATACATCATTATTTATATTAAAATAATATTCAATTTGAATTTAATTTTAAAGATGCTTAATAAATGTTACTTATTGTATTCTTATAATTAATTTTAAATTTATTAATTATATATAACAATTGGTGTCTTAATCATAAAATTGCTTATGACTGAAATCTCAATCAGAGGCACAATTGCGGTAAATGAAGTCTCCGCAAAGCAAAATTAGGCATGGTGAGGATGAGGTACGTAGAGTGGCTCATTCATCTTGCTTCCACCTAGTGAGTAGTTCCTGTAAATAAGAAAGTAGCGTATTATTCAAAGATCACTCTTAAAACTTGCCTTATTACTATTATTTTTAAGATAATTGACATTATTTAAAGAGAACAAAGTACCATGATTTGAAAGACATGCAGGAGTTCAAAGAATGCCTAACTTGGTACAAACAAAGTATGGATTTAAAGATTGCTTTTGTTCCATGATTTGAAAGACAGGCAGGAGTTCAAAGAATGCCCAACTTGGTACAAAGTATGGATTTAAAGATTGCACCTTTGGCATCTTAAAAAGCTTGAATATGTATTTGCCTAAACCGGATGTTACTGCTTATCTATTTGGTTTTCTGTTTAGCATCGAGTCTCACGATCGAAAGCAAGTCGAACGTTCCCTTATTATTCGTCATTTTAAATAAAATCTCATGCACCAAAAAAGAATTGCGAGGAACTTCATCTCTGTTAGGAAAAAATTTTTATAAAAAATATTATTCAACAATTTCAACTCACTCTTTAGAAGCGGACAGACTTTACATGCACAGGTCATAACTTCTCAAACTCTACAAAGCAAAGATACATCATTCCAATGGCTTAATCCATTCAACGAGGATATTTAATATGCACAGCACTGAAATTGAGATCTCCGCCACAAACCATGAGAAAACATTAGACAAACACACAGCATAAGATTTTGATAGGCACTGGAGACATCGAGATAGGGTGAGTGAATATATCATCTACAGAAGGCAAGTTTTCATCAAAATGAAACTCAGAACAATAAATTCCCATTGCCTCAGCGTCATGAAAGCAGGCATGCGAGATCAGAGAAACATCCAAAATTGAGAAACTAAAATGTTGATTGGTCCAAATCATGGGTACTTTTAGTCCAGTTCTGGCTTGCTCTTACTTCTTTTCATTTTGGCTTTAAACCTCGACTTTGCCATCAGTGTCTGAACAGTATTCAAGAAGTTCCCAACAGCCATTAATACCAAAAGCATCCCACAGAGAATAACCTGCCAAAAACAGTTTTCATTTGCAGCCTCTTGTTGGTTGATTATATTTCTGTTTTATACAAATCAAAAGATCTCTCAAATCAGGACAAGAGAAAGATATAATCTTAAGGTACCTGCCACTCAGAGACGACCCCGACAAATGCAGTCCTAAGCAACTGTAGACCAACATATGCCTCGAAGCCCTAACATCAAATTCAGGATCAATAAATGGTCAACAAACTAACTAAATCTCATTGCTATGACAAAGAATCAAGAAGACAAACTTGACAGCACTATCATTCAATGGTTAGAAAACCTTGTACTTAAATTAACCTGGACGAAGTTTATGATCATGAGAATATTATTCCGAAGAGCATTTTCTTGATGTACATTATAACTTCTGTGGACAGGAATACAATGGACCAGACAACCTTAAGTTGGAAATTTTTATTTAAACAATTACATGTTATACAAATAAAATGAACTATGTTACAAACTAGAGGCAGCAGAGTCCTACAGATACACACAAGCTTAGTAGAATGCTACGAGTAGGTCACTGTTCCATTTCTAAATTTAGACTGCTGTTATGAGTTAGTTCAAATCACCTGCAAAATGAAGAGGATGGGGCATAATAGCCACAACTGACCATCCACGCCAGCTGTCTCTCCCCAGACAACATCCATTCTTTTGGCCTTAAATAACAGTAGATAAAAACCATATTCATTAAGTAAAACCTCTTAATGTTAGATGCAGTAAACAATTCGCAGCAGAAAAGGTGGAAGAAATGCATAAACTCTGAGTGGTTACCAATCAACTCTTGCACTTAAACAAAAACCGGGACATATCTAAGCAATAACAAAAGGAGCCAAAGACTGTTGCATGATAAATAAGAGTTAAATGCCACCTTTCCCAATGCAATGCGAGTATAGAGTCTCTGTCGTTGATATCTATTCTGAAGAAGCATAGCAACTCCTTGCATCATAGCCCATTGCAAAAACAGTTCCACCCCCCTCTGTAGAGATTCAAGTTGGCCTTCAATAGACACTAAGTAGTCCTTGTACATACATAAAGAAAATTAACTTGCCAGAGAATAAGAAGAATAACCTGCTTCTGAGTACAATTTGGTTGTCCTTTTATCTCCCATGTAAGGCTAACAAGAGCCATAAGCATAGCACAATAGTGATGGTATATCCACCTGCAAAAGGCATCAAATACTTCTGCTGAAAATTCTTGTGCTGTTGCACTCCCATGCATTTTAATGCAAGTACTACATTCTTGTTGATTCTGATTCATAAGGAAAATTAATTAAAGGAAGGAAAAGAGATCTTTTCAATTTTCCCCCAACAAGAGCCACCATCCACCACCACAAACAACCGGCAAGCAGCCACACCTCACCCCACTCCCCATCAAATAAAAGTTAAAAGAAAATGAGAAGCCTAAGACAATGGCACAGAGGAATAAAGTGGAAGCAGAGTCAAAACCCAAATGTCTAAATTGAGGGTATCATATAGATCGCAAATATGGTTTTATGCCATCAACCTTTTGTCTGCAACCAATGTTTAAGTGATGTTCAAATATAATATGCAAGAAGAGAAACAAATGAAAGTAGATAATTGTGTTTCACAAAGTTGTTAATTGAATATACCAAAAATGAAAATGGATAACCTTCAGGCTGGCAATAAACTGCAGTGTATATGCATTTGCATCATGCAGATTATGCATGGATTTGAGAAATAAAAAGATAACGAGAGAGAGAGAGACAAAGTTTCATGTGGGTCCAAACAATGATCTAAATGAAGTGTATCCTATTCCCGAATTCAGACTACCATCCTAATATGTTTTATGAATTTAATAGATCAGCTTTCTTTTGTGAGAATCTTCTGTTTTCTAGAATTATAAACTGTCCCTCTTTGAGCGATCTGTTGGTACCTGATCCTCTTCTTGAAGTAATATACAAGAACAAACCCCACTCAAAAAGGAGCACAAGCTTAGTGAGCCAACTGCAGCTAAAAAATCTGACACACCCATCAGATCATGTTTATCCCCCCAGTTGCAGAACAGACTATCTGGATAAAGTAGACCATCCATGATTACAGATTAACAAAAGAAACTACCAATCACCAGGAACTAAGAAACAGCAATCAAGTGTTGTCTCTTTTGCAGGTTAAGATACAAAGACCAACAAATATTGAGGAAAGTGCTAGACTTGTCTGAGACTAAATTATATAACATGGAATTTCTCAAATCCCATTAATTATACAAACAACCAACCATCTATTTCACTAAAAAGCATAATACTCTGTTGCATTTCTGACAAATTAACATAACGTTATTAATTTTAGTTAAAGATACTCTCTACTACTTCAACAAAGGTAAATGACTTTATAACAATACTGGAGGTTTTGAATGCATCAAGGAGTTCAAGTATCCATTGCATGCTCTAGTTCAACCAAACATTTTAATGCCCAATAGCTCGTACTAATAAAGACTTCCAATAATGAAAACTATGGGAACTATGCTGTCACATCAAGCATCCTGCTCAAGCTTTAAGAACTACGTACAAAATAGGTTCAATTAGCTCATAACGCATCTCATTGTATTCACTTGTTTGTATTAGTTGAGACCAATAAACAGAAAAATAGCTTGGGTTCAGAAAGAGAAGGAATCTGATTAGAAATTACCATGGACGAATGTCACTGCCATTGGCTCTTAGTATGTTTTCCCGCAAAGCCAAGCCAGTATAGAGGAATAGGAGCCAAGCCTAACAAAGTAATAATCATAGATATTAAAACTTCCACATGAATATATCATTATGGTGAAATTGAGCGCAAAGAAAAGGAATGCACAGCAGGTGAATTGACCACGAACAAGAAAGAATGAATAAGAGCAAGAATCTCGAACCAGAGCGAATTACCTGGTACAATTGAACTGGAAATGCAGGCAAGCACCCACCCCAGACCGAGGACCTAAGGATGAGCAAAACTGATGGGAAAAGAAGAAAAAGAAGCGCGGTTCTATCCTGCTCCAACCACACAGCACATGATCAAAAGCAGGTCAGCTATGAAGAGTCCTTTTCATTGTGATGATTTTTGAAAGCAAGTTGCTACCAATGGAATTGAAATTATCTTATATTCATAATATAAAAACCTAGCCTTTTAGGGAAGTGGAGAAGCGTGTATGTACCCTGTAACTGTTGTATTCTTCTTTGACCTTGAGTTGCACGTCTTTTCGAGTAGCACGCACATTAATTGGACCTAGAAACATTCTCAGGAACCTACCTGCATGTACACGTAAAATACCCCAATCATCCAAACGGCAATTCCCTTTTAATATATAAATATAGCGAGAGAGAGAGAGAGAGAGTAACTGAAATAGACCTTGAGCCTTGGACGGAAGAAAAGCAGAAGCGTCTCCATCGACCATAAGACATCTGGCTCTCTGTAAATCTTCTTCCAGCTAAACATAGTGACGAATTAAAGAATAAGAAATCAAACATGCTGAGGACGAGAAGTAGCTGAAAGATGATTAAACTTAACAACAATAAAAAAGAAATTCCCTTGCCTTACGAGCAAACTTAGGATGGAGAAGTTTATTGGAGCAAATAAGAGAATGACAACGGCGGATAGAAGAATCGAGAGAAAGCGCGCGTTGTCGAAGAGATTGTTCTTCGACGGAATACTTTGAGAACAGAGAAGCTGCTGATTCCTGAAGCTCCCTCGCCTGTTCCACCAATCTTCCCACTTCATCTTCTATCTCCGCCGTCGCCTCCCCCTCTGATGAATTGATCCTCTCCATTTCTGTCTATTACTTTTTCATCCGATCCAAATCAATTTTTACATATTATCATTATTTTTAATATTCCACATCCGTATCCCACATTTTATTCACCACTATGTCGCTCCATAAATCTCTAGGGCCTTTCCTCTCTGTCTCTCTATATTCTTATTTAACGCAACAATTTAAAAGAAATTATAAACGTAAATAAACTCGTCTTTTTTTAGAAACATAAACCTCGATAACATAATCCACGTAGGTCCTACTCAATATTATTATTTGTGTAATGGTATTGCTACCCAATTTATAGTTTGGTACTGTATCAGTATTAATAAGTAATTTTTTAAATTTATAAAACACTCTTTAAAATTTTTAAAATTTCAAAATAGTACTTTAATATATTATATTGTCAAATTTAATCATATTTTCAAAAATTATAATAATAAAATTTACAATAACAATAATTTAAATTATTTTTATTAATATTATATTTCACATATTTTACATATAAATAATACTCATAATTAATATGAAAAAGATTACTTATCATCATAAAAATATAAAATTAAAAAACCAAATTATTTAAAATATTACAATTTTATCATATAATAAATAAGAATTACATAAAACATTAAATAAAAAGAATAATAAACTTTTATGATTCTATAATAATTACAATTTACAATAAAAGTTTGTCTCAAAGAATCAACTAGAAGTGAAACCTAAAACAAAAAATATTTACAATTATATTACATATGTAAAATTTAAATTATATATCAAATATAAGTGAAATTTTTTTTAAAAAAAAAAGAGGAGAACAAAAACCTAGAACTTTATCAAATACCTACTCAAATGGTATTGACCTCAATTCTTATTTTATACAAAATTATCATCATTAAGAGGAGGCTCATCATCACCATCATTCAAATTCATTGCACCAAATGAAATGTCAATATTTTCCCATCCAATATTATCTTCCAAGACACTTTCATCCATCAAATTCGATTCCTCATAAACTCAATCCACCAAAATATCGATATGATCAAGGCAAATTGAATCTACAGAACTATTTGTTCTATTAAGAGTCCTACTAAACAATAAAATTAAATTATTTAAAATTATAAGAAATTATATCTAACTTAATAATGATAATAACTCACCTTTCTTGAAACTTCAAATTGTATTGAATAAAAACCAAGTCATTCAATCTTTTGTGCTCTATTCTATTCCTTTCTTAAAATGGACGCATTCAAATGTGCTTCAATTCTTTCCACACCCTGTTGGAGTGCAACAGGGTGTGAAAAGAACTTTTCAATTCTGGAACACCACTTCGAAATTGGTTCCACCAAACAATCGTAAAACAACAAAAGTAGCATTATAAACATAATAATATGGTGATTAATTTTCAATAAGTATAAAAGGGGAAAAATATACCTAGATTAAGTTTGTCTCTTTAACGAATAGCAATTTACATCCCAAAATCACCCAACAAATCCTTACAAATCTCCATTTATGAGCTTAAAAAATCTTACATCATCTTATGGGCAACAACTGTTATAATAATTAATAGCATTCTCCAATTAACTTTAGCTTTTTTTGTAAAACTTGGTCTGAAATAGACATTAAGATTCAAATTCTCTCCAGCTGCAAACAATAGAGAGTAAAATTGCCTTTCTGATCTCTTATTGATGACTACAAGATAAGATGTGTACAAAGAAGACCTATTTTTAATATTAGCCTTGATTGCTTCCTTCGCCCTCTCCATGGAATCATAAAAAAAAAAACCTATTGTTGTCTTCTCATCATTATCAGTCCAGACGAAGTACCCTCACCAAAGGATCACAAACTCGGATGATAAATTGACATTGGGACCAAAATTCATTATCTTTAAGTGTAATTTTATAAACCTCCAATCCTGCATTAGACCTAGCATGCTGAGATGCAACTTACTTATCACTTGTAAATATTTGTCTCAACTCTTTCTTCATTATAAGAAAACACTAAAGTGATAAGAAATTCGTTGTAAATCTTGTAATAGCGGAACATTACATATTCCTACCATTAGTGAAATTCTTTTTCATTAAATTCAAGACCCATGCATAATTGTAGATGAACTTGGTCAACTTTTTTTGGTTTCTGCACAGTCTCATCAATAATGGGAAAGTATCTAGCATTTGCTATATTTTTCAACACCATGTTAATGTCATGTGTAACACAAGGAGTCCAATAAAAAAATTATACTTGCTTTGCAATCTTCTTCTAGCCACTTTATAAATGAAATCATTGTTAGTGATGAATTGAACAATATTTTCTAGCCCAACTTCATTCACAACTTTATCAAATATTTCAAATAGAGTATCAACATTCCTAACAAGGGCACATGCATCAATTCACGTGTTCTTGATTATACCTAGTCTCCTACACGCCCATGTAAGTGACGGTGTATATTCGAGAAACCATATATTTTACTATAAAAGGATGTGTGTAGAGGTAAGAAAGAGAGAGCAAAATTTTTAAGCAATTTTAAGTTGTAAGCAACATTCAAAGGCCACGATTTTGATCAAAGGATGTGATAAGTGATATTTGTTATATGATTGTCCAATTAATTTCATGTGATAATGTATATGTTTAGTATACATACTAGGATTTTTAGCCTAGGTTTTATGTTATTTTCATATAACTTGCATGTGTATATGATTATATATGGTAAATTGCATGTTAGGTTATAAATGAAGGTTTTTAAGCTTAGGTTTTGCATGATTTTTCATGCGTTTTGATGTGTTATATGTCAATGTTTGGGTAGGATTTAGACCTTATTTGTGTTGATTATTAAGTTACTTGAATGTGGACTTTTAGGTTTCAAAGGAGAGTTAGAATTTTCTAGGTAGAAGTTGGAATTTTGCAGCTGGCAATTCCAGCTTGCACCACTTCCATCATAAGTCAGTTTAAGCACCCAAAAGGGGTATAAAAACCTAATTTGAAACCCTAGAAAGGCAGAGGGTCAAGCATCACACAAAAAGGAGGAAATTAGGCACATTTTTTGGTGGATTTTCAAGGGGAATCAAGTGATTTCAGGAGATCTCAAAGTTGCCACACTAAGTTCCAGCTTTGTTCTTCAACTCATAAGCCTTCTATTCTCTCTTCCCTCATTTGTTTTTGTTTATTTATTATATGGAGAAGATTTATGGACTTGTTGTGAGGATGTTGTTGATGATTGTAATGGATTTCTAAGTAAATTTTAAGGTTGTTCTTACCATAACTATGTAAGAACTCACTTTGGTTTAATATATGGTTTTCTTTAATGCTTAGAATGTGTGGACTTTATATGCCTTGCATACATTGAAAATGGAGCTAGGAAATCAGTTTGGATGTACCATGAGAGTGGACAACCTTGAGAACACTTCACACATTAAGCTAACATGACATTTAGAGAGAGATCTTCGATGTTTTGATGGCTGTCCAATTTGTTACTTCATATCCATTTAGCGATTAAGTAAAGTGCATACGTTAAGAGATCACATACTAAACTTTAATCATTATTTTAGGCTTAATTGGTTTGAGTATTAAGAGAGAAAGGGCCAATGCATTAGAATTCCTAGGACTAAGCATGATTACATTACCAAAGTGAGGGATTACATGGTATGGAGAGAATGACCCTAACCTTTATAATTTGATTCTCTAAACCAAATTGTGTTTTTTTTGTGACATTTTGAAGTGTGTTTGTAAGCCTTTAAATTGTGAATTGTTTCAATTTCAATCTCTCATTATTTGGTTTACCTAAACAAAAGTCAATTTGAATTATAATGTGACTAACCAATCCTTAAGGGAACGATACCTTAGTATACTATTTTATACGAGTCGTATACTTATGGTATAACAACTTCAATTAATTTTAAAATTTTGAGCTAAACACGAAGTAGCTATCAAGTTTTTGGCACCATTATCAGTCAATTGTGATTTGAATTATTTTGATTTGAGCTTTCTTTTTATTTTTATTTGATACTATTTTCTTGTTTGTAACAAGTGTATGGATAGAAGAAGTGTCAGAAGTGAGAGCAGATTAAGCAAACTTGACATCACTAAGCTTAAAAGGGAATTAAGAAAAGCAAGGTGTCAAGATGAAATCGAAAAGCTAATGGAGGATAAAGGAGATGAAGGTAGTGACCAAAGAACGTTAATGGATTTTATACGATCTGGGTTTAATCCAAACCAAAAAGGGATCTCCAGGTCGCTCATTAATACAAATAATTTTGAAATCAAGCCTACTTTATTGAATATTTTGCAAACTAGTGTTCAGTTATATGGTGTACCACATGAGGATCCACATGCTCACCTTGTTGATTTTTTGAAAATTTGCAATACGTTTAGATATAATGGTGTATCCGAGGAGGCAGTAAAGATAAGGCTTTTTCCTTTCACACTGAAAGATTGAGCAAAGGCATGGCTAAATTCTCCTAATCTGGAGCAGGTGACTATATAAGACTAGTTAGTGCAAGCTTTCCTAGCTAAATACTTTCCATTAACAAAGACAACTTAGATTGTCAAGGAGATCACAACCTTTCAATTGTATGACGGAGAATCACTCTCTGAGGCATGAGACTTGTGAGTCAGCTTAGATGATTTCCTAGGATTGATTTGATTTAATTCGTTAAAACTTCCAATATTTTTAAAAGTGTTTTCGAATTGTTTATGAATTCCAGACTTGACTTGTCCGAGGAGACCAATATTCGGGAATGTATTGGAAGTGCTTTGATTGTGGTTTTGACTGCCATGGTTTTCTGAATGCGACGTAAATCCTCAACGAATGTTGAATGCCGGACTTAGGTCTGATTATTTGAGCATCATATGTGATTATGATATATGACACATATGTATTTAATGCATTTCATAAAATGTATGTTCAGAGAAAGGCGTTGTGACTTGAGTAGCCGGTTTGAAGCCATGTAGAGCTTTGCTTCGTGAACTCTGATTCTGCACCGTGAACTCTGTTCTGACTGAGCCCTATGGGCCAGTATTTGTATAAGTATATGTTAGGCACTCAGTCACAACAATAATAACGAATGTGAGTCTCATTCATATAATATTATAAGACTGAAGATCATGATTGGTTTGCAAGGTGATATTGAATGATTATGTAATATGCTATGATATGTGAGTAGCCGAACAATTATGCATGCTTGAAATGAGTCATTATGCAAAATGTGATTTGTGTATAAGATCTGGTGAATTCATCAATGATGGTTCACTCAGTGAGTTCGCAAAACTCATCAAAATTGCAACGTTATCTTTTCAGGACCGAGAGACAACTCTAGCTACTGAGGGGCACTGCTGCCTTGTAGATTGTGTTTTGACAAGAGAAGTCATGGCTCAAAGGTCGGTTAGCTGGAATTTTTGGGTGACTTAGATAGCTTTGATGTATATTCCTCTTTCATGTAGTGCTCCTGTAAATAATTTTTTTTATGATTGTATCTATAGAACTTAGTGGAGGACACGATGTAAACTTCGATTTTGTGAAATGAAATGAGGAAAAAGTTGGTTTTAAAATATTATGATTTTCTATTGATGCTTTATAAGTGAATAGTGATATGATGCTATATGAAGTGAATGTAGTGATCGAACGTAGCTCGCCCTTATCGTGGGTTATGACCGGAATGACTTCCGGATGTCCCGGTGTGTACCCTGCGATAAGGGGTGCTACATACTTAATGATAGTTTACCATTTTAATTGATCAATATTAATGAGTGCATGCTTAAAAATGCAATAGGTGCATTAATAGGGTGTTAATATTTTTATTAATATGTATATTCAAATTAAAGAACTTAAACATAAATGTAATAAGTTAGTCCATTGGCACCTTTTAGGTGGTTAATGTTTGAGGTTAAGTTACTTCTGTGAGATTTGATGTCATTGTATCATTATTGTATTGTTGCATGATTATATGTTTATATGCTTTTGTGTTTTGTTTATTTGTCATTTTGGTTTTCCTTAGGGACAAGCAAAGATTTAAATGTGGAGATGTTGATAGGTGTATAGTATAGTATGTTTTCTAGAGGTTTAAGTGTGTTTTTAAGCATTTTCTTAGATGAAAATTATTTGTTTAGGGTTTAGAATTATGTTCTTTGTAACGTTTGTATGTATTTTAATGGATTGATTGTTTTAGAGCAAGGATTTCAGCTTAAATTTATGTTTCAAAGGTTGTTTGATATGTTTGTTAGTGAATGAGAATAGGAAAACGAAAGAAAAGATGAAGAACTTGAAGAATAGGAAAATGCACTTGACAAAGAGCATGGACAGGATGCACGATCGTGCATCCATGCACAATCATGCATAGCATTTTCTAACATGCGAAATTTTTGTATTCTTGGAGTGCAGCCATGCACAATCATGCATAGCATTTTCTAGCATGCAAAAATTTTGTATTCTTGACATTTTGGGGCTATTTTTGGAACCAAATTAGGTTAGAAAATCCTAGAAAGAACCCTCCAAGCCTCAAGAAGTATTTAAGGAAAATAAAAATAGGAAAAAGTAGGCTACACTTCAAAAACAAGCAGATCAAAGTGGAACATAAAAAACGACTCCAAAATTTACAGAATTTCTATATCAAGACATAAATTTGTTTTCTTTCTTTTCTCTTCTTATATTTCATTATCTTGGATATTAATTTGGATTAGTAGGATGTTGAACATGATTACGGATAATCCATATTAGGGATTATTATTGAACTATTTTTTTAAACTTTATTCTTATTAAATTCAATATATATCAATTCTTTGTGGTATTTGTTATGCTCATACATGATAATAAATTGAGAGATTGAATCAAGTTAACTGTGTTAAGATGCACAATGAGAGTTGGTAACTTAACAGACCTATAAATATCAAATTAATAAATAATTAAAGAGAGATTTTAAGTGTGAGTAAATTATCCTTAAGATTACTTCGAATCTAATTGACTAGTAAGGAGTAGTTTTGTAAATCGAGAGGTTGCAATTCTATTATTTTCTATTTCAATTGGGATTATTTGATTAGATATCAAGAGAGGGTAATCAAAACCTTAGGATATCTAGGATCAAGGATAATTGAATTAACAAGATAAAGGAAAGACAAAACAAGGATAGAATAACCCCTAATTTTCCGTTATTGATTAACTTTATTCTTATTGCTAGCTTCAATTATTCAATTGTTTACTTTTTATTTTATTTCAAATTCAGTTATTTTATTTTAATTCAATTCATTCAATCGTAAACAAAGTGCATACAAGTTGTTAGGTGACTAATCAATCCTCGTGGGAACAACACCTTTTATACTATAAGTTACGATTTATATATTTGTGGCACAAAAGTTTTTATATAAAACTATAACAGCCTTATTGTCAATTCCTATAAAATCCTACTTTTTTTGGGAAATTCAAAATTAGCCTCTTAGCTTGTTTAAATCATATGATTTAAAATCGATAAACTTCCTCTGTAATATCTCAATTTCCTTTTGATCACTTTAAGGCTCACATATAGGGAGTATCTTCCTCTTTTATAGTAACTGGAGCATAAATTTGACAATTAGAATGTTAAAAGCCTCTCTTTTATAGGGCGGTTTATCTTATATTGTCAATTTTAAATGGCTGCATATATATTGAAGTGCTCAACTTTTACTTCCAATGAATATTATTAAGTCTACTGAAAGAAAACTTAAAACAATTTTACGGATAGGTAAGAAGAATGATTCCTATAAAGCTAAGATCAAATGGTGTGGCCTTTGCTTGCTAAAAAGTGAAAAAGGACTTAGGATTCACTCAATTATGTTGTTAAACAAGGTGTTACTAGTCAAATGCTTACGAAAATTATTCATGGATAATGCATCTTTATGGATTTGATATATGCATACCAAATATTTTAAAGGAAAAAGCTTATGGTAGATTAAAGTAGGTTTGAAAACTTTTCAGAATTTGAGGCAAATATTGAATATAAAGGGGTGTGACAAGTTCAATGATATATATTACAAGTAATAAGGAAAAGGAATTCTTTTGGTTTGGTAATTTATACTTGCTAGGTCCTTTTCTTATATTTATATCCTTTACAAATTACTTAAGATTTGACAACTAACCTAAAGGTGGAAGCTTTTATCACCAATAACATTGACTTTAGCTCCTTCACAATCAGGAATGCTTCCCATTGTCAAGGGAATTTTCTTAAATTATCTCTTAAGCCTTCAAAAAAAGAGCACTTAATCTGTAGAAACCATGTTTATCAATGGTTCACTAATAACTTGTGTATTCCCTTTTTAGAGGAGTTCACTCAACAACCAATTTCATTCTCTTGTTCGCCGTCATAAAAAAATATGGACGAGTGACAATCTCTTTTTTATTTCTCTTTCAAGCACAAGATGCATTCGCTATAACTCGAGTTCATTTTAAGAAATTAAGGTAGGATCGGATCTCATGCATAGCATAAAAAGAACAAAATATTTTTTATTCATTTTCTTGAAAGCCAAGACCACTTTAAATTTTATAACATCATTAATGCATGAAAGTAATTAAATCTAAACGTAAATCATAGCTTATTACGTAGCTTGATCATTTTTCTTGAAACTTCCCTTGAACCATTTCTAAAATAGGTTTATCACCACCACTATAGCAACACACTTGTCTAACATCTAATGATATACACATAAACTAGTTGAGGGAATGCTATAAGTGGTAAAGAGGGTAAGCAAGGAGTTTTAAGTCCTTTAAAGCTTAAGTCTTTTTATAATATGAGGTGAACCTTTTAGTAATTTAATTGAAGTATATTTCTAGTTTTAATTACACTTTGATTATAACTACAATTAATTATAAGTAAATATCAATTAGGTACAAATAAGAAATACTATCTCATATTGATCCTTATTATCAAATATCACATATTTAAATGCTAAAGTTTATTAAACATAACAATCAAGTCCAACTTGATTAAATTATCTTTCTCTCTCATCAACCATTTATTTATGAACTATGAGTTTTGAAATATGTTGGCAAGGCATCTAGCAATGCATCATGATCATCCAAATATTAAGAATGTTAAAATAGTTTTGACTAAATTTTTGTGCATAATTTTTCATATAATTTAATCTATTTATTACATAATATTATAATTAAACATAGATTATGAAAGTAACATCTACTCCAATCCTATTAGTTCCTTCATTAGTAATTGACTCCATTAATGACATTTCAAAATTATTTTCAATGTATCATTTCACTTTGACTAAGGATTTTTTGAATGAAAAATAATAAAATATTCCCTCTAATCACTTTAGGATGGTTAATCATATATTAATTACTCAACTATCTTAATATAGTACATGATATATCCAATTACTACCAATTAAAAATTTTCATAAACACATAATTAATATTCTAAATAGAATTCTTATGTGTGGTCAATTAAATGAACTTTTTCTAAGTACTCACACATTTGTTTAAGTATCTATATATTTTAGTTTATAAGATCAACTATTTCTTTCATAAAGCAGAAATATAATATATGCTAGTCTTTTTGCATTCTATTAATGTCAAATCGTTATAAAACAATAATAAAAAATAATTTAAAGATAATACATAAATATAATGTAACAGCTCAGACCACCCGTTCCTAGATATTGTTCGCTTTGGGTTGCGCATCAGCCAAGGCCCTCACAATTTTGCTCTTTTCAAATCCAAAAAACGTGTCCATAGAGAAAAAGTATCCGTACCCTTATAAGACGTACTTCGTTCTTCTCTCCAACCGATGTGGGATCTCACATGTAATATAATTATTGTCTCATTATAATTTTATTTGCGATGTATATATATCACGTATACTTTATATATCAGTTAATTAAATAAACATATATGAGATAAATAATATTTTTAAATAATTATATCACCAAAATTATAAGTAGCTGATTGGTTATAAGATATAATAAAGTAATAATTTAAAATCCCAAAACTATCTAGTTTTTGATGTTCTTACTCCTCTTCGGCTTGAAAATCCATATTAAGAAAGCCTAACCTTTATTGAAACTAACTTATCCTGACCGTGAGGAACAGTCGAACAGAATGAGTCATGAAATATTAATCAACTGAAAAAGAAAGAACATCAAATGACAATACAATACAATACACCGGTCATAAATTTGTTTTAAATTTGAATTCCGATCGTTTAAAAAGAAAAAGAAGACGAGAAAGCAAAAGTGAAAAGGTGAGACTCTCCGCTCAACTAAACCAAGAATCACATGCGATTCAGCCGCGCCGCACCAGACCCAACTCGAAGATGACGTGGCAATTGGCTACTTGCTGGTTAGAATCCGTGGGTTCTGGAACCAAATTTACATTTAAATCCCGTTAATCAACTTGCAAAGAATGTAAAAATCATCGTCCGACTATAAAAGCACGACCCCCACCTCGGGAAATTTAATTCAACAAAGCAACAAAATAGGAGACGCACGCTTACCCAAAAGGCCCGACGGAGATCCGGCAATTCCTGTCGGATTTCGCGAGCGACTGGTACTAGCGCGATCAGGATGAAGGGTCCTAGAACTTTAGTTGCGTCCGTCCTAGCGGCTTCAACTCTCGCTTTGTCGTCCTCGTCCTCTGATACTAAAGACGTTCATTGTCCTTCCTTCAACCAGGTACGTCTTCTTTCATATTTCAGTAAAGAATCTCATAGGAAATCAGCCTGATATTTTGTTTGGATTAATGTATTAGATTCCATTGTTAAGTGTTTCACGTCGTGTGTTCTATGGATCTCTGGCATGAATTTAGGCTTGGTCTGGTCTGAACAGGGTACAGGTAAATTGGGAGGGAAAAATTGTGCGTCGCCGTCGAATAAGGATAAATTCGCTCCAAGATTTGACGGGTTGAGGTTCATAGAGACACTCATCACAGCCCACCGCTAAGAAGATACATCTCAATCGTCATCATAATTATCCTTAGCGATGAAGATAGTTAAGTTCAATTATTCTTTCAATTGTGGAGGAGTAGGAGGAGAAGCCCCATTGGGTTAACATGTGATTAAAGAGAGTTTTCTTTGTGGTCTTTGTTGTTTTCTAAAACTGTAAAACTCGGTTGATTG
>JAOQMR010000213.1:21060699-21073135 GCA_027563865.1 Erythroxylum pelleterianum
GGTTGATTGTTCCTCTAATTTTACAATTGGTTAGTGTATTTTTTTCGCCTCTTTGGGGTTAGCACGCAGAGATCAATTCTGTCTTTGCTTTGTGTTTGTGTTGTGTTTTATGTTTTATTAATAATGTTTCTTGTGTTTATGGCTTGGCATAGTCCTCTGTGGCTGAGATTCTGCCTGGCATTGCGGTACGTGATTTTTCAGAAAGGGGATTTATGATATGGACGTTGGACCTTTTTACACGGAACCGGAATTGTAATTAATGCCGGTCTGGTTATTTTCTCCTGTGCTTATGCTTTATTTGTCGCTTAAGTTACTGAATGCAGGACGCAATACAAGTTTAAATGAATCTTTTTGACATCGACTACATTTCATTCTTAAATTTGGGTTCTATGGTAAAACTTAGGTGCAAAATTTGACAAATCAAAATACCTAGGTGCGACAATTATTTTAGAACGTTGGGTTTGAAATTTCTCACCTTCTTCTTAAGAGAAAATTGGAAAAGGAGTTTCAAAATCCTTCACCAAGTCACACGCACCATGGCCCGAAACCTTTTTTTCCCTTGAGGTTGCAACGTTTTGCCAATTTTCTAATTCTAAGTGGGAGCTAACATATAAATGAAGCTCAACTAAAATCTAGAAACTTTGGACGCAATAGAAAATAGCTAAATTCTCTTATAATCTCTACATTATTCTTATTATTTGATACTCACTAACTTAAGGCTTCTATAGGGCTTGTTTGTGTATTGGTTGTAATGATTTGCTATATATGTGCTTTTAGTTTGATATATTAAAATAATTCATTAAATTTTAAAAAATCTTAAAATAATTAAAAGGAATTTGGATATTAATTTAGATGATCAAAATAGTTTTCTTTAAAGTTTAGAGTCATTACACCACAAACTTAATTATCCCAAATGTAAGCCAAAACGAGGTAAGGAGGTGGGGGTTGCTGCGATATCGTTTCTATCAATTGACAGAATATTTACTGGCCCCAAAGATCTTTGAGGAGTAGAGCATACTGCATCACAAAATCAGAGGGGACCAGCCCAACGCCCCAAAGATCTTTGAGGAGTAGAGCATACTGCGCCACAAAATCAGAGGACCAGCCCACTTCATGAGTCCAGATCTTCTGTCGAATATTATGATGTTTTATTATGTCCAATAAATCTCAGCCATTTATTTATGTGAGTCTCGTATAAAACTTATATAAATCTCATAAAATAAATGACTAAAATTTTATGAAATAAAATAAGACAGAATAATATTAATATGATCAACACCACAACTTCACGCGATTTCCCCGTACAATAGCCCGATGTTGAGGCGCCTAGTCACGGGGACCAACGCGTTTTAAACCAAGCAACTGCATTTCGTATCCGACAAAATATGCTCAGCATTGGCACTGCTTTGAGTATAGAAGAGGAAGGACTTTTTCTGAGGTCTGAGTGTACAGAAGTCCAAGGTTAGTAAGGGCTTGTTCAGAGGAACTTTTGTTCCTTACCACCATCACGTGTGTGACTCGATAAAATCCGAGAGTTTAGTTCCGATCATTTCTCTCGTTATCTCAGGGTTGAGAGATTTTCTGCCTCCAGTTTGTTAATTTTGTTACCGTTGACTGTATAATTCGTTTCTCTCTGGTTTTTAGCTTCAAAGTTCTCTCCTTTTCTCGTCTGAAGTACCTAAGATATTTGCTGAATTGTGGCAGCTTGTTATGTATAATTAATGTTTTTAAGTTTCTAACTGTGTTTGTTGGACTGCATTGTAAAAGTTCTAGTCCTTTTGAGTGGTGACAGTAAATTCAACTTTTCCTTTCGGAACCATAATTCATAGCGCATTCAACTAGTGCAATGACAACCATAACTACTACGTACTTTGTGTCGAGGAGTTCACATGTCAACAGCCATGCATCAGAAACTAAAACCAACTTGATCCAGATTGGGTTGAGGAGTCAAAGCGTGACATATAGTGGTTTAAGGCCCTCGAACATGGTGGATGTTCTCCAAATGAACTCCTCCGCAAAAGCTCTTGCTAGGAAAACTACCAAAAAGGCATATGAAATTGAGACCAACAAGCCATCGGGGAAAATCATATGCGGGCAAGGGATGAACTTGGTCTTCGTTGGGGCTGAGGTCGGTCCGTGGAGTAAAACTGGTGGACTTGGTGATGTCCTTGGTGGACTCCCTCCGGCAATGGCGGTATACAGCTGTCCTCTCATGGAGATTTATGCTTGTCCCTCATATCCCATTTTAGTTTACTGACTCATTTCCTTTTTATTTTTATTTTTGTTGTCAAGGCAAGAGGACATCGCGTTATGACAGTGTCTCCTCGCTATGATCAATACAAAGATGCATGGGACACCTCTGTGTTTGTTGAGGTATGATACTATGATTTTTATGTCTTTTGTGGGATTTGGATGCTCTAACAATAATTTTGAACTTTCAGATTCAAGTTGGAGATAGAATTGAAGTTGTTCGCTTCTTCCACTGCTACAAACGGGGAGTTGATCGTGTCTTTGTGGACCACCCATTCTTCCTTGAGAAGGTTTCCAATTTCTTAATTCTTGTTAACATGACGTCCCTTCTGCCATCTTACATTATATGAGGCACGGAAGATTTCAATCTCTTACATTTCTAATAGCAAATTTTCTGAATGTTTAAGGTGTGGGGGAAAACTGGTCCCAAAATCTATGGCCCCAAAGCGGGACAAGATTACAAGGACAACCAACTGCGTTTTTGCTTGTTATGCCAAGTAAGTAGTATTTTCACTTCTTAATTTCTTGTGCTTTTTGCAATTCTTAGTCACCCCACTAGAGATTTTATGCTTCAGTCATGGTTCTGTAGTACAATCTCGGGAGGAGATTTGAAATGCCGGAAAAATTATTAAAAAAAAGTTGCTCTCTGACTGATGAATTTTGGGCTGCTTGGGTTGTAGTATTTGTTTGTCTTCAGTCGACAGCTGACACTTTAAACACAAGTGAAAGAGGTTTTGGACGACATCACTTCAAATGTTTCCACTCAGAATTTAAAGACCTTACGGTTTATACTTGTATCCAGTTTGATGTGTCTGGTCATGTATCTATTTCAACTTTTATCTGTTCTGTTTTGGCGAGTTAACAGGAATAACATTGTTGCTGCTTGCAGGCTGCTCTGGAAGCACCAAGGATTTTAAACTTGAATAGTAGCAAACATTTCTCAGGAACATATGGTGTGTATATTTTTCTGCAACTCTGGAGCCTTATCTTTTTCCTTACAAGCAATGAAATAACACCAACTTCCACGTACGAACCATTGCAGGAGAAGATGTTGTATTCATCGCCAATGATTGGCACACTGCTCTCCTCCCATGCTACCTTAAAGCCATGTACAAACCTAGGGGGATTTACAAGAATGCGAAGGTGAATTATGCTTTAAATTAATTTTCGTTTGAATTCGAAGCAGTTCAACGTATGACATGAGTGCTATGATTGTGTTTTGTAAATGATAACAGGTTGCATTCTGCATCCACAACATTGCCTATCAGGGAAGATTTGCCATTTCAGACTTTTCGCTTCTCAATTTGCCAGATCACTTCAAGAGTTCTTTTGATTTTATTGACGGGTATGCTATTAATTAATTAAAGATTTACAGAATATGCGTATAAGATTGTCTAAGAAACTGTTCTTCTTTCATGTTTTGAAGAGATTTCACTTGGCAGGTATGAAAAACCTGTAAAGGGGAGGAAAATCAACTGGATGAAGGCTGGAATACTGGAATCAGATAGGGTTCTAACTGTGAGCCCATACTATGCCAAGGAACTAGTTTTTGGAGCAGAAAAGGGTGTGGAATTGGACAAAGACATTCATAGAACCGGCATTTATGGTATTGTTAATGGTATGGATGTCCAAGAGTGGAATCCTGCAACTGACAAGTACATTAACGTAAAATATGATGCCACAACTGTAAGTCCCTTAGCAGCAAATTCTCATTGAGAAACCTTATAAATTGAACATAGAGAATGATGAGTGGGCATTGTAGGTTATGGAGGCAAAGCCTTTATTGAAGGAGGCCCTTCAAGCTGAAGTTGGATTACCGGTGGACAGGAACATTCCTTTGATTGGCTTTATTGGTAGACTGGAAGAGCAGAAAGGTTCAGATATTCTCGCTGCAGCTATTCCAAAATTCATTGCGCAGAATGTTCAGATAGTAGTTCTTGTAAGAAAAGCAAACAAAAATTCTCCAGTATTTTATGTTGTTTTGGCTTATACCATGCTGAGTCTGGTGTTCTCCTTCAGGGAACTGGAAAAAAATACATGGAAAAGCAGCTTGAACAGCTCGAAATACTATATCCGAATAAGGCTAGAGGAGTTGCAAAATTCAATGTCCCCTTGGCGCATAAGATTATAGCCGGGGCTGACTTTATGATGATTCCAAGTAGGTTTGAACCATGTGGTCTGATTCAGTTGCATGCTATGCGATATGGAACGGTAATGACTTTATGATGATTGCAAGTAGATTCAGTCCGAGCACTTAATGTCACGACAATTTAGCACATAATCTCCCTGCAGGTGCCCATTGTTGCATCTACCGGTGGACTTGTTGATACCGTCAAGGAAGGTTACACTGGTTTCCAAATGGGGGCTTTCAGCGTTGAAGTAAGTGAATGACAATTGTTATAGTTCTACTTCTATTTGCCCCAAATCTCAACCAACTGGAATTTTTCCCAGTGTGATGCAGTTGATGCAGCAGATGTAGCTGCGATAGTAAGGACTGTCATTAAGGTTCTTGCAACCTATGGAACCAATGCCTTGAAAGAAATGGTACAAAACTGCATGGCGCAAGACCTTTCGTGGAAGGTTAGTGTTGACTAAGCAAGTGTAGGACTTTGATTTGCTTGTTATCCAATTCATTGTATTTTTAATGTAGTTTTTTTTCCCCTGACAATACATTTGACTTCATACAGGAACCCTCTAAATTGTGGGAGAAACAGCTGCTGGAGCTAGAAGTTGCTGGTAGTGAAGCTGGCGTGGAGAGGGAGGAGGTTGCTCCTCTTGCCAAGGAAGATGTTGCCGCTCCTTGAGCAGCTACACGCATTATATGCGCGGCTTTTTATAACATTAACATCACTAAGTTAATAGACGGAGCTATGTTCCTAAAGTTGCAGTAGCACACCTCACTTGCTAGGATCTGGGGTTGTTTTGGCATCCAGTGATATTTTCTAACCTCGATCGGTGTGTGAATACAATTGAAAAAGGAATGTACAGAAGTAGCATCTGTTAGCCTCAGTTTTCTGAGTCACTTTGTCTTGGTTAATATAAGCAGAAATAAAGGATTCTCTTCTTATAAAAGGCATTTATTCTCCAGAACATTGAATGTTTAATCACATATGACAACCTCCATTGTCATATGTGATTATTAGAGACAAGATTTTTGTCCAATTTTATAGTATCTTATTCTGTTTTATAAATTTCGACCATTCATTTATGCGAGTCCTGCGTGAACTTCACATAAATAAACACGAGACTCACATAAATAAATGACTGAGATTTATGAGACAGAATAAAACACCATAAAACTGAACAAAAGATTTAGACTCTGATTATGAGCGCTGATCTAATATTTTTTTTATTGTTTATTGGCCTCCACTGTCATATCATTGCTGACTTTATGATTCTTGCAAGAAATAAACAAGTGGCCTTTTTGGCCATATAAAGATACCAAAGTCATTTCAAAAGTGGCTCATTTCTGTTATATCCTTGAAAGAATATTGAGTTTTACACTTATTTTGTATAATCTTTTAACTACTGTGGTTTCATTGAAACTACATTGTACATTATTTAAATTGATTAGTTTCTCGATTCCAGGACGCTAAAGAACAACGCCGGCGAACTTTTCGTTGGGGAATGCGGTACTCTTTGCTTTTTATAAAGCATAAGAATTTCGGAAAGGAGAAACCTTTGAAAATAAATTGAAAACGGCCAGCACATCACTGTTACAGTTAAAGTTACAGTTATACAATGGAAAAGTAATCATTTTTAAGAAACCAAAGCTAAGAAAAGGAGAAGGGCGAGAGAGAGAGACAGAAGGTAACAATACCCATATAACTAACACAGTTATTTTATGCATGACGAAATAGAGGACTGTCTTGTTATTGCAACGATATTGAGAATCTTATAACGATGTCTGTCTGTCACTCAGAACATACAAAGAGGAAATGGAATATGGCGTGGCATGTTGCTACAAGGTTACGCAACACGTTGATGATTCGTGGAGACAAAAAAGGTTAGGTAAAGATTAGAGAGCGAGTCACCGAAAGTGACTCACCCAGTCACTCGCTATTTAGATATTATGGCTTTGCTTTGCATAGATGCAAAGCAAAACTATCCATCTTCGGTCGGTCGGCCGGTCGTTTCATCTGAACGAAAACACCGTCAGAGCCATAGGTGATGGGCCTCAAAGTCAGATGTAGAGAATATACAAGCCTAAATAAATCTATAAAAAGCAATGGTGACCATGTGAAGTGTGTCCAAGAAATCTCGTGGGCCCAAGTAAAAAGCATCCACCCAATTATTTTTCGTTTGATAACATAAAAAAAATCATGTCGAATTCAGACAATTAATTCCCTGAGAACCATGTTATAATTTGTGTGGACATCATTTTGTGACAACCTTAATTTGGAAACCATGTATAAAATAACATGTTTCTTTTCTAAAAACAAACTAAAACTTACCAGGATATTTTTATATACACTTTCGGCTTTGCAATAAATAATGAAAAACGTTTCAAAGTAATACAATTGACAAAATCTGAAAATCCCAAACACCCACTTAATGATGATCAAATCAATGTTCTTATATTTTTACCAATCTTATTATTATCCTATATACATATATACACCTTAATAATGCGATTTCAAAGCCTCTTCCACAGTTCCACTGCCTTAGTACCTTTCGGCTTTAGCGGCATTGCCCAGCGCCGTCTTCCACAAAATTGTAGCTAACTCGGAACTTATTAGCACTCCGTTGCCAGGTCACTCTTTCGCTCTCGCTAAACGCCAGTGCTTTGGAAGGGGCGTGTATCGTCGGTGATCGACTGTGAGAACCAGAAATCTCTTTCTTCGAATGCTTCTTAGGCTCTACTCACTATTCACCCTAAAGTCCCTCACGCATTTGTCTCTATCACAGCCGTTTTAGTCACTACTTCTCACTTGAGCTTTATCTGGATCTCTAAACTACTGGGCACTCATCAAGTTCCAAACTTCGGCGAAGAAACCATGGGATTCAGTAGACTCTACCGCTATGCTTCACTACTCCTTCCCATTTCAGGTACTTTCTTGGGAAAAAAATCCTTTTGCTGGGTTAAGATTCATTGATTAACGTTTTTTGTTTTTTTAAAATAAAGTTCAATTACAAATAGGTCTACTGTTTCCTGCTATGGTGGGTTCAATCGGGATCAATTACGGCCAAATTGCCAACAATCTTCCTCCACCAGAAGACGTAGTTCCTCTAGTTATGTCAATTGGAGCCACTAAAGTTAAACTCTACGACGCCAACCCACAAGTGCTTCGAGCATTCGCTGGCACAGGGGTGGAATTCATAGTAACAATTCCCAACGAAAAGCTCCCGAAAATGAGAGATCCAAGCATAGCTCAAGACTGGATCAAAAGCAACGTCCAAACCCACTTGCCAGCAACAAAAATCACCTGCATAACAGTCGGCAACGAAATCTTAACCTACAACGACACCACTCTTACCAGCAGCCTCCTTCCCGCAATGCAAAGCGTCCACACGGCTCTTGTAAACCTTGGTTTAGACAAGCAAGTTAGTGTTACCACAACACACTCTTTGGCTGTCCTCGAAGCCTCCTACCCGCCATCTGCAGGCGCATTTCGCCGAGATCTGGTCGGATGCATCACACCAATCTTAAACTTCCACGCCAAAACAGGCTCGCCATTCTTAATCAATGCATATCCTTACTTTGCATACAAGGGCAACCCAAAACAGGTTTCTTTAGACTTTGTTCTTTTCCAACCAAACCAGGGCATTGTAGATCCGGGCTCGAATCTTCACTACGACAACATGCTGTTCGCTCAGATCGACGCTGTATACTATGCTTTGTCGTCTTTGGGTTACAAGAAGCTCCCCGTTCAAATATCAGAAACTGGGTGGCCGTCGAAAGGTGATGAAGATGAAGCCGGGGCTACGCCGGAGAACGCGAAGAAATATAATGGGAACTTGATCAAGGCAATTTGCGAGAGAAAGGGGACTCCGATGAGACCCAGCACCGATTTGAACATTTACGTGTTTGCTTTGTTCAATGAGAACATGAAGCCTGGACCAATGTCGGAAAGGAATTATGGGCTGTTTAAGCCCGACGGAACTCCGGCGTATGCGCTTGGAATTAGTGGTGCTGCTGCTGTTAGTAACACGAGTTCTTACTCTGGCGGAGTTAATGTTACCTCCGGGACAACGCCACCATCGCAGGGAAGTTCTTCCACTGGGTATTTGTCTATTTCTGGTGCTGCAAAGGTGAGTGATTGAACGAGTAATTTGATTTATGCACAATCCCATTGTTTCTGGCGAACTAATTCATAATTTAATCTGTCCGTCAGACTGTTTCATATATTGTGTTTTAGTAGAAACATTAAAACTCGTCTAAAAGTACTACGCCGGAGACAGTTCGGGCCTTGACAATTTCTGATTTGGGACTCATCATCTTTACTCGTCTAAGATGCAATTGAATTCCCTGATTGATTGGATATATCCTATTGATCAAAATGTGCAGGCAAGGTGTGGGCTTGCGATTGGCCAGGCGGCGCTGTTGCTATCTGCAGTGCACATGGGGCTCTGGTTAAATGGTAGACATTGAAAATGATGCTTTTTTGATAAATAGTTTCGGAGCATATCTAAGGGCCACATATATCGTATCATGTGTTTTCATGTGGAGAAAGGAGCGAATAAGGGACAGCTTGGTAGATGGTGAAAGGTTTTTGAACTTCTTCCTTTGCTTTTTCTTTAGCTCCAGTGTCTTAATTACGATATTCTCCATAAGTTTTTGGTTAATTTACAATTCATAACCAAGGCACCTTCACATTATATTTCTTTCGTTAATTTACAACACTTACTCAACATATATATTTGTAGTTAAATATTTATGATCTTGTTCTTCAATTTCTATAAATTGAGAAACTGAGCACAGAGGAGACCTCCACCAGTGCCAATGTTTGGTAGCTAGAATCGGTGCGTTTTGTGAATAGTATCAATCAAAATCTGAAAAAGAAGAATGAACAAGATTTTATTTTGGCTTGGCGTGTTGGTTCATCTAACAAGTTCCTGTTTTTGTAATTTGCAGGGGAAGTTTCCGTTATTTTCAGTACTTGTAGGATTTGGTAGATTCGATTAGCACAGATGAGAGACGGCCTTTTCTGGGGCTATATAGGTTATTTGTTTCATCTGTTAGTATCTTCCCGATCTTCCTTCTTAAGCTTTGTGGACGACTAGAGAATTTATTCAATGACTACGATTTAATAGGTAGTTGGCATTTCTTTATCTGTACTGCAATTGGTGCTTTCCCATCAGCAAATAAAATACAAAACAGTAAAGCTATGGTAGAGTAGAGACTATGATAGTGCATGTTCTGACACGCTGACACATTCACTTTTTATTACTGACCTCTTTTGAAGATATGATATAATCTCGTTTAACAATTTTAAACTAAATGATGCGAAAAAAAGACTGCTGAGATTTGATGTATCAAGGCCCAAACATATTCGGACTTGTCAAATCAGTCCAACCTGCAAATCAACTTGTTCTTTTGTCAGGCATTGTTTGATTGCGTCTAAAACTTTATAGCAGGGTTTAGGTAGGACTTGTGTTTATTTTGGCTATGTGAAACTAAACCATAAGCAAGCTTCAAATGAAATCTCTGTTGTTGTATTATGCAATTTATGGAATTCAAATGATTCTTAATGTGAATTATTATGCATGTATTGAAAAAATAATAAAAATGAAATTAATGATTAATGACGTGATTAATCAATACAATTAGACTAACCCTATAATTGCAACATACTAGATTCAAGAAAGAGATGGACAAATACCTAGAAACTGAAGAATAATTGAGTTCATTATTGTTTTCTGTTAAGCAAAGTGATAGAGATGCAAAGAATTGACTACTGTTATTCTAAAACTTGATTAAACCACATACAGTTCTCAATAGGGTAACTGTATTTAAGGTTGACTAACAGTAGACCCTCTTGTGCACCGCAAAACATAGGCCAAGTATGCCCATCATAACAAGCGCATGAACACAGGTCCAATAACACGTATAAGAGATGTACTAAGTCCAATTATAAAAGTAATCACCGTTTTAAGCTAAATACAACAAATGCTCTAATTATCTTGACGTCTAATTCATTGAAGTTTGTACAAAATTATGTTTATTGTTTATTATGCTAGTCCACAAAATTAATGATAAAATTCTGTCATAGATTGTTTCATCTCTTTTTTCTTCTCATTTCTTTTTCATTTGTTGATTTGAATATGTTATTAAAATCATCTTATCTAAAAATATCGAATATGTTAATGATTCTTTATATCATTTACTTGTACAACAAAATTTCTCTTTTAAGGCGAAATTAGGGATACTGAGGGAGCAATTTTAATGGAAAAATAGTAGTTTTAAACTATAAATTTTACATAAAATAATAAAAAGGTAATTTGAATTTATATTTAAATATTTAAAAATTAATATTTTAAAATTTTAATTTAATAAAATTCTAACTTTTAATATGAAGTTCGTAATCAATCTTGGGTTTTTCTATATTATGCAATTACGCACACTATTTCTAAAAAGTGGTCACTTAATTTATTGTAGCTATAGCGCTTTATTAGGTGTTACCATTACAATTAACATGTTTTTGTAAGTTATTTAGTTGTGATGGAGATTAAAAAAAAAACCAACACAATATATGGATGGTCATACACAACACACCTAACAAAGAACCTAAGTGCATTTGATAGACTTCTTTAGATGACCATTACATGTATAACACCTGACGGTGACATTAAAGCTATGCAATACAGAAGGTTAGTTAAGGTGGTAAGGAGAGAGTATACTTTATAAGTGGTGTCAATAATGTTAGGTCGGTGATGATGAGAAAAAGGATGTAAGATGAGGTCGATAGGATCATTGATCAAGGAGAACAACACCATAGAAAAGGCGTCAACAAATAAGAACATTTGTCTGCCACCTTTACAACAAATTTTAGCTAACTAATTGCAGAAATAATGGCTAGCTCAATCATCTAAAAATCTTTTGCTGCGAAAAACCAGTTCGATCATCTTCAAGAATGTGCTGCAAACTATTTGGACAGGTGGTAAATTTGCTTATAAATTTTAAGCAACTTATAAAGCGATCATAGCTAAACAAGTAGGGGTAAACACTAAAAGAAATTCAAGAACTCTAAGAGGATCATGATGAGTAGTTGAACTAGATAAAATAGATATGGTGATGTTTTTCCTATATGAGAGATATAAATCGTCTTTGCCTTTCTAGCCTCCATATAAGATTGATGGAGAATAACAAACTGAACTTGACCAAAGCAGTCAAAATGCTTCTATTAGATTTTATGTTTTCTTATATTATAGTTTCTTTTGTTGTTTCTATTTTATTTAAGACCTTCAATAGTTTTAAGTAATGTATGTTTATTGTCATTTTTGGATTTCATATAGTTTGTGCATTATAGATTAAAATTTGATAAAAAATGCAATATTTTCATTTTTTATTAGAATGTAATATTATCTGGATATTAAAAAGTTGCATTATCTTTATTTAATTGAAATAAGGATAATCCAACTTACAATATAAAGAAGTAAATTAACATGAAAGTACTTCCATATATGGAAAACAATAGTTTCTTCAATTAGTAATAAAGTTATGACAACATTAAGATGACCTTGAATTTTTTTTTAATACACGGAAAAGAAAAACAACAACAATCAAACAGCAGCAAAACGCGGCAAACGCGTGCCACGGCCGCTAGAGGCACCAATCTAAAGTTACAAGAGTGGTGATATCTTCGAAATGGCAACATCAATCACATAATCCTATGATAAAAAAAAAATCAATAAGAAATTGTTTATGTAACGAGTCATTGACCATAAGGATTGTGTGCAACAAACTTAGACATATTAGGAGCCTCAGTTGATAAATATACATACGTTTGAAGTTCACAATTTAGTCTTATTTAGAAATATGAGTAGAAGAATATAGAAATAATATAAGGATAGAAGTATTAAGAAATAATTACATTTTACTAAAAAAGAAGATTAAAAATCATAATGTAATATATCTCACCTAAGGTAGAATCACTAGTATCCCATTATAGTATGATTGTGGAAATACTCTGGTATATGGACAAAGAGAGAGGTTGAACACATACATATAGAATTGAATAAGAAG
>JAOQMR010000213.1:21073235-21083997 GCA_027563865.1 Erythroxylum pelleterianum
TGATTATCCAAACAGAAAATTAATAAATATTTTTAAATTCCTCCCACACCTAATAGAGAAAATATTTAAGATTAATAGATATTAGATTTATACAAGTGATGCATAACTTGTTTAACTTTTACTTGTAAATAAAAAATGTTGTCAACAAAAATTGTACAGAGGAGAAGAGTATAATTAGAACCTTACTTTGTTCTTAATGACCAAATACCAACATTATATTCCTAGAAGAAAAACTTGAGGATTTATCATAGAAAGGCCTCTTGAAGACTAAAAAACAAAATACATGATATATTGAAATTATCTGATTTAGATCTAAAATATGGAAATGACTTTGGAATCATAAATGGATATTTATTTGATTTATTTGAGACAACTATGTTATGCTAATAGGAAGAGAATTTGCACCAATATCAATGAGAAGGTCGTTGATTCAAGTCTAAGCATATTCTTTTTAGTTGATAAGTTCATTATAATGTCTACCTCATTGCATGAATCTCCTATATTAACATTCTTATCTTCTTCCTTTTCTTTACCGTTTTAGATTATACGACATCAGAATTGATTAATTTTCTTCTTCGCTTCTTTCTTTTCCCAGTTGGCATTTGTAACTAGACCACATTGTCATTGATTAATTTTTTTTTTCTCTTCTTCTTCTTTCTTATTATTTGTAGCTGTCGTAAGATAGTGTCACTATCTTTTCTTCATCTCTTCTACCTCTTTGAATGAGAATTAAGTGGTAAACATGCATTTTTCACTCCCAAAGATTGCCCTTTATTTAAAATAATCCTTTTCCTCTAGTTTTTTTCTTTAGCATGTAAATTGGTATTATTCACTCCATGACACCTTCTCTTCTCCCTCCCCTATTTTGTTTATAAATTTCCTAAATATATTTGATTTATATTAAGATCTGTTGTTTCAAGTTCAAGCTTTGATTAATACCAACACAAGAATAACACATTGAACCATTCCAAGATTCAAAGGTGGGCCATTCAACAAAATTAGGCATTTATATATTCAAAAGAAATTTAAACAATTTTTTGAAAGATAAAAATAATGATGAGTAATTTGATGTTTAGTATATTATTTTCCCTTTAACTATAACTAATTAGTATTATTTGTTTAGTAAAATTGCTAATTTGTGAATAGGAAATGCATTACCATTTCAATTATTTATTGTTATGTATACATATGTTAAATATGATGTTTGTGATATTCATAAACCAATACATCTAAATAAAATTGATTAATTGTCATTAATGATTGGTTTTTTAAATTTTCTGTTCCAATCTTATTTCATTAAAATTTAATTTATATAATCTATTTAAATATATGAATGAGATTTAATGAAATATAATAATAATGTCGTAATTATAAAAGATATGATTTAATGAAACATAATAATAATAATAAGGTCGTAATTGTAAATGAAGATCTATTCCGGGACAAGCGTGCAAATCAAATCCAGTCGAGTTCCACCTGCCGGTGCAGTCTGATTTTCCACTTAAAAGTCATTTAACTTCTTCAAATCTTGTATTTCTCCAGTTCTCTATTGGCTTGTTTCTTTGGTGCTCTATTGGCAGGCAATGTCTTGGCGTCGGCAAGCCCCCGTCTTTCTAGCGGAGCCCATTAAGAATGCGATTTGCCTCTGCTTTAATTTCTTTTCTAACGGCCATTAATTCCTTCGGTAGCTTATTAAGAACGTCGTTGTCTCTATTTTGCTGCTTGCCGAGCTGTCTACTTTTCTTAGCAATGAAAGCAGTATTGTGATAAACCTCTGGGACCTCCTTCAGATAGCTGGAATCATATACTTTATTGGTCCATTTCAGACCAATCCAAGAAGACCCTGATACAGTTTCCAAATCCGATGACAGAATCCTTGAAAATGGGCTTGCAGCTTGAACACCCACCATCAGTCAAAAAGAGATGGAATGATAATTCTCGGCCAGATTCTTCCCCACGTTCCAGACTCTCCATTAATTGGTCCTTTGCTTCAGCCTGGCCATTGCCGTTACCTGATGGCTCACTATAAGCTTCTGAAAGATAACCATTATGTTGTCCCACATGAACCATGGTAGAGGAGCTTCTCCTTGTCGAATTATTCTCTCCCTGTAAATCTCGCGAGCAAGATTTGTTAGCAAAACTATGTAACTTTTATACGTCCTTCATTTTGCTTGTTCGGTAGAAAGTTTAAGCAGTTCCCAAAAAAAGTAATCAACTAGAATGCGTGCTACAAAAGAACCAAAATAAACTAAGGTGCTTCCTCAATATGAACTCTACGGTCTTGCTTGTTCATGAAATGTGGCACTTTATAGCTTCTGAAAATAATTAAGAAAGACAATAATAAACATAAAGTTTTATCAAAGAAACACCTTGTTAAGAAGTCTTCTAACTGAACACAAATATAAGTTATAAGAAAAAATGAACACGAATATTAGCTTATAAGAAAACCTATCATTTGGTTTTCCCCACCTAAGCTAGCCCTTAAATACAGATCAAAACAGAAAGATAGAGCGTCTTTCTCACTTGGCAAACATCAACTGTTACTGAAACATTCTAAGCCTTGTGATTTCTCCAGCAAACATCAACAACTTCCTTATCTGGTTCACCATTCCAATCCTTCATTTCAATGCATGGCTTCTGCTTGACATGATTCAGATCTTCATGAACGCCATCCAACAAAAAGGCAAGAAGTTCCTACCCATAAAATCCTTCAGTAGTTGAAGGAATAGTAAAACAGGTAACCTCTCAAATAGGCTTCGTAGCATTCAGTACAGAGGTTTGTCAACAGAGTAAAAATATGTGTCTCCAGTCCGCACACATATGACACAAAGCCAGTTCGATCGAGTTCCTCAACTAAGGAATACATTGTAGAAGCTCACTAGAACATACCAACGGTAGAAAGTGAAAAAGTTGGTATCTGTCATCATCTTCAGTCGTGCATAAAACAAGAAAAGCTTATTATAAAGCTCTCATGAAATTAGTATCTATAGTCATAAGCACAACTGCCAAATGCAAACATCTTTCAAAACGTAAAAGATAGGAACATCATATGGAGACTTACTTGCGAATCATGTTGATTATGACCACTGAATTGTGCAGCAAATAAAGCTAGTTTTCCCTTCAAGGCACGGGGTGCAATTGTTGTCCGACCTGAGGACCACAATTTTCTTAACAACGCACCAAATGCAATTGCAAGTTCACCCTACACAGCTACAACATAAGTTAGAGATTTACTGCTGCCTGCATATTAAACAAGAGAATTTAAGTTGACATATTGAAAGACCAAAAACATTAAAGACAGAAGAGAAGCCATTTACATGCATTCCTAAAGGATTTTCTGCATTTAACTCAGAGTAATCTTGCAAGAAATATTCAAGTGGGGTAGTGTGGACTAAGCATTGTAAAGCATTATTCATAAAGCATGTATTTCCTAGATTTTGTAGGCCAGCCAAAACACTCCTCTCTCCTCTTTGAACAACGTTATATGCATCAAATCCATCATCTATATCTATAAGAGTCATGTAGATAAAAGTAATAAACATCACGTTGAGAAACAGTTATACGGGTCATTGATAATTAGATTCCAATTCAACTCAACTAACAATGACCGGACAAAATAAATGTTCATTCAGTAGGTGCTCTTACATTTGACATGTAATTGCATCTAGATTGAACATACGAATGCAGATGAGGCAAGTTTTTGCTTAACCTTGACAAACTTCCTAGAAGACAAACAAAAGATGAGTTACCAGTTGGTATTTTCTAGAAACTGCTACATACATCAAATATCAACTATACTTGCGGACTCTGTTTCACGGGATCAAGCAAAGGTTTCAATAGCGTACTAGCCATCCCACTTTAAGATTTACAATTCCTGTTTATTCTATCGATGAAACCATTGTTGGCCAAACTTTCTTGTAACTTTGAATTCATAAAAATAATTCCAATAGAACTAATTAAATTTAAAATGAAATGGAATGAGATAACCTTAAGAACTTATTGAATAGAAGCTCCTTATGTTCATTGAAGTGGGAGGTGGGAGCTCTGCAATTTCTAGTTGGTAATTAAAGCTCGGCTTTTAAAAGAATTGATGAAGGCAGAAATTCATAAATGAATTTTTCTAGTAGGTAATTGGTGTGATACAAACCTGTTGATCCATCTGTAAGTGTGATTCCTCGAAGGTTTTGCTGGAAGCAATCAACTTTGTATCCTTTTGCTTATTGAAATAGTCCGAAAAAGATGCCCAACAACATGCATATATAAAGTGTAAATGATTTGTGTCCAATGCACCAAAAAATAAAACTTAAATCAGCACACTAAAATTTATAGTAGCAATAAGTAGGGATCATATCTATAGGAAATATGCGTGTAGGTTTTGTAATGAAATGAATTGATGTTTAGAAAGTAATGGGGAGTTTTGGTTGGATGCAAGCAAGAAAATAAAGTAAAATTGAATATGTTAAAGTAAATCAAATCAAACTATTGAAGATTGATAAAACTGATGAATGCGTTGATAATCCAGTTTTCGGTTCAATCTTAGTTTACACTCAAATAAACATACTTCATTGACTTGTTATTTTCACACCTCTTTTAGAAACTATTAATTGTAGGTTAACAATAAGCTCTGTTAACCTCAGTTTTTCGTTATATCTTATTTAATAAAAATAAGCTCTTTAACTAAACCTAGCTTTCAAACAAACTAGAATAAACTCTCTAAATTTAGTAGGACAGTCGCATTACACACTAAGAAAACAGATTAATCTATGCAACAATCACACAAGCTCGGGTCATTTAACCCATGTTATGTTATCCCTAATGATTCAACACTATTAGTTTACCTATTACGTATTGTATTCCATATTATGACAACAAGTTCATACATAAACATCAATTGAGAACAAGAATATTAATCATTTATAAATAAATGCCCAAAACATTAACCTAAGGATAATAGAAACAATTTCTAAATAGAGAGAGTCAATAATACAAAATGAAAAAATGTTTAGATGTGATCTTCAACTTCGATTGCCCCTATAAACCAAAACGAAGAAGACTAGCCCTCCATAGATCTTAAAGAAGTGAGTGTTTTGCCTTTTTTTTAATTCCAAAAATGATTCATGCCTTCTTTGTCCGCTCAAATGTATATTTATAGGAGAAATTAGGTCGTGCATTTAACCGTGCATCGCATTAACGTCACCTCCAAATTTATACACGACCGTGTAGTTGTCCCATCTTCACTTTAATCCATCTCCTTCTTGTTCCACAAAGACAAATAAGTTTGAACATCAAGAGGATGACTCAAAAGAATGTACCTTTAACTTATTTGAGCTCTTGTACTTCCAAATTGTACCTAAAACCGAATGTGACCTAAAATAAATATCTTAAGCATTTCATAATATTAATTGCTAAGTATTAAGAAGTGAATATATAAACAATCAAGAACACATCAAGTTCTCCCATACTTAACTTTTGACCATCATCGGGGAAAATAACAAAATCAAATACACAAACCAAAACACTTACACATTTTCCATATTTCCTAAGAATAGATAGTTATGAGAAAGAGGAATAACTTTCAAAACCATGGTAGGAACTAAACATTAAATGCCTTTACTTATGATCAATCAACAATTATTCCCTTCATAAACTGTGCAATCTAAGGATAGACTTTGACAAAATATGTGTAAGAATAAGATAAATCTATAGGTACACTCAAACATCATTTATAATCAAGACATTCCACGACTTTGCATATTATTTCATTTCTGCACCACTAAGATTCACATGCATAATCATGAATCAAAGGAAAATTTTAAAGTTCTAATATAGGCAAAGGTTAAGGTGAGATGTAGTTAGGTAATGTAGCACAATAGCTATTAAAGCTAGTGAAGCAAGAAAACAGTCAATGCAACATTAAGTGTTAAAAAAAACTAATATTCAGTCAAAACTGGGTACCATCAGCTATGATAAATGCAAAAACTAAGTTTCACAACTCGAATTTAAGCCTTCATACCGTAAACCATATGAAGCATAAGGAATCAGAAAGAATCACTTGCAAAAATTAATGATAAGCAAAATACTGTAACTATAAAGAGTGACCCTTTAAAACATCATCTCCCTCATTTACATCACAATCAAATCACCCTTTTCATACAACTTTAGGAGAAAAGACTAATCATGAATAAATTTGCAAAATAAATAAATTTCTTCCTTGTAATTTTATTTAAATACATTTTCTATTATTTTTCTTTTTTTTATAAAAATTGAAAGAAGCTATATCAACATTGGAATTCATTGATAAAACATAAAATGACATTCCATAAATTATAACCAACCTACATATATGCACACCCCTACATTTATGTATCCACAAACATCAATAATCACCAATGCTCCACTAGGTTTAAGGCTTGGGTAGGACATTTAGTTAGGTGAAAAGCATGTAATGTGGTTAACACAAAAAAAAAGGCTAATAAAGCTTAAGGGTGCTTATCAAAAGGAAAAATAATATCAATAGGTAGACTATTTAGCTATTGTAAATTATGAAACAAATAATGGCTATATTATTTTCATGTTAATGCATGTGATAAAAATGTGGTTTCAAATACAAAATCAAAGTAAAGTCAGGATGTATATGTTATGAAGGTCATATATAAACAAAAGACAATGAGACTAATATATATGTTTTAGTCTATAATGGCTCAAAATCTCACTGACTTGTGTCTCCCCACTAGTTACTACTTTTCTAACGATGACGTGTATTTGCCAATCACAAAAGTAGAAGAACATGTTCAAGTTGCCATGAAATTTTCTAGTCAGTTAACTCTGTAATTATGACTATATAGTCCTAAAAGTAATAGAAAAAGAAAAAATGGTTGTTTATTTGTTTGATTGTTAAAAGGCCTAAGAAAAAAAACATAATTAACAACATCTAAGGAAAACACATAAGCAGCATACATGTATAAAAACTAAGATCCCCACCATCACACTTCAAACTTACATTGTCCCAATGTACCATCAAATGTAAAAAAAAATGAAGCATTTTAGCAAAAACAACAAATGCAAGTATGTAAATGAAAAGGAATAAACTTCCCTTGGGTTATTTCCCAAGCAATGCCTTTGTTTCATGTCGTTGGCTCAACTCTATGTATTCCTCCTCATGGAATGAAATTTTGATAAAAAGGTTAATAATTTAAGCATCTTAGGAGGATTCATCACCTAGATACTATTATTTGATATTGATTTTTCTTCTTATTGTACTTGTCCTGAGTATAGAATTGTTTAATCTTAATCTTTTTTCAATTGTTTACCTTTATTTTTAATTAAAAACCAAAAATTCCAATTTTTAGGCTAGATAAAAGAAAAAGAGTAATTACTAGTATTTACCGTGTTCGTAGGATCGGTCCGTACTTTCCTGTGTTAGCTACACCTACATCGCGCACTTGTAGTAAAATTAATATTGACCTTAACCTTAGGCCAGCTAAGTTTTTGGCTTTGTTGTTGGGGACAACAATATTAGGAACACCTAGATTTTATTACTTTAGTCATTGTTGTTTTATTTTTGTTTTTAAGTTATTTTATTTCATTAATTTGTTCTTTCTTTTTGTAGATCTTAACTCTTAGTTAGCTTACGAATTGTAGTACTTCTAAGAGCTAAATTGACGTAGATTTAGAGATCAAAAGAACAATCCACAAAAATCTTCGTAGGATGCAACTGTATTAGACCATCAAATAGAAGACTTGGAAGGTCAAATGGATATTGGAGAATCTCACAACATAGTTGATCAAAACGAGGACCATGTTTGACTACGTTAGACTAGACTTGATTGGAGCGAAGTCAGCATCGTGATACTGACTGTTGGTGCCAATAGCTTCGAGATCACGCCGAGTACTACATAGATGTTGAGCAAGTTTTAATCTTATAAAATCCTCAATATTCTGCAAGCGCACGGGTTGTAAGCGTAGTATATGAGGTATCGATCCCACGAGGAATTAGTGAACTAGTCGAACCTAACTATTCTAAGGCCTAAAAGTGTAATTAAAATGAAAATAAAAATGAGCAGAAAATTCAACAATTGAATGTAGATAGATTGAAAATTGAAATTCTAAATTAATGCAAGAAAATCAAAATTAAGCACAACCAATTGAAAAATAAAAAATCACATAAGTAAGATTAACCAATTATGAGAAAAGGGAGATTTATCCTATCAGCTAATGCTAACTTGATTACTTTTGAGTTAATTCGGTATCAGTCATTGAATTTTGAAGGGTAGATTATTCTCTCTCGAGTTCTAATATTCAAATCCTAAATCATAAACCCTAATTAAATTGAATTATGAAATTTGCAATCTCTTAATTAGAAAACAACCCATATATCCAATAAGATCTTAAGCATATAATAGTCAAGCGGGTCCTCACACGAGATCTCTCTTCTTATAAATTACCGATTTGATTATTTGTATGATTTAATATATTGTTTAACTTTTATTAACCAACCTAATCATTTTTCTATTGGTTCACTCTCTCGATTTATTACCGAAGCATACAAATATGACAAACAATCACAATACCCAACATATTATCATCAAAAGCAATCAAATTAACATTGATTCAAGAACAAATTTTTAAAAGAGTCTAGAACATCCTTAAACCCAAATTCATCATCGTCATATCCATCTTATACATTAAATAAAAGAAATAACAATATGAAAAAAGAAAGATAAATTAGAGTGGACTAGGAGTGGCAGCAACAACAGCCCCCTCTTTTTCTCTCTTCTTCTCTCCTCTTCCTAAGCTTCTTTCTTCAAATGGAAAACGGAGGCTCTTCATTAGGGTTTCTTTCTTTTGCGTTAATATGTGTTTTTCCATTTAGGGTAAAAACTAGAATTTACCTAGGCTTAAATGCCCAAAATAACTCTCGAAAAGTTGATTTCGAAAGCAGTTCTTGCATCTGTTATTACGCCAATCATGATCGTAGCCAATGAGTCACAATCGTGACATTTAAATTTGGGCTTTTGTCATGGTCGTGGCCAATGAGTCACGATCGTGATCCATGTTAGTCAGCTTCTATCACAATCGTGGCCAATGAGTCACGATCGTGGCATTGACTCTTCCTCTGCGACCTATACTGGTTAGCTTCTATCACGATTGTGGCCAATGAGTCACGATCGTGGCCTTGAATCCTCCTTCGAGCTTTCTCCAAATCTTCTCCGATCTTCTTTACTAGATCTCAAAAACTAACAAACTCGTCAAAACACCTCAAACACACAAAATTATAGTCCAATAACATGCTCTAAACCACATAACATTCAAAAACATAAACCCATAATCAAAATGACACAATTCTAAACCTAAACATGCATAAATCATCTAATTAACAACTAAAAACATACTAAATTATTCATTAAAACATAATGCAAACGACAACTATCAATAGATGCAACAGTAGTTAGTTCAATTTGATGGACTTAGAGACAAAGATTCAAACACACATATCTCTAATTTTCTGAAGATTTACAATAATTTTAAAATCAACAAAGCTTGCTATCAGATTGTGGTTATTCTCATTTTCTTTAAGGGGGGAGGCTAAACAATAGTTAAACTCGATACCATAATCATCACTAACAACTTGGGAACAAGTGATGGAGAAGTTTTTGTTGAAGTATTTTCCACCAACTAAGACTGCAAAATTGAGGAATGATATCTCCTCTTACTCCTAAGCAGAAGTTGAATCCTTATACGAAATATGAGAGAGGTCCAAGGAGATGCTAAGAAGATGCCCACACCACGGTTTATTGCTTTGGATGCAAATTTAAACTTTTTACAATGGCTTAAATCAAAGTACTAGGCAATTTATAGATGTAGCAGCTAGGAGCACTCTTAACAACAATACACCAGAGGTAGGCCAAGACATGATAAAAGACATGACTATGAACAATTACCTGTAGTGTTTATCTAGATCACAAATTATAAGCCAATGGGAGTATATGAAGTGGACGTAGTGACATAGTTAATGGACCACGTGGAAGCATCGAGCAGAAAGATCGATAGACTTATGATGGCTCCATAAGGTCAAGTTATGCCCTATGACGTGTGTCAGCTAGATCATCAAAGTCAAGATTATCATGCAGTATAACCTGAGCATATGGACGAATGTTCTTAGATCCTAAAATAATCCATATAGAAGTACATACAATCCAAGATGGACAAATCACCATAATTTTTCTTGAAAAATCAAGGCTAAACGAGGAATAACCCTCCACCCTGATTCTAGTGGCAAGCACCTCATCCCAAGAAGCCTAGTTTGGAAGAGATGATGTTGAAAATTGCTTAAGATTCTAATGAGAAACATCATTGAACGGAGGCTTCCATGTGCAATTTGGAGATTCAGATCGATCAAATGGCAAAGACAGTAGCTGAAAGACTAAAGAGGAGTTTGCCTAGTATAACAGAAATGAATCCTAAGAAACTTATAATGGCAATCACCTAGATCAATGAAAAAAAAGCTCCAAGAAGAGAAGAAGGTGATTACTGAAAGTCACTCAAAAGCTGAAGGTGAACATCACCTGCAAAAAGTAAAGGAATGTCATCATATCATCCCATATCCTACTAAGGTGAATAAAGATTGGATGGATGTAGAGTTGGGTAAATTTCTTGATCTTTTGAAACAAATTCAAGATAACTTTCCCCTTTTTGAAGCTCTTATTTAGTTATCAAAACATATGGAACCTTTGAAAGAACTAATATCAAACAAGGAGAAATT
>JAOQMR010000213.1:21107304-21124207 GCA_027563865.1 Erythroxylum pelleterianum
TCACAATACCTAACACAAGTCGACTTGTGTCACTAAACAAGTCGCCTTATAGGTATCGTGACAAGATAAGTCGCCTTGTAACAGGTACAAGTCGCCTTATACTAACAGATTGTACCTTCTTTCATGCTAATCATAGTACTAGCAGTCCTTAAAAAGGGTCTACCAAGGATCAAGGTAGTGTCTTGCACAACTTCAAAAGACATGTTAAGTACAAAAAAATTAGCTGGAAAGACCAAACCCTTTACCTAGACCAAGATGTCCTCTATTGCCTAAGAGACCGATCAGCCAATTGCAACACTACGGATGTAGGCTTTAGACTCTTAACTCCTAATGATGTATAAACAGACTTAGGCATCACATTGATTGCCACCCCTAGATCTAGCAAGGCTTCTCCTATGGTAACTTTTCCTATTATGCACGGGATGGTGAAAGATCCAGGGTATTGGCATTTAACGGGTATTTAGGGTTTAAAAAGTGCAGACACATTTGAGCTTACTTGTACTCTTTCATTAGGTCTAAACTTTCTTTTGTTCGTGCACAAGTCGTTAAGATATTTGGCATATGCAGGAACTCTTTTCACTAGATCAAGCAAAGGGATGTTGACTTCCACTTACCCAAACAAATCAATGACATCTGTCTCATGTTTAACATCCGTCATCCTTTTACTATGCAAATAAGAATTGGGAAAAGGAAGATCCTCAAGGCTTAACTCTTTATCGTTTGCTTCCTGGGCTCCTTGCTTGCTTGATTCCTAGTGGGTTTCAGAGTTTGCTTCCTTGTTCTTCAATTGTGTCGACTCCTTTGCAGTCAAAAGTGATCTCTCCTTGAAACTTTTAGACTTCTTTACTTTTTCATTTGTTGAAGGCAATTCTCTACCCTCAATCTTCTCTTCATCTTCTCCCCCATCTTGATTTCTAAACCTCACTTGTTTCCCACTTCGAAGGGTTATAGCGTTCAAACTCTTGGGGTTTATAACAGTATTGGAGGGGATTGTTCCACTACTCCTTGCTTGCTCACTCATGTTGTTGGATAATTGGGTGACATAGGAATTGATATTCTTAGCTTTCGTCTCCCATTGCTCCATTCTCTTTTCTAAAGCATTGAACCGAGCAGCAATTTTAGAAGAATCCTGCTGAATGAGAGATGCTATTGAGTTGAACTGGTTATTGTTTGAAGTCCTTTCTTCCTTCATCAAAGCCATCATGTTATGCAAAAGTTGGTTAGTGTCCTCATTTGCTGGGATAGTCCTTTGGTGGGACAGTCAGGGCTTGCTATTGGTTAGGGACTTGGTTAGTGGAATTACCAGTTCCTTCTCCTTGTTGAAATCTGATTGGGCCCCTTCCTTCTTCATTCCTCCAACTGAACCTAGGATTTGCCTTCCATCCCTCGTTAGAAGTTTTGGAGTAGGGGTCCCATTTTTGATTGGTCCGACCCTGATACACTACAGATACCTCCTCATATTGTTCGGGGCAAACACTAGATATGTACATTACTGACCCACAGGTATCACAACTAGGCGTAGTGAGATCCATAGAAGATGTTGGACGATGCACACTCATGTTTTTCATTTTTGCAGTGATGAAGGACAACTGTGAAGTTACTCTACTCTCCAAAGAGTCAACTTTTGACTCCAAACTCTCCATTCATTTGGATTGGGCTGTTGAAGCTCCCAACTCATGAACACCTCTTGTATCTCTCACACTATACTGTTGATGATTCAAAGCCATCTTCTTGATCAGATCCCATGTCGCCGTAGCTGTAAGGTCAATCAAGGAACCTCCCGATGCCACATCCAATATACCTCTATCTTGACTTTTTATCCCATCATAAAAGTACTGAACTAATTGCTCATCAAGTATTTGGTGATGGGGGCATCTGGATAACAAGTCTTGGAAGTGGTTCTAATAGTCATAAAGTGACTCATCATAATCCTGACATACCGAATAGATCTTCTACCTCATCGATGAAGTTTTGGAGGCCGAAAATTATTTCTCCAAGAAGGCCTTCCTCAAATTGGACCAACTATGGTAGGCATTCGCCACATGCCTTGGGAGGCTCATGTACCACTCCTTTGCTTTTCCTTCCAATGACAGGTGAAAACCTTCCATAGTACTTGATCAAGTGAAGCTCCCATTGGTTTCTTACTCTGATAGATCATGGACAAAGATTACAAATGCATGTAGGGATCCTTTCCTGTCAAGCCATGAAATTTAGGAAGAGAGCTAATGAGTAATCCTTTAACTTTTAAATTCACGTCAAAATTAGGACAAGCAGTAGTAAATGGATCATAGTTCACGTCAGAGGTAGTTGCTTCCCTAATGGTCTTCCTTCTTTGATTTCCATTATTTTCACCAACTCTCTCATGTTTCCCATTACCGTCATGATCACCATTCCTAGGTTGAGTATCATTAAGGTTAGGGTTTTACAGAAAAGTTGGGTTTTCAGCCATTGTCACTCTTTTTAATGAGTCGCTCTCACTACCTGGCTGACTATACTCTTCCTTAACAACTACCTTGCTTCTCTCTTTGTCTCTCCTCTCCTTTCTAAGCTTTCTCAAATGTCTCTCTATTTCAGGGTGGCAAGGAGAAGGTTTGGCTTTCCGGAGCATGCACGGGAATAATTCAAAGGAAAATAAAAGGTAACAAAATTTACTTGCAAGCACACAAAGTCAAATAAAAAGACAAGATGTGATGGATGCAAGTGTGTAAGTGTATGAAAATATGTAAGAAACTATGTATGCAAGTAAAGTATGTATGTATGGATAAAAAAGCAATCAAAGGAAAAACTCAAAACTATATGGGTTCAACAAGAATGCTAAGTAAGAAAAGTGCAAATGTTAAGTAATTTTTTGCTTTATATTTTCAAAAATTTTGATGCTATGCAAAGGAAACAAAATCCTATACTATTGACAAGTATGAAACTAAACTATCTAAAATGAAATCTAAAAGAAAAGGTTCCTAATCTCAATTAGCAGCCAAAAATGACAAAAGCTAACCTAAAGAACCAATTATTTGGCTCCCTGAAAATGACGTCATTTTGATTCGATCCTTTTTGTTCTTACCCTTGGAGGTCAAATCAAAAATATAATTCTAAGGATTGTAATATAAAATGCAACCTTGGGTCCTCTCTCTTAATTGGAACCTAACGAGAGGATCTAAGCTAACCTATATGTCATGAAATGCAAGCTAAATTAGTAAGGAAAGGGGTATTGATTTTTAGAAATCTTAACAAAATTAAATGAATTATAACAAAAATGTGTAAAAAGTATTTTTGGATTTTGGGAATAGAAATCGGAAAGATAAAGACAATTACCAAATGGTGATAAAATCCTCTTGAAAATGAGCTTTGGCTATCATAATTTGAAATCGATTTTTGATGGGAGTGGAAATCACTAAGTTTCAAATGGTAAACCTTAAAGAAATCTTTAAGTCCAAGGTCTTAATTAATGAACTCAATTTCTTAAAACCTTGTTAAACGCCCTTAGTGTGTGTAGTGGGAAATCAATGCAACAAGTTACTTGGGATCTCAAATCAACTCAATATCAAACACAAATATGCAAGATAAAAGAGATTCAACAAGATCACAAAATATATGAGATCATATATTTACGCTGAAAGTTCTACATCAACAAATCCCAACAACACATTGAGTATCCAATACATGATTAAACTCTAATCAAGAATGTTTAACTATAAATTACAAATCCTAAACCTAGGAATTCATAAATCATAGCTAAATATGGATTAAGTCACTCCCCTTTTAAGGCCATTGAACTCAAGCCTTTGCTACATCTTCAAGAAGGGAAGAGATGCCTAGCCACTCATAGCTTCAAGCAAGTTCACTACTGAGAAGCAACCGAAAGACCCCATGGTAGCTACCGACTATGGAAAATGAGAGAAAATAGTGGTGTATTGCGTGGAGATGGTGATCTGATGGTGGAGCAGTAGATGGATGTGGAGTGTTCTCTCTTTAACAGTGTCAGCTCTCTCTCCCTTCTCTCGTGTCTCTGCTGATACTCTTCAGATAGCCTAAGATAGGTCTTTTTCGAATACGGGTCGATGGATGGAGCGGGTAAAACTTTTGAAAATGGTTCTGGTATTTGAAGGTTTGCTGCGGCAAACTTTTCCCGAAAGGTTTGTTGACTTATGATATTGTTGTTCACCCCTTAGCTCTATTTCTTGAATTTCCTACAATAAAAAATAGTAGTTTGCAGTATCAATTGTTCTAAGAAAATCAATTTAGTATAATTACTAATTATTTGTGACAATTTTACACTCAAACTACATTAATTTAAGATAAACATTCAAGAGTTAAATTAAGCACAAACTCCGAAAATAAGAGCCAAGAAGTGTAATAAAAACTATGAAATTGTCACTAATTGATAAGGGAAACTTGGGTTCAATCAGTGCTCATGGCATATGAAAAGTGAAAGAAGCTACATGATGGATTATCAAAGTTGTATAGATGGTCACGTTACTTTTGGTGATGGGAAGAAAGCTAAGGTAATTTGGAGATGAATCCTTTACGTGGATGGACTGCCCCACTTCAAAAATGTGCTTCATGTAGATAGTTTAAAATCTAACTTGGTAAGTATAGTCAACTTTGTGATTATAGGTTGTTATTCAAGTTTACCAGTGATGAATGCAAGGTGTTAACCCAACAAGGAGATTGTATTTAAGCAACAAAATATTGGCAGATAATTGCTAAATGATGCAGGTTATTACTTCTTATAATTCAATCGTATATGATAATATGACTCTATGGCATCAAATGATTAATAAAGTAGTAGAAGAAAACCTTCAAAATCAACCTTACACATCATAACAGAGATGCAAGGGAGTTAATATACTATAAACTATCCAAATCCACTATTAGTTGTTACTAGAAAAGAAATCAACCAGATAAAGGACCAGTTGGTTGCTTAAGAGGATGAAACCAACCAAACATATGATGTAAAAACAAACTTGGTGAATAAAGAAATCTAAAGGAAACGTGATTTCAACAAAGATCTTCCATTAGGAATTAGACGGGGTCATCCTATTGAGAATGTGATTGGTGAGATTAATGATTTACAACTTTGAAGCTTATTGAAGTAAAACGTCTAGACTTTCTAGGTTTTCTAAGATTCAGGTGATTGGCATGCGTTTAAATTTTCCTTACTTGTTGAATAGTAAAGTTGATGAGAAAACAAAGCTCTGCTTAATAATTTGAGAGTTCCGTTTTAGATTTTGATTCAGAGTTATGTCGAGAAAATGTTGATGCTTGGTTGGAGACTTATAGGAAGATTTGGATTTTTTATGATCTAGGTTATTCAAGCTTTATCCTAGTTTCTCTCTATATTGTAGGATGTATGAGTTTGGACAATATGCTTTCACTGGGAATTTTCTTGAAACTGGTGGGATGAAATGGAAAAACTTGAATGATCATATAAATGGGATGTGACCGCACATCATTTCGCTAGTCAAAACAAAATAACTAGACTACTACTGTAGCAGTGGTGAGTCTAGGTCGATCCCACAGAGAGTGTGCATAAAGTTTATGAAATGAAATTAACTGATGTTTACACTTAACGGGGGGGTTTGGATTTTTTGGTAGGGATCGATTCTTTAGTTCAATCTCGACCTACACCCTAATTAAGCATATTTTATTAATTTGTTGTTCTTTAACCTCTCCTAGCAATTATTAACCGTGGGTTAAAAATTAACCCGAGTTTTTTCTTAGGTTTTGTTTAATCAAGATACGATCGTTAATTAAACCTAACTACCGAACAACCTAGGATACGATCTCTAGATTTAATTAGGTAGAAGCATTACAAATTAGGAAAACTGATTAATCAAGGCAACAACCACATACTTTAACCTAGATCATATTATCCCTAATGATTACGAATCATTAGTCGCTACACATAAATTTCAACATAACAATTACGAATTATTTCGAAATTCTAGCAATGGGTTTGAAATTAACGATTCAATGAATGCATTAAAACCATCAATTCACAATACCTAATGGGTTCATACACAAATAACCGAACAATAACGAAAATTTGGCTATCCATACACAATACCGAAATCAATTAAAATAGGATAACACAATCAATTTCTAATGAGAGAAAAAAAAACTAAATAATTAAAAAAGACTTAACCCGGGTCATCAGCGTCGATGTCGCCTCCGAACCGGCATCGGGATGTTTAGCATTCATAGGTACTTTTCGAAAAATAGCTTCAACACCATTCCAATCCCTAGCCAAAACCCCTTTGTTTCTTGTTCACTGCCCACTCTTTTCTCAATTTCACTGCACTATTCCTTAATTTGATGAATAAACCTTGGGCTTTATTGTCCACAACGCCAACGCCAGTGCCTCTCCTCCTGTGGCTGCTCATCGTGTATTAACGCATGCCGTAGCCACGCCAGCAAGCTGCTTCCCCACGCTCCTCGCCTGTTGTTGGTTCTTCTGCGTAGCTCCCTTGTGCCTGCTGCCCCTCACGCCTACTGCTTGCGCGCTCCATCACTGCTACTCCCCCTTTAAAAATTTAATATACTCTTCTTATTTTCCTTATGCGCTGGCACTTCGCTGCTTCTCCTCTGTGTGAAGCAGCAAACACTGTGTTTTCACGCAGTGTTAACGCTGCTTCAACGCAACATTTTCACGCAAACTCAATTCCTTTCCTTTTTTTCTTCTTCTTTCAGCGAGCACTTTTAAATCTTAACCCTCCTATTTCTGATTTTTCTTGTCTTCTTATTGCCTTATAAAGGCAAGTAAAAATAAATCTCTGAAAAATGACCCATATGTTGTGCTTTCGACTCACTTTAATTTTTTTGCTTCCAAATTGTACCTAAAATCATATATAAATTAAAGTGAGTATCTTAAGCATTTTCATATCATTAATCGCTAAGCTTAAATGATTAAATATATCAACAATTAAGCACATATCAGGATGGTCAGTCGATAAATACTACCAATCATCAAGAATATGTTTTCCAAAGTGCAATATTGATGGAGTGTACTTTGGAAAACATATTCTTGATGACATATGGTCATCTCAAGCTATAGAAATCATCACAGAGCTACATTTCAAGAGTATTTAGGTTTAAAGTACACAAGCCTTGATAATTGATTGTCAAGCTTCTTTAGAAGAATCCAGAAAAGTGTATTCTCAATTAAGGTGTTTCTCCCCTCAAAGACAATACCTTAATCATGGTTAGTGCAGATTGAGATTTCTAATTTGGTCCAAAACCACTCCCAACACTTCTTAATCTCCCGGGAGAAAAGTACATTATAAATAGATATAAGAAAAAGGATAGGAAATCATGTTTTGCTACCATGTTGGGGTAGCTGCAATGCTCAGTTGTAGTTGCATTTGTAGCTTGGTGCAGGGCTACTATTTTGTTTTTCTCCATTGCAGCCTCTATCCTTTGCTTGTTTGGCTTTTCGTACTGATCATTGTCAGCAACCTCATTTCCTTTACAAGTAATAATGATGGGATACTCTCGCTTCAACCGATTTGTTCTTGATCATCTTATAAATTTAACTAAGTATAAACAATTTAATTTGGATGATTTATTGACTGAAAGGAATTTGTTACATACTTCTTTATTGCCACAACATTTTGAGGTTGAGTGGTGTTAGAATTTTATTGTAATTTGGATAAAGGAGTGTTGAATAATATAGCTTAATGCTTTCATATGGTTTATGTGAGGGGGAGATTGATTAAGTTTGATTCTGATTCGTTGAATGCATTTGGGGTTTATGAATTTAATCAGTCATATACAGATGGCTTTGATGTGAGTAATGATATGTTAGCTAGTGTTTTGACTAGTAGTAAGTTATCATCTTGGCCTTCTATTGCCGCACTACGTCTTATTTCCGCTGCACCTATTGCTAATTTTTATGCCTCCTTACTCACTGAGAATGATTGCATTGAAGACATTCTTCGTTTTGGCATTATTTTGTCCCAAGAAGATGATAGGACCTTCCTTGTTTATACATTTTTTAGGTGGTATTTATAGCTTTGTTGGTGATAGTTGACTAATGGCTTGACAATTTCCATTGACTTTGATGTTATTTGGAACCTATTATTATGATTGTTCAATTCATGGGGAGTTTCCATTTACCATGTTCAGGGGGAGTTCTTTGATGTAACAAATAATGCCAAAAAAGAGGAGATTGTTAAGATATCTAATTTATTATTTTGGGCATTATTTGTAGTTTGATATCTTCGGTATATCATTAGTGATAAGAAATTCACTTTGTATAGGATTCCACTATCTTGGATAATGTAGTATTTTCTTGAAGATACTATAGTGTGAATGAAGGAATCCTACTGAAATAGTTACCTAAAGGAGAAGATTTATTGGAGATAAACATGCTTAGTTGAAGATATATATGCAGCAGATTTGTCAGATATTCTATTGACTTTTTGGTAGTTGCGTTTCTGCATATGTGCACGTATAATTGGAATGCTGCTCCATCAATTTATGTGGGAAAAACATTTCATTTGTTCATTGACTTTTGTAGTTATGTTTTTGGCATGTTTCAACAATAAAACATATATTCGATTAATGATTTTTGTGGCTGCTTTGCGTGAGTTTCTTTCAATGATTATTTCAAAGGTTCACAACAGAATTTTTATTGGACAATTTCTCATGATTTCGAGTTAATGAGGATGTACATACATGGGAGTGTCTTTTGACTCAATGTCTCTTTGTCTATCCCTTTATTGATTTACTCACTTGATATTATTTTCATCTTTATTATTGTTAATTGTTGCAAAAATCCTCTATTGAGGTTAGCATGAAGTGATCTTGCTATTATTGCACCGGGTGTGAGTACCAATGAGTAGCATCAAGGAGTGAGGAATATCGACTTAGTAAAGCCTTATATAAGATTATTATACTTCGGAAAAAGTTGGTTAAGCTGGATGAAAACCTGCAGACGTAAACCAAATGTACTGATTCGATTGTTTTCTAAAAAACAACCGACATATTTACTTTGAAGCATCTGCGACATAACATATATATTGCAGAACCACATCCTCTAGTTATTTCAAGAACAATTAGTATTTAAAAGTTGGAATTTTATTTATTTCGACATATAAGTCATGATTATCCAAAATACAAATCTTGCTGGAATTTTAATTACGTAATCAGATTAGGCATATTTAAAATTTCAGCTTAGAGACTTATTTCTAATCCTCACCAATGACCTATTTTCCTTCTAATATCTCGCAGCATCCATTCAAGTATAATTCAGGTGGTTTTGCAAATATTAAACCATCCAAAAACAACAAAGTAAGTTACTCTCACTAATCTGAAATTTCTGGAAGAGCATTTCTGCAATTACTATTAAATCAATCATTAGAGTGTACTTCTAGCTCAAACCTGAATTTAAATTGTCGCATAGATGCAAGTAAATGATAATCAATTTACAGGACAAATCCAAATTCAAGAAATGGAAGAATTAAGATGGAGTAACACATAAAATTTATGAATCATACATAATTCAGCTCAGTTGCGTAACTACTTCTAGTGTGTCTAATCTGATATACTCAAGTGAACAAGTAGTATTTTTATTTCAGTTTAGTCTAGTCAATTAGCGATTAACTGTAGAAAACTCACCAGCTAGCTTCTAACTATTTCCTTTCACAGACTAGAATCGAACCAGCCCAATTCTAGATGCATAAATTCCCCAGGAGACATCGTTAACCTCTGAAATTTTATCCTGAAGTGAATAAATTCCAGGTCATGCAATTCCACTTAGGATTAGTCACACAATCCTAAACAACGCTTCTATAAGTCTCTAACAATTATAGATTAAAGACTCTACCACAGCTTTAGATTCACATTCCATTATGCAAAAGACGTCTCTAATCACAAGATGAATATGAATAAGTAATCAAGAAACCCAGATATGCATGAAAGTGAAAATTAACTCAGTAATCAAGCTATCCCAATTCATGTAAATCAATACTACTAAACTGAAATCAAACAGTATGGAACCAATTTTAGCTTCAAGAAACTAGAGACAAGGGGAATTAAGGGTTAGAGAGATTTATTCAAGTGGTCGGGACTGCACAGATCTTGGACCCCTCGTTGCAAGGCCTAAAATTTCTCCTCCACCAGTCACGAACCAGCTGAATTAAAGTGGGTTGTGGCTCTCCTATCACTCCCGCACCTCCTTGAACTAGCTCCTTGCTTCAATCGCCTTTGACAGATGAAAGGCCCTCTGGGGACCTCTCACCCTTGCGTGGACTACTCGTTGTTCTTTTTTCTCTGCTGCTCTGTTGTTTCTACAGCCTCAAAAGGATCTCTGCCACGCGCACGCTATTGGATCTTTGATAGATCTCCGATTATCTCTCCTTTTTGAAGAGATTTTGGTGGTCGAGAATTTCTGGTGCATGCATCTCCTTCCTCCACCTGACGCTATTCTATTTTCTGCTGCTTATTGTTTCGGGTTTGGTCTTTCTACCGAGCTAGTTCTTGGGTTTGATTAGGCTTGGTTTCTAATGTGCTGCGTATGCTGCTGGTTGCTTAAGTTTGGGCTTAACTTAAGGCCTAATTTTCTGCTACATTTTGCTGATCTGGTTTTTCATTAGGCCAAATTTTCTTCTAGATTTATTTCATTAAGCCTACTAAATTTATAAGAAAATATTTAATACAATTTAAACCCTTTTTAAAAATAAATTATGGAAATGAACAGTTTAGGTTGTTAATAATAAATTGTAAAAACGTTTGCCCAAATATGCTATGTAAATGATTAAAAAATTAATTTAAGGAGATAAAGCATGTAACATTTTATACTTACCAAATTTTCACATACTTAGATCTCACTTATATATAACTATTTTATGAGCAGTGTAAGTGTATTAATTCTAAAGACAAGGCCTATTGGTATGACTTGAATTAAAGGTTTTACTTTTCTTACCTAGCTCCTAGCACAAGAAGCACTTTACCTTTTGTACTTGGCACATCTTCTCACCTTACTTGTGATCCGAAAGGAGTACTTGGTCCCTTGCACTTAAATGTTTCCCTAGTAATCATTTTTAGTCTCAAAAGGGCACTTGATCACTAACTTAAAATAAATTCAATGTAAAAGATAAATGCGTGAAAAGGGAAACCAAAATCAAAATAAATAGTGTAAAGATCCTACCAAATCAAGCTTAGATGCCAAAAGTGACCATAATGTAGTTTCTCAATATCAATCATATATGTCAAAGCAAAGAAAGCTAAAGTTCTCCATAACTTCATGTAAAAACTAATAATATACTAGCCCTTAATGAAAATAAACATGTAGTAAACTAACACCAGAGTCAAGTAGATAGACAACAATTCTCACAATTTTTTAAAAGGGACGCACTAAGTAACTATAATATAAAAAAATTGAATTGAACTCAAGAGAAAAGAAATGCAAGTCTGGTTTTTCATTTTCTTGGGTACCGTCCCAAATATCGCCTTTGGTTTATGTTCTTGGCTCGACATCCTCACCCACTTTCAGGGTTCCTTGAACATAATTTCTTCTACTAGTATTACCTCAGTATGATCATAGAATAACTTCAACCTATGTCCATGCACTTTAAAAGTTTTATCAATTTTTAGGCCTTTAATTTCCACGACACCATGACCAATGACGTTTGTGAAAACAAAGGTACCTAACCATCTAGATTGAAGTTTACCAAGGAGCAACTTTAACTTTGAATTAAATAAAAGAACTTGTTGCCCAATAGTATATGATTTTTTTTTTTGACTATTTTCATATCATGAAAAGTTTGTCCTTTTTTTGGGTGTAAATTCGAGCATTATCAAACATCTTTAGCCCAAGTTCCTCAAGCTCCTACAATTGTAATTTTCTTTCTTTTCCTACCTTTTCATAATCAAAATTCCATTGTTTTCACCATGTTCAATTTCTACTAGTAGGTGACAAACTTGACCAAAACTAGTCTATAGTGAGACATACCTATTGAAATTTTGTAAGCCCAAAGAGCATCATCTAAGTGTGTACTCTAATCTATTCTATTTGGGTTCACCATCTGCTCCAAAATAGCTTTGATCTCCCTATTGGATACATCAATTTGTCCATTAGTTTAGGGGTGGTATGCAATAGCTATACATTGGGTTACATGATACCTTTCTAAAAGAGCTCCTAAAGTCCCTACTAAGGCATCTCCTACTTCTGAGATAAATTTCCCGTATTTTGACATTGCTCACATGTCTAGTAAAACAATACACGCATCTTTGTATAATGTGGGCCAATACAACCCACACTCTAAAACCTTGTGGGTTGTCCTCTTCGGCCCCAAATGATCACTTCCTTCCAAAAATTGATAGAAATTCATAGTATATTTGCGATCTATCTCTGAAACATAAAAATTAAGTCAAAATATGATTTTCATAGATAAGGATTATCAGAAAAATAGTATTTATATTCAACCTTGATTTTATCTTATTGAGCTCTTGTAAAATAATTAAAAAAGACATAGTAACCAAATAATTGCATATTTTTGTATACCAACGTAAAATAATTAAAAAAGATCTAGTAACTAAATAATTGTGTATTTCTGTATATCAAGGTAAATAATCTTTAATCAAATAAAAAAGTTGTTCCTTTGGAAAGAATTCAGAAATATTAGGTCAATCTTCTCTAGGTATTATTGTAATAAGGTGGTCAGTTACCAAATTTTCTGCACCTTTTTTATCTCTAATTTCTAAATCGAATTCTTACAATAAAAGCATCCATAAAACTTAGGCTTTGACTCTATTTTTAAAGAGATATATATAAGTGCTGTAGTGACCGGGCCACTATGGGACCTGCGGCACTACCAGTCAGTTAGGATCCCCGGAACTATGGCCCGAGCGGTCCTATCTTTTGAATGTAGTGATCGAGCCACTATGGGACCCGCGGCACTACCAGTCAGTTAGGATCCCCAGAACTATGGCCCGAGCGGTCCTATCAGTCTGTGGTATCCCCGGAACTATGGTCCGAGAGATACCCACTCAATGTTGGTATTGTCCTCTTTGGTTTTAAACTTGGGTGAGCCACTGCTCGAACCCAAGACCTCAAGGTTTTGTTTCACTTTTGGCTCAATGGTGAGAGGCGTCCTCCTAAATGTAACACCCCACTCCCGAGTGACCCGAACCCGATATCGTTGGTGATATCCGAGTCTATGCCCCGCGAGGGTGGCGTACTACATCAGTCGGTTAAAACTCAGTATAACATTTTCTTCTCTCTCTCTCTCTTTTTTTTTGTTAAACCATTTATTCACGCAGAAAAATACAGTAACAATCTTGAATCCATGTTCACAATTAACCATTTTCAGTTATTACAGTCATCCAATAATAATTTACGATCAGTCAATGTATAAAAACAATATAACCACAATGGGCTCATTATACATACAAAGCATTGTTGTACAATGATTGCGGAAAACAATTCGATAAGACACTAATGCAGACGCAAACTGATCCCGACCTCTATTCTTCACTTGCCTACAGGAGACATACTCCCGTGTCAAACGGGGTATTCTTCAAGTCCTGAAAAATAGATTGCAATTTTGGATGAGTTTGCAAACTCAATGAGAAACCATCATCGATGGTTCTCCCAATTCATGCATCACATAAGCATGTGACAGTAATCAGATAGTCTCAGAAATAATACAGTCACAGTCCTAATAACACAGCCACAATCATAAGAATCACAGTAAGAATACAGTCACAGTAGTCATACAGTCATGTAGAGCAGAAGCCATTTCAGGTAATCAATCCAGTATGCAATGCACATGTGACTCTTTTTTTCAGTTTTATTTCAGTGTTGTGACCGAGCGCTTAAGCAGTAATCAGTAATCAGTAGACGCGACTCAGGAGGATTATCTCCCTTCGAGCTCTAGGCTCGTTTTCAGTTTCAGTGGCGACTCGGTTCACAATTATTTTTATCCGTTTATGCATCTGTGTATGAAATGCATATGCCCAATTGAATAGTTAATTAACAGTCCATAAATCACAATTAATCACAGTAATCCCAGTAAGGGCAAACAAGTCACAACAAAGCACTTCTATGTCAACTCTTCCAATTCATCGGACCATCTGTCCGGAATCCAGTCACAAATAAACACAATCCTAATCCCGCCATTATTCCCCACATTAGACATATAATAATTGAGAAACCCATCTAGGTTACTCACCTATTACTTCCGAGCTAATGCTGGGAAGTCTCTGCGACGTCAGTCGTTTGACGCTCCAGTTGAGCCTCTATAAAAATCAGAGAACAAAACGATCACTAATGATCCAATCCGAATCAGTTAATGATGCTCATATAGGTGTATAATGAATGTTCATGAGATTTTCAGCCTTAATCCCATTATTTTTCATCAGAAAAAAAAATCCGTCTCAAAATTAGAAATCCAATGGCGCTGACGACGCTCAATTCGGACCTCTATAGGTCCCCAATTAAATAAAACAGTGAGTAAAGACTCCGTTACCCGAGCCGACGTCAATTTCCCGTCCAAAAATTCCCAATATCTCAGAAAATGAAATTCAATATTCAATGAATCTGATGCTTCAAGAATCAGGTCAATCGGACGACGGACGGAAAAGTTATTCACGAAAGAAATCAAAAATCAAATAAAACAAATATCTTGCCCTTATTTCCTTCTCTTTTTTCCCTTTTTCCTGTCCGACAATCTAACTCGCATATCTCTTTACACACAATTCAGAAAATTACAAGCCATACCTCGTTGGAAAGATCATGAAACCCTCTACAAGTTTCATGTAGAACACAAAATTAATTTCACCCCTAAAGGTGTCAAAAATCCAACTAAACCTACTACCTAGTCAATGGGTTCTAAAACAGTACAGTATTTTGTAAATTCAATAACTTTCCATTTCTTCAGTCAAAAATTGCACAATAAATATGCTCAGAAAGATCACAATGTTATCTACAACTTTCATGACAGCCCAAATTCCAATTCACTTGCTAATTAGGTCAAACAATTCACCAAAGTATCTGCCCACATAAAATTTCCAATCTGAACAGCAAACTTCCTAACAGTAGATCTCCTAGCACAAATATCAAAAAAATCACTACCTTATATCCCTGGAAAGATAAGATCTCATATTTCAATTTTCATAAAAGACTCAAAATCTAATTCCATCTTAACAAGTGCAAAACTGCTATGCAATTTACTGATCAAGGCAGCAGTTAATAACCTAATGCAGGTACAAATTTTGAAAATCCATTACTCCCACATCTGATCTCCAAAAATTACATGTTATATGCCATTTTCAAGATAATTGTTTCCTCTACAATTCTTGAAGACCCTTCAAGCCAATTCAATTCACAAAAATTGCTAAAATTGTTACCAATTAGAATGTGCACAAAATCCACTCTTAGTCTAGGTTCCACCAAATTGCACAAAATCAGTCAATATTCCACAGTGCATATCGCCCAATATACATATCAAAAAAATGCAAGATCAGTGGCAATGGAAAGCTAACTTAATAGGCTTCAACTTTCATTTAGACCATTTTCCCTAATTCCTTCTCAATTAATTTAGAAAAATCACCAAAGTTTCAGATTAGTGATTTCGGATACTGTACACATAGGTTACACCAGTAACCTTCCAAGCCAGAATTCACCATCTTAAGGCTAAGATTAGTCATCAAGAATCAATTAAATTCAAGCTAAAACACTTCTAAACCACATCATTCATGCTTACTTTATCAAATCATACTCAACCTAACCTTACCCAACAAGTCAAGCTATAAGTTTCATAACATTAAGGCATCAAAAATCATAATAAATACACCATAACTCCTATTAAATGCATCAAACAACCATGATTCATTAAATACATAATGAAAGCTTAAAACCAAACACTTACCAAATCAAACTCTCTTCAATTCTTTCTAATCTCCACCCACTTCACTTTCTTACTTCACTTCTCATCCCATGCATAGCTATCACCATGGACAAATACTTAAGCTTATATGTAAGGAAAGAAGGCTCTTAAAGTTGGTGGAAGATGATATTTCAAAGAGAAAAAATCGATGGAGGAAGAAACAACATGAGGGTTTCGGTTGATGAAGACTAATAAGCATCAAATTCATCCTTTCCCTTATGTTATTAAGGTATAACCGAGAGTGAGAGAAGTGAACTAAAAACAAAAGCATTTAATTCAAGTGGACAAGTGGCATAACAAGAGAAAAAGACAAAATAGTAATAAAACAGAATTTGTAATAGGATTTCGAAACCCTAATGAAATTTGACTCATTCTAGTTTAATGGCCCTAATTTCAATCCCAAAATAATATACCCAATATTACAGTGCCATTAGATAGCAATTTTCGCTACCGAAAATCAACCGGTTCGCCGCATGGTAATTTTTTTCGGTCCGGGAAGTTTCTCCGGAAAATTCCAGAAAAATTTCTAAAAATCCCTTAAAATGTAAAACACTCAATGGCTCACTCAGAAAAATTTTTCAAACACAATAACTATGTTAATCACAATAAAATTGCATTAGGCACAAAAACCGGGAATGTCATGTATGCATGTACAGTAGACCTGGCAAAACGGGCGGGTCACCCGTTTACTCGCCCGTACCCGCTCTAACAGTCCGGGTATGGGTTGGTATGCTTTTTTACCTGATTCATATTTACCCATACCCGACCCACCCGTTGATTTTGCGGGTGGTTCGGGTCCAACCCGCGGGTACCCAAATATATATATATATATGTAAGTTATTAGGCACACAAAATTATTTATAAAAAAACTAAAAATAAAGAAAGAAACCATGGCCCATTCATCCATTGAAAGTGGTCTCGATCCACATAACCTTACAACTAAAGATGTTATATCTGTAAGTTACTACTCATTATACTTTTTCAATTTTTATATATTTGTGATTAATAAAATA
>JAOQMR010000213.1:21128317-21140751 GCA_027563865.1 Erythroxylum pelleterianum
ATCTTTTCTTTAATTTTTATGTTATTAGCTTAAATTATAAATTATTACGAGTATTACTTTTTAACTAATTTGGTCTCCGTGGGATCGATATTTTTACTACTTGACGATAGAAACATGCACTTGCGTTCATCACCGACACTTACATTGTCATTACATTCCATAATCCATATATTTACATTTCAAAAACAACCGAGTGTTTATTGTTCTGTATAAAATGTTCTACATGAAATGAGAAACTATGCAAACACATTCTATCTAAACTCCTCAAATATCAGCTGACCAGACCTTTGAGCCATTTCTTGTTTCCAAAATTGACAATACTAGATTGCTACTAAATTGCCTTAGAAGCTAGGTCTCCTCAGTACCTAAAAATCATCATTTGCAATTTTGATGAGTTTTGCGAACTCAGTGAGTGAACTATCATTGATGTGCTCACTCAAAACAGAACATAAACATCACAAGTGTATAACACAGTTCAAACAGTATCTTACATCATTCAAAATCAAATCCAATATATCATCACAGTCTATATCATATTTCAACAAGCTCATTATTAATACAAACATTTCATATAGTTATTTTTAGAATAATCCAATCATTCATTTCAAGCATTCATATCATCCACTAATAATATAAAAGAACAAAGCTTGCTAGAAAATAACTCAATTTTTATTGATAGTGATGATGATATTGTAATACATCAGATGACCCTTTAAATAGGCATCATAATATCCTAATCCTATAAGGAAAGGGTTTTCTTACCTATTCCTATTTTATATCTAAGTAGGAAAGACCTAAATAAGAAAGGGAATCCCTAATTTGAAGATACAAATAAATCTTGAATGTGGATATCTCTTAAATTAAGGAAATAATATGATTTATCAATATATGAACGGAATTACTAAGGAACAAGTCTTAATAAGGCCTTATTCACTCAAAAATCATAAATTTGGGCTTCATTAAATCAACGATAATTTGGGCTTAATTATTGTAAGTTATCCTCCAATGATGATGATATAGATCTCCTAATGTGATTTTCTTCCTTGGAATGATTTTAATCTTTCTTGAATGTTGAAAATGGATGCAAGATATGTTTTATAGGTTTGTTTCTTCCTAAACGAACCTAACCCCAATTAAAGCAATAAAAGATGACAAAACTAAACTAAATTAAGCCTCCTTTTTTGGGTTTTGCATCTTTTTTTTTTGTAGATTTTTATCATAGACATGATTTGGGAAATAGCCATATCGTAGGTTATTTCTCCTATTTTTGAGGTCTTATATCACTTTTTTTTATTCAGTGTTTCCAATGAGAGACATAACTCTAACATGCTTATATCTTAGGCCATATTTCTCTCAAATTCTTCTCCACCACTTGAAACAGTCTCATTTTGCTTGTGTAACATGTCATGTTCTCAGCGTCACCGTTCCAATAAAGAACATGCCCTGACGTGTAAAATTGTGTCAAGCCATATTTATCCAAAATTGGGTTCTTATTAATATTTTCTTTGCGAACTCCTCTAACACTTGGAAACATCATTCTTTAGCTACTTTTTTCACAATTACCTAAAACATAACATAAATCAAACTAAACCAAAGTAATTTGTATGGAAAACATAGCAATATGTATGTATGTATGTGTGTGTGTGTGTGTGTGTGTGTGTATATATATATATATACATTTCATGCTCGTCATCTACTCCCCTTCATATGATGCAAAAGACTGTAACACTGTCTCATTTGATAAAAAGGCTCACTTATCTTTTAATTCATGCAACCCTTTAGGGATTTGTCATCAATTGATTTCTACTCCTTGCTTTTAGGTTGTGCCATCTAATGTGTATTGCAATTAATCTACAATAGTGCATGAACTTTAGAAAATAAAGGCTAAGTGCACCTCTCGAATATGATAGACAATGATAAATTTAACTAATAAGCTCCAAGTGTGTTGATGAAGTTGGTTAAAACTTAAGCCTATCTCATTGATGAATTGGAGAATGGTCAAATGTAAAGGTAACTATAACCCATACTTGAATGAATCGTAATGTAATCTCACCTTGTTAGGCTTAGGCCTTGTTTGATTGGATGGTTTGTAATGGAAGGGGATGGAATGTAACATACTTCCATCGTTTGTTTGAGGGCTTCATAATGGAATGGAATGGAATGAGATGGAAGCGGAGGGTTTCATGTTACGTTCCATTCCATCCTAAACAGTGAAAATAAGAAACTTCCGATTCGGGAGGTTTAGGATGGAACATAAACTAATAAATGCATACTACCTAACATACCCTCAATAATTCTTCTTACCAATTATTTATTCTAACCCTAACTAAACTCATTTATTATACTATACACAAATCGTGTTTCCTTCTCTTCTTCACTGTATAGTTTCTTCTTCTCTTGCCATTTTCATTCTTTTTCATATTACTCACTTCTAAATCATCTATACTACATTTCTAACTCCAATACAATTTTTAAACAAATCAAATTCAAGTTTATCTTTCGAACATAACAAATCCAAAACTTCACTTCCTCTCTTTCTACTATAATTTCCCAGATTTTTTTCTTCTCTTCAATCTTCTTCACGTAACACAAATGACACTTAAACTCATTCTTCTAACTTCATTTTAGGTCAACAACACAAAACAAATCAAACATCCAAGGTTTACACTTAAACATCAAAATTCGATTCTTATACTTGCAAATTCCAGTTTCTGCATTTTGTTTTCTCTTTCAACTTTCAACTGATGCATTTTTTCTATTTTTTTCTACTCATTCACTTTATCATCACCGAAACTACACTTCTCTAAACCTCATATGCATGTATTCATTTACACAGTAAAACATAATTAAAAACCACTTACTTGTTTCAACAAAGTTTGCAGCAGTGAGAGTGAATATAAGATGGATTTGGATATTTGGTGTTAATTATGGTTTTGAATTTGTTTAATAATGTGTTGAGCTGAAATAAGAGTAGAAAATAAAAGTTAAAGGAAGAAAACGAGCAAAATGCAGAAAATGAATATGCAGAAAAATGAAAGAAAAAATGCAGCAGTGGAGAAAACGCAGAAATGAAGAAGATGAGAGAATGATTTTTTTTAGTTTTGGTGTCGATGATAAGTAATGGATTGTGGATTTGTTTTTGAATGGTTTGAGTTTATTGGAAGTCGAAAATGGTGTTAATATGAGTTACATAAGTTGGTTTAAAAGAAATAAAAGAAGAAGAAGAAGTTGCAGAGTATCAGAAGAGGAAGAAGAATCAACACTGCCGCGTTTTTGGAGGAGAAAGAAGGAATGCTCGATTAATTATAAACCAAACGATGTCATTTTGCTCCTGAAGCAGAACTTATTAAGTAAGCAAAACAACGTCTCTTTGCTGATAAAGTCGCAAATTGCGATCATGTTTAGAAGCAAAACAACGTCATTTTGCTCCTGATAAAAGTCGCGAACATCTCTTCTTCTTCACCGAATATCTCTTCTTCTTCTCTCCTTCTTTCTTTCATATTTCCAGATTTAATCACTCCTAAATCATCTATTTTGCATTTCTATATCCAATACAATCTCTAAACAAGTCAAATTCAAATTTACACTTCAAACATCAAAAATCCAAAACTTCACATATACTTCCTCTCTCTACTGTAAATTTTTCTAGATTTTTCTTACTTCTATCTTCTTCAATTAACACATAAAACACTTAAACCAATTCTTCTAGCTTAATTTCAGTTCAACAACACAAATCAAATAACAAATCCAAGGTTAAAAGTTAAACGTCAAAAATCAGATTCTCATACATGCAAATTCTAGTTTCTGTATGTATTTCTTGTAATGATTTAATGTTAATTTCTTGTTTTTGATCTGTTTTGGAATGTGTTGAGTTGCATGGAAGTCAAAAAAGTGGTTGAGATGAGTTAGAGAAGTTGATTAAAAAGAAAAGAAAGAAGAAGAAAATTTCAGAGAGGCTCAGAAGGAGAAGAAGAATCGCCATCGTTTATAACAGTCATTTAATCTAAGGGGTATAATAGTCATTTATTATACATTCCTTTCCATTCCTTCCATCTTCCAAACAACATTTCACTACATTACATTATGAACTGTTCCATCCCTTCCAAACAACTTTTCACTATATTATATTCCATTCCATTATAAACCGATACGTTACGTTCCGTTCCATTAATTAACATTCGACTAAACAAGACCTTAGGGAAGCAAACTCGCTCTTCATCTTCATGATATCTTGGCTTAATCTCCTCAAAGATAAGGAATTTCTCCCCAATCTTCTCAAACTCGACCCTTCTTAACTTATTTAACTTTAGCTTGGCCTCAGAGTTAAAGTCTCTAAGCAGGGATTCTCATGAATAACTTTATAGGTAAAGTACTTTTTAATATCTAAATGACCAGACTTTGAAGGAAGGTGATATATTCTTTTTTTTTTTGCTACAAGGAAATAAAAACCAAAACCCTTAGCTAACGCAAGGCTCTACGGTATTGGCCACCTTGCTGGTCCCAATGGAGTAAGTCCATAATCGGTAATGGAGGCTCGTTAAGCAGATGAAGGCCAGGACTGGACATCTCCGCTAGAGAGGCTAGACGATCAACACATTAGTTGCCTTTACGACTCACATATTGCATCTGCACCTCCCAAGGTCATTGCAGAAGGCCACAGATACCTGCCACCAAAAAAGTATCATCAGTAAAAACCAGAGTGGAGGAGGATAAAATGTTTATAACCTCGAGAGAGTCCACTTCCACTATCACTCGACGGTACCCTATTGTCCATGCAAGGTGAAGGCCCGAGTGAACTCCCCATAATTCTGCTATAATAGGAGAATCTCTGCCAATGTGGTGCAGAAACCTGCCACACCAGTTCCCCTGGCAATCCCTGATTAAACCACCCGCAGTGGCCAGAGTGAAACAATGCTTGACTGCACCATCCAAATTAATTTTGACCCAGGAGTTAGGCGGTTTCGTCCATCCAACTAAAGTGCCTGGAGGGAGTTGCGGATTCTGCGGGATGCATCGCTCCACTGAACTTGCTCTACCTATCCAAGTCACATACTCTAGAACGGGTCGAGACCCGTCATCCGACCATACAAAATTAGCTTCGAACAGGCTCCGATTCTTCCACTGCTAAAGGAACCAACAGGTGACCCCAAAGATAGTAACCCAGTTCTCCTGAGGTTCTTGTGTAGGGGTGCTGAGATTGTGAGCTAGCCATCAGACTATATCTCGTTGGAAAAAATCTGGACCCATTAATAAACCTAATGGATACATGATTAATATTCCTACCTGAAGTAGCCATTTCATTGCTATTTGCTAGTACTCTTCATAATTAAAAAGCTGAAAAGTCTTGCGTTGATAGGTATATTGAAGAACTTTAACATTGAACCTTCTTAAGTAAGCAAACAAACAATTAAAGCCTCACGTGGTCTCTCTCACAAGAATAGAGGCTCAAATTTCAGAAGATGATAAAAGTGAGATCATCCAAATCAACAAGGTTTTAAAAATTTTTACAATTATTTAAGTATTGATTTTCCTAGCAAGCAACTCCAAAATGTTGAAGCTTATTTATTCCATTAATTAGATTAAATTTTCTTATCTGAAAACTTATGGGTTGCAATAAAACAAAAGAAAAAGAATCGAAAATAAATAATTAGAAAAAATTTGAAGTCAAAGTTTTATCTTTCGTAAATGATCTATTTAACTCGAGCGGGAATTAATCTGAGAGTAGATGACTTAAATGCATCTTCCTATAATTGAAACCCTTCTAAACTACCTTGTGAAAACTCAAAAAAAAAAAAAAAGCGCCAAACCCATGCGACGCAGAGGAATCGTCGTTTTATTTTCACAGTTCAGAAGTCTAAATTTTACCATAATAACCTTGCGTAGGCGTATTCCCCAATCAGTCAGCTGAAATCCGCCTCAGCTACGATTCCTTTCAACAAAATTACACTTGGCCTTTGGCTTTGCTTGCTTTTGGTGGGAAGGATGACCACGACCCCACTGGTTTAAGACTTAAGAGAAGAGGAACTGGCAGCTTAGATTTGATTATTTTCACGAAAATAAAGGCTTAGTATTCTGGGAATCCGTTCACTGAAGAAAAATAAACAAAAGTTAAATAAATATACAGTTGCTGTGATGAGTGATACAGGTAAATTATGATTAGCTGAGACAAAAGAAAGACTTTTAGGAAGCTTGTGAAATGGATATCCAAGAAAACGGTGTTGCTTTTTCTTCCAATTTGTTTGTTTATCTACCGCTTCATTTGGGTTAAGTTTATGATTATATTCCCAAGAAATGACTTTTAGTTTTTCTCATGATTTTTCTTCTTAACTTAATTTGCAAAGACAGACAGACGATAAAGGTGGCACCTTTCCATTTGTTTTGTTTTCACCGTGCTGGTAAAATATCTACTTTTTTGTTTTGTTTCCTGTTGTTTTCCAGTTGATTAAGTTAAAGTGGTAGCTGATATCGAGGATTTGGAAAGGAAAATCATGGGGGTCGTGGGAAATGCTGTTGATGGAGATTCGGGGATGAGTAGTGGCGTGGGTTCGAGCTCATCGTCGACTCAAAATTCGAGTGTGTCATCAGTATCATCCAACTATCAGGATCACCATCTTTCCAATCACATACGGCCTCGCATCAACAACTCTGTCCAGATTCAGCCTCTCTACATGAAGGCTCAGGTCCAGTCTCCCACCAACGGTGGCGTCCAGAATCTGCCTGTAATCCATCATCATCAAAGGCGATCCATCTGTGGGGATGGTGATTTCCAGAGTGGTGAGGATGTTGGGGATAGCTATAACAGGGATATCAGAGAGTTGCAGGAATTTTTCTCCAAACTGAACCCTATGGCTGAGGAGTTTGTGCCTCATTCGCTTCCTAGTAACCACAATACCAGTGGACTCAATGGTCTTAACGGTCTTCATGGACTCAATGCCTCTTTTTATGCGAACAATATCAAGGATCTCAACAACCTTGGACTAGTGGGTTTTCATAGCAATGGAACTGGGGATGGTCAGATTAACGGGAGCGCTGTTAGGAGGGTATATTATATACGCTTTGACTTCCTCTTTATGCTTAAAGTTTGCTACTTCTTTTTGTCCAGATTTTATCAGAATACAAAGCAGTTGGTTTTTAAACATAAGGATGTCTTGGAACTTGATCAACCTGCTTGAACTATGATTAAGTTGTTTCTTTGATCAAAGTGCATAATCCTAGTCTTCATAGTTCTTCATAAAAAGTTTGAAGCTTGAAATTTTGACCACTTGAAAAGGCGTTAGGCAGATGATTTCTTGTATAAATTGATGGTTGCTCTTCTTCCATTCAGAGGAAAAGCTTTGGTCAAGAAAAACGGAGATTGAACACAAGAACAAGTATGGCTCAAAGAGAGGAGATAATTCGCAGGACTGTTTATGTTTCCGACATTGATCAACAGGTATGTGTTAAACTTGATGTTTATAGTTATTCAAACATTTGTTGTCTATATTATCCAGGTATATTAAGATGTTGGCTTTCTTTGAATAAGGTCACTGAAGAGCAGCTGGCAGCCTTATTTGTTGGTTGTGGACAGGTAATATTGTTCTAGATTCATATTTCAGTTGCTTTCTCAAATTTGTATCACTGAGATATATCCTTATGGAAAGGTTGTTGACTGTCGCATCTGCGGTGATCCCAATTCTGTACTTCGATTTGCCTTTATTGAGTTCACTGATGAAGGTACGTTAACTATCTGCTTTTGTTATTCGACAACTGTTTATCAAGGATTGTGGTGTGTGAATGGAAGAGTTTGATCCTGATTGTTATTTGAAACCACAAGGTGTGTGCATGCGTGTTTGTCATACTTTTTCTACATGATGGTTATTTGAAGTCTACAATGTGTGAGTGCTTTTGCATTTAATGTTGTTTCCTCATTTGCTTTCTGGCGATTTGGTGATACAGAAGGTGTAAGGGCTGCATTAAATCTGTCTGGGACAATGCTTGGGTTTTACCCCGTGAAGGTGCTGCCTTCCAAAACAGCTATTGCACCAGTTAACCCAACTTTTTTGCCTAGGGTAAGCAATTCTAGCTTCAAATGATATGTGCTCTAAGAAATCCACATATCACTTTCCTTTTGGTTTTCAGAATGATGATGAACGTGAAATGTGCTCAAGAACTATCTACTGTACAAATATTGATAAGAAGGTAGTTCCATTAGTTTCTATAAAAATGTCATTATTAAAGTGATCAAAATTCACGATGAATTTTTGATTTATTATTTTGTTTTTTTGACCATAGGTTACTCAAGCAGAAATTAGGGTCTTTTTTGAATCATTCTGTGGAGAGGTCCGTGATTATACCTGTTTGTTGACTCAGAAAGTTATCTAATATGAATTCTGCAAGGTTACAAATGACTTTTGGTAAAGAGGGGATTGTCTAATGCAGGTTTATCGTCTGAGGCTGCTAGGAGATTATCATCATCCTACTCGTATTGCTTTTGTGGAGTTTGTTATGGTGAATTCTGCTTTCCTATTGTTGTCATTGTTGCAAATCTTTTCCTTCTGAACATCATATATAAAACAATACCCTGCTAGGGATTTGTTTGGTTAGTAGGGTGTTTTTGAATAATTGGTAAGGGGACCTGGGTGAGGACTTGAGGTCATTAAATGTCTTGACAAAGGTACAAGTCTAATTTGTTAGTGAAATTGGTGGTAGTTCTTGTGATAATATGGATTACGATGCTCTAAATGCTACCTTCAGATGAATACTTTTATGAAATGCCAGAGAGTTGAATTTCATAATAACCTCTAAAATGGATTCTACATCAAAAAATGTTTATGAAAACAATTAAAACCTGTTGGGAGTCTATTGCAGCTTCTTTTTTGAGAAATTCGTTTCAGACAACAGTATAACATACTCTTTTACATAGATCGATGCATCTTTCTTTTGACTGCAGTTAAATTTATAAATACTTGCCGTATAAGTATCTACTTTTCTGTTAATTGTTTTAAGGTATTAAAATAGAGTGCTTATCTTCTGTGATTTTAACCGTGAGTACTGCTGAGTGAGCTCATTAATAACTAACTGCAGATTGCAACTCTACCTGAATGTAACATGAAGTAGAAAAAACAGACTCTGCAGTTGATTGAGAAATTAGATTGCTATAAAAGCTGAATAAGAAACGTAAGAGTGGCTGGGAGCCTTAAACCATAAAACAGAATAAAAGTAATTCCCTATCCAGAGTTTGATATCTAATAAATCTCAGAAATTTAGATGAAATCCATGTGTAGTGAAATTCCTCTGACGATTAGAAGCTACAATGCAGTAAGTGATTCCTCAAACTCTCTTGCAAATCTATCCACAAGGCTTCTTCTTCTTCTAGTTTATGCCAGGCTACTGACTGCTAGATGATATCTGTTTCCTTTAAGAATGAACTTTCTCATCGTATGCTCTACCCTTATATTTGAAGAACTTTTTGTTTTATGTGATAACTGATTTATGGCCTTAATGCTATTATTATGTCAATTTCATGCATTTCCTTTTCTTTACCAGGCTTGTTGATGTCCCATTACAAATTTTCACTACTAAATGATATCACTTGACTTTGTACTGGATAGGATGGATGATAGTTGAGTCACTGTTTCCCTATTTGAAGGGAGTCCATTGTGACTGAGTTGAGTTTGTGAGAATGGAAGTGGACTGTTTCCTGCGATGCATAACCTCTTTGGGAATTACTTTTTCTAGTGTATGGTGAAATTCATTTCAGATAGTTGAATTAGCTTCTCTTAAAATCCTCTAAAATGATTAGTTTAGCTTTTTCCATGGGGCAATTGGAAATTTGCAGCTATTACTATATTTTCTGTCAGGTGGTTGACCTTTTCGTTCGAAGTATTTGGGGGCTAAGCAACTGTTGATTTCATCTTTGAGCAAGTTTCCGTTTAGTCGTGTTTAATGGATTTGAAGGGCATGTAGGCCTTTCATTATGAAATAAAAATTTGACACCTATTGGTTGTGTTAATTATCTACATCACTTCTAAGCTATGAAAGCTGATGTTAAATGCTTGTATTAGTTTGAAGGGTTTTATTAATGTTTGGTTAGAGTTGGATCTCATGGTAACGGTCATAGATGCTGTTATCTGCTATCACGTATACTTGTATGTGAACAGGGGAATCATTGCATGTGTAAATTCATTTAGTTTGAGCTTTAATATGTTAAGTATCTGTATCTGAAAGGGTTTGAGATTTAACATGTTTTTCCAGGCCCACGTTTTTATCGAAAAGGATTAACCTAATTGAATCTACACCCTGTGGAATCCTTCTGTGAACTAAAGACTTCTTTATTGCATGTTAGATGCAGCACATGCCATCTCCTACATGATTATGTACAAGGTTAACACCTGGGAAACCAGGTTCACAAGTAAAAATCTGCCATCCCTTGCGGTGAACTCCATGCCATATTTCTGGAAGCCCAAGTCCTTGTGCTTGCATAGCACAATCCTCTATGCTTACGGCTGTTTCTTTATATTGGTCTATCCTGAGAGGGCCTACTATGCACATGGATTATCTACCTATCTATTTATCTGCGAGATCCTTCAATATGAAATAACTTATATACAATCATTAAGAGGTCTAAGATTTTACTGGAACCTGTGATATCTGGTAGAAAGTACGTATGATAAACTCAGAACATTTGGGTTTAATGCATAAAAATGTCTTGTTTCTTTGGTTGACTGGAGAAGTTTTGCTGCTGTTTGTGAGTTGATGGATTTATTTCCAATGCAGGCTGAAAGTGCAATTGCGGCACTCAACTGCAGCGGTGTTGTCCTGGGTACTTTGCCGATAAGGTCAGATGATTTTACGTTACCTGGATAGGTTCAGTCGTTTGTTTCCAAATGTTACTTTGCTTGACCATTGCATTTGCTGTGCTCAGGGTAAGCCCATCAAAGACTCCTGTTCGGCCACGAGCTCCTTGTCTAACTGTGGATTGAAGCAATCTTGGCATTCACAGCTGAGTTTTAGTGCCCGATTATAAATATTTAGATACGCACACCCAATGTAAAGATGTTTTCCCGTATCGTTACCTCCTGTTGTGCTTTTATGATCATTTGCTCTCTTCCCAAATGACAAATCATCTTTTTGTTATTCTAGCAACACACGAGTGTCTAATTGAACCTTGAGGCTATCGAAAGGTTTATGTTTATTGCTCGCTAATGTCAGATGGAAGTAGTGGGCAATTTCTGATACATGACAGATGAACGGTCGTGACAGTGTTGGCTGATCTACTATTCCTTTTCACTTGACAATTCTTCGGAACGTCACCTTAAAGAACATCAAATATTAGCTCCCAATGGTGCCCTGGGATCAGATCATCTGTTCCAGTTAATCAGTTCTAACCATATTTTATTAACTCTCATCCATACATTTATGTGAGAATCTGTAGACCAGATTAAGGAGAACAGGGTTAGAACAGGTGCTCCAACCCATGGCACAATCCTCCTTCATTCCTACTCGTTTTCTTGTATTCTCCATTCCTACTTTCTACACCTGCCCATTTTGTTTGTTCTTCTCATTTGTGTAAACATGAATCACCTTTTCCTTAGTGCTTGTTCCCCATTAGCCTAATTCAGCTTCCTATTCTTCTTGTTCCATCAGCTTCTTCACTGGTTTGGCTTAATCCTGGTCTTTCCTGCCTCTTTGCATTTTTTTTCCTTTTTATACTTTTGATTTTTCTAGGATTTCCACACTTGTTTCTATTCCAAAAATAGCTTCAAAATATTTGTAAAAAAATAAAAATCTCGCGATCTAGATTTTTGACAGTTGCACTATCATGCATGGCTTCCTGCACCACCTCTTTGCCACAATTGCGCATGCCTTGCACAATCATGATAGGGGCTTCACCAAAGCTCATGTTACCCTCCTACATAATCATGCATCATGCACAATCGTGCCAGATATTGTTCTCCAAATAGTTCATCATCTTTCTTCATTTTTTTTTTAATCTCTACTCATCATCAAACACGTAAAACATCGCCTAAATCATTCAAGTAAGATTATTGCCCTAATCAACAACTATCAAATAGAACACATAAAAACAAAAATTTAAGTCCTAAACACATGATTATTACATAAGAAAACACTAAAAAACACACTCTATAGTGAATTGAAGAGACTTGTCCCCAAGCTAGTGTATGTAGTCATTAGTATTGTTTTGAAACCCAGGCCGGACCGGTCGGTTCGACCAGTGACCGGTCGGCTATCCGGTCCGAGTGACTCTTAAAAACCTATTATAGACACAGCAACTTATTCACTGATTGGGCTAAACCCAATATCTCAGCTTCAACCCATAGAGTCCATGGAAGACCAAGTCAAAGCTTATCTGATTTGTTGCTATCTGTTGTAATCTTTCGAATATACTTCTGCTGCACAAATATAGGAATCGATAGCTTCACTTTCAAATTCAA
>JAOQMR010000213.1:21160209-21173000 GCA_027563865.1 Erythroxylum pelleterianum
GCCTTCTTCTTATTCCTCCTAATCCTAAAGCCCATTCTTTAAAAGCCCAAACACGTTTACCAATCCGAGACTCAAAAATATACATATATATATACACATAATTAAAATAATTATGGCAACATAAAAATAATTTAAGTAGACAAATAAAGAATTTAATAAATCAAGAATAATAATAATAAATAAATAAAATAAAGAAAATAAAAGAAAAAATTTTCGGGGCCCAACAGGTTGTATATATAATGAAGGAAAATGTAGTTTCTTAACAATTTGTAATTTAAGAATTTAAGTTGTGTATAGTATCTCTTTTAGATTTCCATATAAATGTAATGATGTAATACTAATTTTAAATGATAATGTTAAGGGACATGAAATTTTGTAATAGATGTACAACATTGATTAGATAAATGAGTGATGACAATCCTTATAAATGGATAGAATTGTATGCCATGAATGTATGTACATGAATTTAGGTGATATGTATGTAAATGGTTGTAGGTTTCGTGCAGGGGATGTTACAATTAGTAATAATTATGTTTTTTATTATCAAAACACTGATTGGAACCTCCCTTGGTTCAGTAATATCATTTCAACAACATTAGTAACTAATTCTTTTTAATCACATTTGAAAACTATTTTCAAAGTTTCATTGAAAATTAGTTAAGAATTTTAAAAATTAATATTAATTAAGAACAATGGAATATTTTTCTTATTACTTTAGGTTAACGAATCCTATATTGATCACTAAACTATCTCTATATAGTTCATATGATATCTAATAATTACTAATTGAGATACCATTGGCTAATATATGTCCTAAGTAGTATTAAAATATATTATTCTTTATACAAGACATTTTGGAGATCTCAAGTAAAAGGGTTTGTCATACAATCATCACAATGAGCATTTCTATAAACACATAAGTAATGTTCCATATGAAATTCTCATATATAGTTAGTACAATAAACTTGTTCTCCAATAAGTAGCTACATGTTTGTTTACTTATCTTCATACGTAAGTCTATGAGATCAATCAATTCCTTCATAAGGAAGAAACACAATGTATGATAATCTTTTCACTCTATTAATGTCTAGTATTAACAAAAAAAAACTAGGAAAATTTTGAGAATAATACATAAAAGCAATATGAATCTTACAATTATGATCTCATCATAATTTCTTTTTAAAGTATATTTATCCCGTAAACTTTATTTCATAAGTTATTTACTTAAGAAAATATGCATAAGATAAATAACGCCTTTAATTAATTATATTAAAAAAATTAATTAATTAGTTGCAAGTTATAAACTAATAGTCTCCCCTTTACACTAAGTCAATCTCTTAAATAGCTTCATATGATATAGTTGAGTAATTGGGGGCATTAAAAAAATGCTTTTCTTTGCATCAAAAGACTGGAATGACACTCCAACCAAGCTAAATAAAAAACATGAGCTAGTTAAGTAACTGAGGGACATTTATAATGAGGTGTTTGCCTTCGCTTTAAAAGACTATGTTATCGTTAAAGAAAATATAAAAAAAGCGTTTCAATAAATTAAACCTACTAATCTTTTAACAATAACAAGAATTTTCATGAAAGTTTACTTAGTGATAGTTTGCATTTTTATTGATTAATAATAATAAATGCGTGCTTACAAGTGTTATAGGTGTATTAATAGGGTGTTAATATTTTGATTGATATGTATATTCAAATCAATTCACTTAAAGATGAAAGGAATAAGTTAGTATGTTGGTACATTTTGAGTGATTGGTGTTTAAGGTTAACTTAATTCCATAATATTTGATGTTATTATACCATTATTGTATTGTTGCATAATTGTGTATTTACATATTAATGTGTTTCGTATGTTTTTAGTTTTTAGTTTTGGTTAAGGACAAGCAAAGGTTTAAGTGTGAGGATGTTGATAGGTGTAGATTATATTATGTTTTTTAGATGTTTAAATGCATTTTTAAGTATTTCTTAGATGATTATCATACGTATAGGTTTATAATTGTGTTATTGTTAATGTTTGAATGTATTCTAAATGAATGTTTGGTTTAGAGCAATAATTGGATCTTAATTTTATGTTTCAACAGGTGTTTGATGTGTTTGTGAGCGTTGGAAATTAGGAAATTGAAGAATCAAGAAGATGGAGGAAGTTTGAAGGTTTCACGATCATGCACCATTGGTCCCGATCGTGATAGAGAGGGAAGCAGTAGGAGCACAATCATGACTCAAAGAGCACGATCATGACAAGAGAGTTTTAGGCACTACTTTTTTGAAATTTTAAGGTACGAGGTTATTTTTGGAACCAAATTAAATGGGGGAACTTTATAAGCCTAAAAAATTATTTACGGAAAATAAAACTCAACAGCCTCTACGTGAAAGAAGGCCAAGAGGAGACATCAGGAAGAGCTCCAAAAATTCCAAATTTCTAGCTCAAGACATAAAATAGCTTTTTTTTCCTGTATTCCTTTCATTGTATTCAATGTTTATTTGGATTTATAAGATGTTTAAGATGATTATGGGTTTCTGGATCTCTATTAGGAATTTTTCTTGAATTATTTCGTGAACTATATTTCTTTTTTATTTCAATACATCTATCAATGTTTGTGATAATTGTCATCCATATACTTGATAACAAATCGAGAGAGTGAATCAAAGTAATGAGTAGTAGGTTGTACAACGAGAGTTGGCAACTTAATAGACCCACAACTATCAAATTAATGATCAATCGAAAAGAGATCTTAGTTGTGAAATTAATTATCTATAAGATTGCTTTAGATCTAATTGAACAAGTTACGAGCAGTTTGTGAATCGAGAAATTACAAATCTATGAATATCCAATTCAATTAAGGTTACTTGATTATAAGTTGAGAAAGAGTAATCAAAACTTTAGGAAATCTTGGATCAAACATAAGTTGAACCAATAAGATTAAGGGAAATAAAATAAGGATAGAATAGTTCTTAAGTCTTCAATATTAATAAAGCTTAAATTTGTTGGTAGCTCACTTATCAATTCTTATTTGTTTTGTTTTATTAATTTTTTAACTTTCAATCATTTATTTGAATTCACATCAATTCTTAGTAGCTTAGAAAAGTTCTTATTCAAATTATTTAAGTGTCTATAGTCCTTGTGGGAATGATACCTTTTGATACTATAAGATATGATCCATATTCTTGCAGTATTGAGAGTTTTATTATATATAGTACTTGCTCAACAATTGACTCAATATTGATTCAATTAGTAATATTCTTCTATAATCCCTAAACATTTATGTAAATTAATATAATTTAAAGCTATTGTATGAGTTTTCAAAAACTGAGTATTCAGTGATTATTGAGATTATATATCTATCATTTACTCAAGTGTTCACACTTTTTAAAAAGACTTAACTTTTGAAAATTTTATCTTACTTCTACTACTTATCTTAAGAACTATTCTCTTATAAGTATTTATTGAAATTTTTTTGAACAGGTTTGTAAGATTATGTCCAACCTTTTAGATCATTCATAACCTTTTATTATCCAATTTAGTTCTAAGCTTATTGGATAATATTTGCTTAAACTAAGCATTACTTCCCAAACCATTAACTTTGACTCTTTCAAATTCATACTAGTTCATAGCTAATATGAAATCTTGTTAGTTGATTTAATAGGAACCTTGATGGTAATTTATAGCATTAGGCTTAGCTATAAAAGAAATAAATATTGTATCATGCAACCAATATACAGGGGGTTAGGTAAAGAGCACTAATTCCCTTAAAACCTAAATTTATTTATAATAAGTTTTTGGATATTTTAGTAATTTTAGCTATAATTAATTTAAATACTAATTGTGCTCTAATAAAATTCAGTATCTCATATTTAATCATAAAGTTTACAAAACTTTACAATTAAATTTAATTTGGTTAAAAAACTTTTTTTCTTCAATCATTCTTTTTGTGTAACCTGTTAGGTTCCTAATTGGTAATGTATATAAAATATAAACCTTCAGGATTAGATAAATTAAAATTCGTTAATTTATAATTAATTGTTTACTTAAACAATTTATATTTATAAATCAAAATTGACATTTAACGATGCATCATAATCACTAAAATATTTAAGAATATTAAAGTTGTTTTTATCTAAGAGTGTGTGTGGTTCATCTGGGGGAATGATAATATGAATTATAATGAATATAATGAGGCATATAAATAGATATGACTTTCATTCCTCACTATATTGTGGTGTATAGAATATGACCCCAAAAAGGGGAAATAAAAACATTGTTCATCCATTCATAATATATTTTCAACCATCTTTTTTCATTTCCTACTCATTCCTTTTTTTCCATACCAACTAACCAACCATACCCTAACTTTTTTATACATGATTTTTCTTATATTTTAATTCTTTTATCATAACATAATTTGAAGAGATATAGAGCATGAAATTCATCTCCACTCTATGACCAAAGAAGACACGTTGGATTAGAGGTTGGAGATAAAAACAAGTGACAAAAGGGCTGGGATGAGTGGGAAAAGGCCCTCCTAAATAATTAACATACGAAAGGCAAAAAGTTTTTGCATAAAAAATGAGTTGATTCAAGAATAAAAAAAATTAAATGAATAGATACAGCAGAGAGTATCAAAGAGCTAGAAAAAGTTGTTCTACATATAAATTAATTTTTATATTTTTAAATTTAAGAAATTGTAAGCTGCATAATATAATTCACTTACTCCAAATAACAATTTCTCATTTTTGGGTTCTCTTTATTCTAATCTACTTCCTGCCGGGCTTTACTTCTAGAAGAAATGGTATTCTTCTTGTCTGTTGTGAACATTACCGTCATTTCAACTGCTCTCCGCCAAATTTGGGAGATAGTGGCCATTAGAAAACGACATGGCTACTGACGGCCAGGGATTGTTGCTACTGTCTTTGCGCGATTTGCGTCCGCTGTCATTTCATTTCCGACCTAGTTCAATGTTATATTAATATCATACATACAAGGGTCAATGTTCTTTTTCTTTTATATCGTTGGCAAGTAAAACCACCATGCTAATCAGAAGATTGTCGATAAGACAACTAAACCTATAGAACATTTATATTTTTCTTTTGAATCCGTAAATTACTATGATTCTAAATTTATGTGACTTTTACTATTTAGGAGATAAAAAATAAATATCTGATATATCCTTAATGTGTCAACTTCTAACCAAAGTTACGAACACTTTACGAGTGCCGGCACTGAATTTAATTCTAGTACAGTACTATACTGATGCCGATTAATATCGAGTATCGTTTTAAATAATTTTTTAAATTTAAAACTAGTTCTTAAAAATTTTAAATTATAAAATAGTCCTTTGATATATTGTACTATATAATTTATAATTTTACATCAATCATGTCTCTAAAACTCATAATAATATAAATTTGAAATAATAACAATTTATTTTTTATTAATATTACTTTTTACATATTTAACATTTAAATAATAACCAAATTAATATGAAAAAGATCATTTAATTATCATACAAATATAATATTAAAGACAATACAAAGTGTTTAAATTTTACAGTTTCATCATATAATAAATAATAATTACATTAACACATCAAATAAAAAGAATAATAAACATCTATGACTCTCTTACTGTCATAATTTACAATAAGAGTTCATTCCAAAGAAACAACCAACTAGAAGTGAAACTAGAAAAAAATATTTATAATTATATATATAGAATTTAATATATAATCAAATATAAGTGAAATTGAAATAAGAGAATAAATAAAAACCTGAAACTTCATTCAATCGAATACTTGCTCAAATTACATTGACCTCAATTCTTATTTTGGAACAAAATATTCATCATTGAGAGAAGTCTCATTATCATCATTATTCTAAATCATTACACCAAATGACTTTCTCATCTAAGATTTTCTTCCAAGTCACTCTCATCTATCAAATTTGGTTTCTTAAAAATCCAATATTCCAAAAGATTGATATAGTCAAGGCAAATTGGATCTACATAACTACTTGTTTTGCTAAAAGCCCTAGTAAATAAATAAAATTAAAATATTAAGAAATTATAAGAAATTATATCTAACTTAATAATGATAATAATATACTTTTCTCGAAATTTTAAACTGACCTTTATTGCTTCCTTCGTCCTCTCAATAACATCATAAAATACTCTACTGTTGCCTTCTCATCACTATCAGCAAAATGAATTACCCTCACTAAAATCTCACAAACTCGGATTACAAATTGACGTTGGGACTAAAATTCATTATCTTCATATATAGAAACCTCTAATCCAACATTAAACCTAGCATGCTGAGATGAACCTACTTATTACTTGTAAACATTTTCCTCAACTCGTTCTTTATTATAATAAAATACTAAAGTGATAAGAAATTAGTTACAAATCATATAATAACAAGATGACATAAATTTCTACCATTGGTGAAGTCCTTTCTTATTAGATTGAGAACCATGTACTACTCATTTCATAGTTTATTCTTTTCCTTTTATTCTTCTCATGCCGATACTCTTCAATAAAAGTCTTCATTTAACAATTTAGATCATGACTCACTTTCTTACAAGGCTTCATATCACCTTTGACTCCAGCTAAATGCTTCTTTAATATGGCGATTCACCCACCTTTCAAATGCTTGTTACAATACAAATAAATAATAGAGTTCTTCATTCCATGAACCAATCTAACATAAGCTCAAGCTAGATCATTGAATCTTCTTATACTTGAAGAGACTAAATTATCAGGAGTACTTGAACTTCCCTCCATTTATCTGTAAAATAAATAAAGATATATATTAAAATTAAATTAACAACTTCGTATCAAAATAAAGAACACGTAATTTCATTATTAACTACTATCACAAAATATGTATTGTTTAACTCAAAACTAACACAAAAGCACATACATATTATATAACTCATTTTTTATAATTATATAATTCAACAATAAAGACATACACTCGCAACTATAACCTATTCACTTTCAACCATAGCTCATAACTATAAGTTTATAACCTATTTTATGTAATCATTGTTGATAGTTTTATATAGAAAGCTTTTATACTGCAAGTATATAAATTGTAACTTATAGTATAAAAGATATCATTCCCATGAGGATTAAATATAATCACCTAACAATTTGAATTACATTTTATCTAAGGTAATAATATATTGAATTAATTAAAAATCAAAATAAACTAACAACACTTAATAATTAAACAAATAAAAAATAATAATAAAATTTCAATTTTCAATGGTGGAAACTTAGGGATAATTCTATTCTTGTTTTATCTCCCTTTTTCCTTATTAATTTAAATATGCTTAATCCTAGATATCCAAAAGTTTTGATTATCCTTTTTGAGATCTAATCAGGTAATCCTAATTGAAATAGATAAAAGTTGAGTTGCAATCTCTCGATCTCTTAAATCTACTCCTAACTACTCAATTGGATTTGAAGCAATCCTAAGGATAATTAACTTATAATTAAGACTTCTCTTTGATTGCTTATTAACCTGATATTTTAAGTCTCTTAAGGTGCCAACTCTCATTATGTAACTTAACACAAATACCTTGACTCAACCTAGTAATTTAAATAAAGTATGAGCATAAAAAATATCACAAAGCAATAATATACTGAATCCAAAAAGTAAAAGTTATACAAAACAATTCAACAATAAACCCTAAAATAGATTTAGGAATCCATAATCATGTTCGAAAAACAACTATTTAGATTTGGCATACAAGGTAATGAAATAGAATAAAGAGAATCGAATGAATCAGCTTGAAGCCATGATTTAGAAAATCTGGAAAGGTGGAGTTGATATTGATGCTTCCACTTTTAATCTTCTTATTTGTGATGGGCAGCCCTTCTTTTTGGTGTTTTTCTTTCTTTTTTTAGTGTCTCTCGTGACCCCTAAGTTTGCCTCCTTTGCTTTCATAATATCCTTTTATCGTAAAAACTAGATTTTCTAAAACATACACGATTGTGTAGGTGACCATGTATCTCTAAAAACCTCCCAATCGTGACTTTACACTATCATAAAAGCTTATGCAAACACATACACAATTGTGTATCTTTATATGGGCATAAACACCATATTTAAAGCTTTATATGTTTACAGTGCCTTGTATAGTCATTACACACGGTAGTGTAAGCTTAGTTTGCTTTAATTCTTCCATTATATGCCACAATTTCATCCGAAATCTTCTCCTTTTTGTCTATGAAGGCAACTATCACATAAAAGTATACTTAAAGAAAAATAAATACCATAAGATTCTCAAAGAAAAAGCAAAACTCATTAAATACCAATTTAAATTAATGTAATTATAAGTGTATCCAAACAAATGTCATAAAGTGAAAAAATAGGAGGCATGTCTTAATTAACATGTATATTCATCCTAATGTCACTTAAACACAAAATTCACAAGCTAATATGCCTTTACAATTTAAATGACCATGTTATATGTTAAGCTAATTCCGTTTAATTCATGCCATCATTACATTCACACATCATGCAACCAAATGTTCACATAATACCAACTCAATCAAAAACTAACACAGTGCAAATAAATTAACATTGTGCAAATGTAAAATTCATAAACACAAATGATTTACGAGTTCATATATTTCCACACTTGGACAACACATTGTCTTCAATATGGAAATGACACACAACTAAAAACACCACATATAACAAATAGAACAAACAAAAACAAGAATAAAAAGAATAAAAACAAAGGTAAGAATACTTATGGGTACTGTGGTGGTGATAGTGTCGAAGAAGGAACTAGATACACTTTATGTCATAAATATCTATCAATTTAATTCTCTACAAAATAACCATAAACAATGAAAATAGAAAATCAATAACAAAATAAAATGGAAATGAAAATGAAAATGAAACATATCCTAACTCTTGGGTTGCCTTCGAAATAACATTTATTTAACGTTATTAGCTTGATTACCTTTCTTATTTACCATTAACCTAGACCTGTAATTAGTGGTTTGTTTTAACCCTTTTCTTCACATGATGGTTTAGTAGCCTATGAATAAGCTATATGTTGTAAAATAATGATAAAGACATAATGTATCAAATTAATAAATCCAATTGACTCCATTAATTCCCTTTTTGATAACAAGTTATTAATAAAATAAGGAATAATACAACTACCTGAATAATCAAGAAGTTTGTCTTTTAGGAAGTGGAAATCATTCGCACTTAAGGTAACTACTAATAATTCATCAATAGTTTCCTTATTTGGTTAAGTGACTTTCGTAAAGATCGTCGATAAAGTTTGAAAGTTTTGGGATAAAAAAGCTCACTCGAATATATGGAAAACAAATAAGGTATTTTCTACATTTTCTCCAATTATTCACTTTCACGTTTGATCCTGGGCGTGTAACTAAAGCTCCTGTTATGCATTACACGTGGTTTGTCCTCTTTTTCCTCCTTTGTCCACTTGTCTAGTTTCTCTTCTTAGACACATGTTTCCTCCTATTTTTCTTTCTCAGTCACCTTTGTCGACTTTTCTACTTTATCTTCTTATTGTAAAGATTCAGCTGAAGTGTAATCGTTCCATGCATCAATGTAAGAGATTCTCCACTATGAATTATAATTATTCTTATATGGTGTATTCTGAGACCAATTTTGCATGCTATATGGATTATCTCACATATAGTTTGGTGCCCAACTTCCATGATTGTAATGTATACCCCTACAAATGTCACAACACTATATAGATATCTGTTGAGCTTCCATCTTACTTGGGAGATTCCTCATATTCCTTGATAACAATGCATTGGCAAGTTGCCCAACATGAAACTCCAAGTTATGAATGCAAAAAGGAGTGGCTCTTTATTATTTAATCAAATTTGGCTTCCATCCTCTTCTGACTTTCATCTCGACTTGTGAACTTGGAATATAAAACATCTATTAGCTTATTTGTCTTTACTTCCAATGAACTGAGCCTATCTTGTTAGAATCCTTATAGGCCATGAGCTCTCATTTCATTCCCTGAATGTTAGATCTAGAAATATTTAGGTAGTTTTTCCACCTAAGATTGCAAGTATTAGAATATAGATTATTACCTCCCTAACCATACTGCACTCCCAAAGAGTTCAGTTACTCTAAATTGTTGTTTTCTACTAAGAAACAATCAGCCGAGACATGACTTTCTTATCTGTGCTGAATTGCCCTGAGTGGGTAAGAAGATGTTGCTTTCATGCTGTTCAATTGTTCCTTGATGATCTTGTGCTCATGCACCTGCTATCTCATAAGAAAAAAAATCAAATTCCTTAAATTAAAATAATTCAATTAGATAAGATGCTAAAATTGTAATCTCTGGCAACAACGTCAAAAAACTTATTGATAGTTTTATATGGACAATTTTTGTGCTGTAAATATACAGATCGTAAATTATAGTATCAAAGATATTGTTGACACCAAGATTGAATATAGTTACCAAAAGATTGAATTAATTGAAAATAAAAATAAACTAATAAAATTTAATAATTAAAGAAATAAAAGATAACAATGAAATTGAAGTTATCAACGGTGAAAACTTAAATATTATTATATCCTTGTTTTGTCTTCCCTTTGCTTTGTCAATTCAACTATGCTTGATTCTAGATATCCAAAGGTTTCGATTACCCTCTCTTGAGGTCTAATTAAGAAATCCCCATTGAAATAGATAAAAGTTGAGTTGTAATATTTGGATCTTTTCGATATATGAAGTGTGTTTTTAAGTGATAATTGCCTTCATATACCGAAAGGAGAAGAAATTGAACCTAATATTTCTTCTCCTTTCGGTATATGAAGGCAATTATTACTTAAAAACACACTTGAAGTAGAATAAGTACCAAAAATACCATAAGATTATCAAATAACAAGCAAACCACATTAAATATGGGTATATAAATATAGTCAATTATTTGTTTATCAATCACATAATTCAACTATAAACTAATCTATTTTATTTACTGATATAATTCAGTTTGTAATGTTTATCATTATTGTGTTTTCTTAACTAATTTTAATCAACATTGTTACAAAAATCCTAATTTCCTGCCTTAATTTTACAATCTTTCATTTATTCAATTTTAATCAACATTTTTAGCTTCTTACTCAAATTAACTCCACAATCAAGAGTCAACATATGCTACACAATTCAATTTCATCCGTCACAATTCACCAAGAAGTCAAGAACCAACAATTAAACATACAAAATTACATATATACATCTTTTATAACTCATTTTGTATAATTATATAATTTAAACACAAAGTCATACACTCGTAACTATAACTTATTCAATTTCAAAATTAATGTATTTGTTTGCTTATACTATTCAATCTGTAATGCTTGTTATTATTTTGTTTTCTTAACTAATTTTAATCAACATTGTAATTGAAATCTTAATTTCCAATTTTATTTTAACAATCTTTCTTTCACCAATTTTAATCAACATTCTTAGTTTCTTATTCAAATTAACTCCATAGTCATTAGTCAACTTACACAATACACTATATAATTCTATTTTATCCAACACAAGTCATCAAGAACTAATAATTCAACATACACAATTACTAGATAACATAAAGTCACAAGAAACAAATACACAATTCATCATAAATTCACAATTCAATATTCATTTATCTATATTTAATATTATGCAAAACACAAATACACAATTCAATATTCAAATCAATAATCAACATAATTATATTTCAATATCCAAATTCCATAATTCCATATTTCACAATTCCACAAAATTTGTTGCAATTTTTTGCAACCTTCACTAAATCCTTGTCTTAGAGTTATAGGGATTGCAGAAAACAAATTCACAATTTTTTGCAACCTTTACTGAATCACTGCTGAACACAAATAAGTATTTTTTTTACAACCTTACTGAATCCTTAAATTGGTGCGAGTTGGGTCAACGAGTTTGCATGTGGACTATGGTGTAGTGGTGTAGGTTAGTACATGTAGGAGTGGTGCTACGGTGCAAGAACAGGACAACGAGTGCGATGAATGGGTGCAATGAGCCTGACTGATGTAATGGGATAAATGGCAACTACTACGATGATGTCTGACCACAGCAACGGTGAGACTAGAGGCTGAAAGTGAGAGAGGCACGGTGCAAGGTAGGTTTAATTAGGGTTAAAATATTTCAAAATTTTAATTTAGTCCTTAAATTTTAAAATTTACAATTTAGTATGATAATTAATCGGTATTTCAGTACCAACTAGTACAGTACGGTATGATACCCGTAATTTTGCTTATGAAAAATTAATTTAAGTTCAAATGATGCTATCTTTAGACAAATTTGAAACGTTAACTCTAAATCTTGACGTAAATGTGACAAATATCAATGATTGAAAAACAGAAATTTGAAAACTTTACAATCAAATTTTAGTAATCAGGATATTTTAACTTAATAATTTTTTTTAATTTTTATTCACCAAAAACATAACATATATAAATTATTGAGTATATATATATATATATATATATGGTCAAATCAACGTGTTTGAACACTGTGACAGGTGCATAACAAACCATCACTCTTTTCTGTTACTCCGTCCCTGTCAAATACTTGAATTACCATAAAATAGGTGATGAATAGATTATTAAGGGGATGCTTGTTTCATAGGTACGAGAAATAAGGAATGGGAATGGAATGAAGATGGATGCTTGATAGGGAAGTATGATTGGAGGGGTATGAATTTGATTACCCACTTTGGGGTATTACTCCATTCCCCTCATAATTGGGAG
>JAOQMR010000213.1:21199169-21210033 GCA_027563865.1 Erythroxylum pelleterianum
TAATATATTATTAACAAATCATAATGTTAATACATGAATCACAAATGTTCATTGGCCTAGGGCACACTACTAACAATGGAAAATCTAACAGGGAAGGGACAAAAGTATTGGCCATTATGAAAGATGTATCATAAGAGAGGCAGGGTTCAAATTTGGTTAAGTATTGTTAGAAACAAAGACTACTTAACAAGGAAAGTATGCAAAGCAGGAAGGGTAATTTTAATGAAAATGTCATTTATGGTCATGGGTTGTTGGTTATTGTTTGGTGGGGTTGTGAAGCACCTAACATAAGGATTTGCAGATAAAATGATGAACAAGGATGCGCAAGCTTTGCTACCAAGGATACGAAACGAGGTAATAGTAGTGTTGTGAATAGAGAATAGAGAAGCTTGAAGGTGAAGATGATCAATGGCAGATGGAAGAAGCAATATAGCTAGTTTGTAGTGAGAAGTAGGAGACACACTCTCTCATCCTGATTGTTATTAGTTCATTTAAGAAATTGTTAAATCTAAAAGGGACATTTTTTAGTCTATTTGTGATTGGAATATGGAAAATAATGGGAGAGTGGTCAGACATCAAAGTGTTGGGAAAATGTGTTTCACTATTACAGAATCGTTGGAGCCATTCAAGATTAGCCATACTTTTGTCCAGGCTTTTCCTTAAAAACTAGCTTCTTTTTTGGTTATTAGTCTATGTGTAAATGTTACCACCAAATGGGAGATCATATATTTGTATATCTCTTATACAAAATTTTAAGTCTTCAGTGTTGTTTCTCAAACAGTTATTACCACATGCTTCATGTGGGCATAATATGGTAATGAAATCTCCTAAGGCCAACTAATGGATCTGAATAAGTGGTGTTAGTTCTCTGAGGAAGCTACATAGTATTTCTCTGGAAATTGTGGTTGAAGCTATAAATCATTAAAATATGCACAATAATTTTCTCCTATTTTATCTTAGCCTGCATATGGATTAATTTCTTATATGTTTGCACATTCATCTTCTCAACTTCCTCCTCGTTAAAGAGTATAAGTGTCTTACCATTTTGGTGGCAAGAATAGTTGTCCAACATTCTCCTTCCTTTTAGGGAACTCTCTAAAGACAAAAAAATTTTGCTTCTTGATCCTTATGTCCAAAACACCAAACATAATTGGCTTATTTTCATAGATAAAGTTCCTAATCGCTAATTGCTTTATAGAGGAGTTTATTCCCCTTATATTCCATGTGATTATATTCGTACTCCTTATGAAGAAGAAGATTGTCCATATTTCCTACTATATTTTCTTCTAATTGGAGTTCTAAATTCATCCTACTTCTCTTAAGTTAGAATACTTCATTTTCAATAGTATGTTCAGGTATAGGATGTTAACTTTATGTTTCTTCTTGTGGCATCATTTGATTGATTTTTTGACTTTCTCGTTCTATTGACTCTTTGTGAACTTCCAAGCCTACATTGTTTTCCATGTTGCCATGAGGAATTATTTCATTATTTTGCCAATTTGGTCCATTTTATTTGTTTATTCCTCCCTTTATATATTTCTTGTTAACTCTGAAAATTCACCAAATTTGAAAAATCTTCTAATAGATATCCATATCTTTTAAAATGGGGACTTAAGGTTTCCATACATCTGTGACCTTTACAACATCCTTCTCAAATTCCATATTACTATTTGGTCTCATGATTAGTATTTTGCTAGGTAAATCTTTCATTTCTTCCACTAATACACAGATTCTAGCATAATTTATGTTGTTGCTTAATCTAGACATAAGGGCTTACTAATATAACTTGCAATGTAGCTTAATCCACTAATAGCCCAATACTCTAGTGGTGCTCTATGGACATATATCGATACTAGGATATTTGTGACTATGATGTCTTCTATGTTTAATCCAATTTTCCAAGTTTGCAATGGGAGGGGTTTGGTCATAATGTGAAAGGGTCTAGCTTCAACTACCTTCCTTGCTAGCACACTACTGTTGAATCTAAATAAGAATATATCTTCTTCATTCACATGCACTTTCTCAAGACCATACTACTTTTACTTTGATATTACTCCATATTTCATCATAGGAAAAGAAATTATCTTATCCTAGAAGTATCCTATGGGGTAGAACTCCAACAAGTTGCACCTTCCTTTAAGATATCAATGGGAGAGTTGCCACCTTCGATTCATTAAGTTTGCTAGGAGGGTAATAATGGAGTTTAGTCTCTAGTGCTAAATCTCCAACCACGTGAAGCCACGTATGCCTTTGAAGGTTCAAATTTAGGGTTTTTGTTATTTGTGTTTTTTGTTTAAGTTTATATGGTAAAGTTGGCTGAGGAGTATATGTCATGGCTTAATTATTAGGGATGAAAATGGAAGATGGAGGGGCTAAGTTAAGAGGTGGGAAAGTGAATGAGGAATCTAACATTATACTAGAGAAAGAAAGTAGATGAAAAATGGTGGGGATGGCATGAGAAAGGGAGAACAAGTAGAAAATGGAGGACAAACATGTGAAGTTAAGAATGAAGGACAAGTCGAGCTAAAGGATTTGCAGTGAAGGAAGATGGTATTGTAAAGGTGGAGTAAGGGAGAAGGCAATGGAGAAGATGGTATTGTAAAGGTGGAGTATCTTGAAATGACGTCGTGTTATTAGTGTATGGGCTCAAATGTGAAGTCGTTTTGGTAAGCGTAATGTTAGCAGTCGTTGGTTGTTTTAGCAAGGGAGTCTATAACTCCAAAAGATGTATTACTATATTTTGAATCATTTTCAATATATATACTCAATTAGTTTTTTCCAAAAAAAGGAAGAAAGCAATCCTTCTCTCTCCAAGAAGTTGCAAAGGTGGATTGACCAATGTTACTATTATTAGTCATCGTAGTGACTAGTTTTTAAATAGATCATATATAACTTTTTGTAACTATATAGTGTGCATTAGAAAGTTGCTAAAAGCTTTGAGAACTAAAGAAAGCATGTCTACATTACATAATGCATATTAAGTCTTTATTCATTAGTGTGAGTTTTTGAGTGGTATACTTGTAAGGTTATGAATGTAATAGTAAGGGACAAATTAAATGTGACTAACATTATTGAAAAATTAAGAGAGACAAAGCTTAGGTGGTTTTAACATATTAAAAGAAGATACCCAAATACTCCAGTAAGAAGATAGGAGAAGATTGTAATTAGAGACTCTAAGAGAAAAAGAAGAAGGTCTAAGAAGAATTGGGGGAAGATGATCAAGAATGATATGACACTGTTGAAACTTTCCAAGGATATGATTCGTAATAGAAAACTTTGACGTACTATAATACAAATAAAGGATCTCTCATAAAGAGATTCATATCGCTCTCATAGGTCTTTGAGCATTTTCCTCTGGTATCTAGCCTGAACTTTTTAACATGTAGCATTTTCCTCTTATTTATTATTATTATGATTGTTATTATTAGTATTATTATGATCATCATCATCATCATTACTATTATTATCATTATTATCATCAACATTATTATTATTGTTGTTGTTGTTATTAGTATTATTATGATTATTATTATCATCGTCATTATCAGCATCATCATCACTATTATTATCATTATTATATGATGATAATAATGATAATAATAGTGATGATAATGATGATGATGATGATTATTATTATTATTATTATTATTATTATTATTATTATTATTATTTTACCTTGTCAATCTTTATCGTATTATTTAGTTTATAACTTATTTCACATTTTATTTATTAATTATTATTTATTTATTCTATGTTTAGTTTTAGTTTTAGTTTTATTCTTATTTTTATTTTTATTCTTATTCTTATTTTTTATTTTTTTTCTTCATGTGAGTCATTTGTAAACAGTCTCTATACTAGTTAGAGATAAGGCTGCGTATTACTGGACCTTTCCAAATCTCGCATATTAAGTGAATTTTTACTAGGTTGTTATTATTGTTGTACATGTAATTTAGGACATTTCTTGAGATATACTTGGTGAGAAATCTTCTTAACCTTAGACTAGGATTTGTATCAGATTGCTGTTCACCCTCGACAAAGTATGATCGTAAGAGTTTCCCCTTCTCCCGTGTCAAAGATGTTGTATGTAAGATTGCTTTTCTCCAATTAAATGAAGAAAATAATGAATTCTTAATTTGAGCTTGTAGATTGAATGTTGGTCAAAGATTATGTAGTTAAACTACTATAAATTAGTTTCGTTTCTTTTTCCCTACTAGCTTTTACTATTCTTACGCTTGTTTTGTATGAATCTTTCATAATCCTTCATTAGAGTATACAAGTCATTAATTAGTTTCGCGTAGATGAAAAGGTAAATACAAACAATTCACTCACTCTCTAGTTTGTCGTTTAAAGACATGAATAAATCATAATTTATATTGTTATTAAATTTTGTCTCAATATAGATTATTATATGAATACATGTTAAAGTTAAAAATTAATTTATAATACAAAAGGTAAGGATAAACTCCTTATATCTCTAATTTTCGATAAATAAAATTTTAACGTGTTAGCATTAACATATTATAAATATTAAACTTAGTAATTTTTATATACAATAAAAATAATATCTTATTGTTATCATATGAAAAGTTATTGATTTTAACACCATTATTAAGTTTCGTTGAAATAAAAATTATATTATAAATAGATATTAGGGCCAAATACTAATTTATATATATAATATTTATTTCTTATTTGAAATTTTGTAAAAATTTTAATGATAAATTTGTACCTTTAACATAACTTATAGAACTTAAAACGTTAAAGGTTTATTTTAATTTTTGTAATATCAAAGTTAAAGGTCGATCCATAGATTTAATTAGTTTATTCAATTATAGAATACTTTGCAAAGGTTTTCTTCTTTTGTATTTAAATGATTGGGATGAACCCAAGGAGTGTGATTGAGTAACAAAGACTCATTCATCCTTAATCAAAAATCAAAAGTTCAATCCTTGACTTCGGGTATGAAACAGCCTTAAATCCTTGAACCAACTGTCCTATCCTATAAGGTACCTACAAACCAGCGAAGAGATTAATCACTAAATCCGCCAATGAATACCCTGGTCTAAGACAAAAAAAAACAATTAGAATGAGATGGAGACAAATGAGAGGCATTTTTATTGAGACTGCGGTTTTCATCTTTCTTTCCCTCTTTTGCTTTTGCCAAATATTATTTGTAAAGTTCCAACAAGTGGCCTTAGATTAAGCTTTGTCAAATTGTGGGACTAGAAACCAACCATACTCCTAACAAGTGCTCAGCAATGGCAGTTAGTTCAGTGACATGTTCCGGCTCTAGAAACTCAAAAAGACGCATATTGATTTCTACTATAAACTGTATACATACATTGTGGCTGGTGTATGCAGCATCATTAACAAGGTGATTATGAACAATAAGTATTAAATCGGAACAAAGTACACTAAACTCTTTCTGCAAGAAAGTCAGAAATCGACCACCTGCCCGACTGGCTACAACTTCTTTCGACTTTCAGTAATGTCATGCGATGCTGATATACTCAGATCAATGTGCAACAAGTCTTAACTCAACCTCAGAATAATCACCCATCAAAAGCCTTGAAGTTTGTTGACTATGGATAATAAAACTGATAACATATTGCAAACATTCATCCAAATGCAAGGGCACAATAACATGAATAACTAAATTCAGGTGACTTGCATAAGGTAATGCAGACCAATCGCAAAAGCTTGCCTGAATCAGCTACAAATTGGACAAAGCACAAGTCCATTCTCATTACAGTCAGGACACCTAACCACCACAGTGCTCCTCCCTTGTCTCTGTTCATCAGGCTCCTTCACCACCATCACCATCTTAGAACTCCCATTGCACGAAAAGCACGGCAAAAACCTCACATCCCCACACCCTTCACAGGCCTCCGATGACAACTTTCTGGGCAATCCCTCTAGAACCTTGCCCATCCAGCCCTCCTCCACTATATTCATCACCTCCTCCGAGCCACCCACATAAAGTCCCTTCACAAACACTCTCGGCGGCACCACTAGATCTCTCTGTTTACCTCTCATCAGCTCCCTCAACTCCTCCCTAAACCCACGATCCATTGATACATCTCTCTCGCATATTACAACCCCATATCTCTCGATCGCTGCACGAACAACGTTGCACGCCTCAAACGTTCTCCTGACCCCTCTCAAAGTTGTTGTGTAGATCACTACCCTGTTCTCCCCATTTGGTGGGCATAATCTCTCGAATCTGTCCAGCCAACAAGCTCTCTCTTTCGCATGCTTGGGAGCACCAAACCCATTTAAACTTTTAGGAATGGTAGGGAGATTAGGATTTGAGTTTTCTTTGTTAGCATTTTGACATCTCTTGATAGCGGGGGAGAAGCGGAAGCTGTCCGTGTCGAGACCAGACATGAGCTCCCAAGAGTCGATGATTTCAGGCCTAGGATCAGACCAGAGGGACGTGGGTTCGGGTAGTGGATTTGGAGTTGGAGTTGGAGTGAAGCAAGTGGCCGGAGTAGGAGGCGTGGTGGTGGTGGAAGGCTGAGGAGGAGGTGGAGGTGGGTCAAGGTTAAGGAGGCCATATGTGGTGGAGGTGAGAGAGACAATATGGTGGCCGAGTGCGGTGCTGCCGAGTTGAGTAAATTCGTCGTCGTTGCTTAGCAAATTGGAAGAGACACACCCCATTGCTCTATCAGAGATGACTGTGTTTCAAGTACAAGAAAGTAAGGGCAACTGTTGGTTGTGGGGACTAAAAGAAGGGCGGGGCGGGATTTGTACATAATTCTATCGAATCTGGCTTTTGGCTTTTATTCTAATAAGCATTAGTATGTTTCTCTGTTCAATGCAACTTAATGACACGCATTCAAAAGTCTTTTTCACACACACCTTTTAGCCTTTTACTGATTGTCATCCCAATTTTGAAATCTTTATGTAAACTTGGCGCGAACTTAAATTCAAATGAATTGGAAGAGGAGCCTTGTCGGTTTTTTTAATTAAATCATGTAAACAAGTCATAATCTTTTCTTTCTCCGTAACAAGGTCAAGCTCTCTATTTTCGTGTTTCACTTGGGCCTTCTCCTCCTATGGAAAATATAACTTAGGGGACGCTTGGTTCACATAAGGTAATTGAAATGAGAATGAGAACAATGTTATGAATACCGTACTGGATATGGTACCGGATTAAGCTCTGGAATAAAACTGTACCGATATCGATCGGTATCGGGTACCGTTTCGGAAAATTTTTTAAATTTGTAAAATAGTCCCTAAAATTTTTAAAAATTATAAAATAGTCCATATTGATATATTACAGTTGTACTGCATACTTTACTAGTTTACTGTTTACAACAATCATGCTTTCAAAAATCTTAATAATAAATAATAATGACAATTAATTTGAAATAACAATAATTTTTAAATATTTTACATATAAATAATAACCACAATTTCTAATCCTAACAATTATACAACAATCATATATAAATAATATTTAATCTAATAAATAACATATAAATAATATTTAATCTAATATTTTAAAAATAAGATCGGAAATTAAGTTGATAAGATAAAAGATTTATTATAAAACTAACTAAAAATTAAATATTTTTAAAATTTTTAAAATATAATTAAAAATAGACTATCAACTAAAAATTAATTAATTAAAATAATTAATTATTTTATAAAACAAACTAATTAATTAATTAACTGATCAGAATTTAACAGTCAAGTTATTAAAATAAATCATCCTAAAAATAAAAAATTCAATATAATCAAAATTTTATGATTAAATCGATCGAATTAATTATATTTTTAATTATTAACTTAATTAATTTAAAAGACTTTGTTTTTTATGTATAGATATTTTTCTTTTTATCACTTCTTTTGCCTTTATCAGCAAACAGTACCTTAAATGCGTTCCATGCTTGAAAATATATAACTTGTCGCTAAAAGATTAAAATTAAACTAGTAAGTTGCTTGTCGTTTCTATTTTTCCTCCAGACACGAAGCGTGTGGGGCACAACCAACAATTAGATTTAGCCTGTGCTTTTCTCGGCATCCATTTCTTCTTCTTGCATCTTTTTTCTATCTTACCAGGTCAGTCAATGGGCGTGGCAGTCGGCGTGAGAAGGCCGGAGGTGCGACGATGGCGGAAGGGAGAGAAGATGGTTGAAGGCCGGAGGCGAGGCGAGGCAGGCCAGAGGTGCGACGACGGCGGAAGGGAGAGAAGACAGAAGAAGACGAAGAGGCGGAGAGAAGGCCGGAGGGAGAGTTGGCAGTCAGCGGGGGACAGAGGGTAGAGATAAATTACGTTTTAACTTTTTTTATTTGCAAAATGACCCCTCCTATTTTTCATTTTACGAAATGGCCCCGAAATATTCCAGTACCGGCTGGTACCGATCGGAATCGACCGGTACCGACCGGAATTCATTCCCGGTACCTATATGCCTGTTTCGGTACCGTTTTTCGGCCGGTACGGAACGTTCCGGCTAGTACCGGCCGGAACGGTACAAAATCCACGGCACTGAATGGGAATGAATATTGAGAGGAATGAGAATGGATATAATCATTATAATTATGATGGTTGGTTAAGATGAAGAAATGATTACCATTACTTTTGATAGTGGTTGGTTTGTTAAAAATCTTGAGAAATAAAATTTTGCTAAATTTTTGTTTTATATAAAATTTTAAATATAATTTAATTAACTATATTTTATGCACCCTATTTATAATGACAGAAAGTTCAAAATCAAGTATATTGTGGTATTTTTCCCATAATTTCAAAATTTGTACATTTTTTAAAAAATTCTATCTGTATTTATTACCCGTAAATTAATATTATTTGATAAGTCTATAATTTATAATCAATGATTCTCATTCCTCTCAATTAGCAGGGGAATGGAGGATTGCCAAGAACAGGGTAATGAAAATATTACCCCTTCAATGATAGTTTGATACCAAACACAAGTTTTCATTCCATTCCCATACATTTTTTTCTATTACCCCTAAACAAGCATACCCTTAATTTATTGCTTTGTTAGCCCTAAGTTGTGAATACCGTACCGGATTTAGTACAGATTAGGTTATAGTACGATATTATACCAGTATGAGTACCGTTTCAGGTAACTTTTAAATTTATAAAAGAGTTCCTAAAATTTTTAAATTTTGCAAACTATTGGTATATTGTACAGTTGTACTGCATACTTTACAAGTTTACATAAATCATGTTTCCAAAAAAAATTTTAATAAATAATAATCACAATTAATATGAAATAACAATAATTTTTAAATATTTCACATATAAATAATAACCACAATTAATATAAAAAAGACAATCATCATATAAATATAAAATTAAGAATAATACAAAATATTTAAAATATCACAATAATACAATTTCATCATTTTAATAAATAATAATTATATCAAAATATCCAATAAAAAGAACAATAAGTATCCTTAACTATTACAATTTACAAAAAAGAGTTTACAATGTGAAAACAATTAAGCAGAAGTTAAACCTGAAACAAAAATATTTACAATTACATTATATATATAGAATTTAACATAAACATCAAATATAAGTAAAATTAAAATAAGAGGAAAAATAAAAACCTAGAACGAAATTCAATTGTCAATAGGAGGATACCCGCTATAACCACACTGACCTCAGTTATCATTTGGTACAAAATTCTCATCATTGAGAGGAGCTTCATCATCATTATCATTCAAATTTAATGCACTAAATGACATGTCAATACTTTCCCATCCAAGATTATCTTCCAAGTCATTGACATCTACTAATTTCAGTTTTTCATAAACTCAATCCGCCAAAAGATCAATATTATCAATGAAAATTGAATTAGTTGAACTACTTATGCTATTAAGACTCCTAGTAAACAATAAAATTTAATTATTAGAAAATTATAAGAAAGTATATCGAAATTAATAATGATAATAAGACATCTTTCCCAAGCTTTAAGTTGTAACGGAAAAAACCAAGTCATTCAACCTCTTATGCTCCAATCTATTCTTTTTCTTGGAGTGGATAAATTCAAATGTGCTCCAGTTTCGTTCACAGCCTATTGTACTCACACATTGACTTAAAACCCGAATTGCAAACCCTTTCAATTTTGGAACACCATTTTTGAATTGTTCCCACTAAGAAACTGTAAGTCATGTTATAAGCAAAATAAAGTGATAATTAATTTTCAACAAATAAGAAAAAGGAAATAACTAATACCTGGAGAAAGTTTTTCTCTTTGTCAAATAGCAATCGACATTCCAAAATCTACATAAGACAACTTGTAAAGTTCCATTTGTGAGCTTAAAAGATCTTGCATCGCGTCAATGATAACAATTGTTGTAATAGTTAAAAACATTCCTCTATTAACTTCAACTTGCTTAGTAAGATCCAATCTAAAATAGACACTAGGATTCAAAAATGCCCCAGCTGCAAATAATGGAGAAGAAAGTTGTATTTCCCGTCTCTCATTAATGATTGAAAGATATGGTGTGTATAAAGAAGGTCTATGTGTTCAAATTGACCTTGATTGCTTTCGTTGCTCTCTCTATGACATAAAAAATATAACTCATTGTTGGCTTTTCTTCACTCTCAGTGTAACATCCCACCCCAATGGGAAGGGTAAAATAGTAATTTGGAAAGGGCAGAGAGTGTTTATTATTGTGTTACAATATCCATGCATACCATTACACGTGAATAGTGAAATTGCACATGAAAGTGACTGTACAATACATGTTCGTGACATTCCCGGTTTTATTCCAAAATTCCCATTACAAAATGTTCCCCTATGTCTTAGGAAACCAAGCAATAAATATGTTCAAGGTGAGTCATCATGCCACTTGGCATGTAATTAGGAAAAGACAAAATTCA
>JAOQMR010000213.1:21210488-21228861 GCA_027563865.1 Erythroxylum pelleterianum
TGCATGAATAATTCAAAATAAATTCTAAACCCTTTTAATCCTTTACCAAGTTACCATTCTACCCTTTTCGTCGGGGGGTGGGAATTGAAATAGAATCGCTAGTAAGATATGTGCTTCCATGAGAAAGAAAGTACAGGGTATGATGTTGACCTACACAAAATATGATTTTGTGATGATCATACGGGAAACCCCACCCATGGACAGGAACAGGGATAGAAATGTTATTTAGAAACAATTGGAATGTACATAGCATTAGTGTCTAGTAAAATTGTATTTGCTTGCGAAATTTTGTACAACTGCTTAAGTCAATTGGTAAAGTAAACGGTCAGACTATAGTTGATTGTAGTAAATTGTATTTATAAAAAGGGCCCCCGTGGTCATTATATTTATCGATAATTCAGTTTGTTAATGATTTTCCAGCACAAATGAGTGTATTAAAAAAAAGGTTATACAGAGTTTTGACTGAGTGATGTAGCACGCCACCCTCGCAGGGCTCGAACTCGGACATCACCATCGATGTCGGGTTCGGGTCATGCGGGAATGGGGTGTTACACTCAGCAAAGTGAAGCACCCTCCTCAAAGGCTCACAAACTCGGATAACAAATTGACATTAAGACTAAAATTCTCTATCTTCCAATATAATATTACAAACCTCCACTCTAGCATTAAACCTAACATGCTGAGATGCAATCCACTTATCACTTATAAACATTTGTTTTAACACTTTCTTCATCGAAACAAAAGACTGAAGTGATAAGAAATTTGTTGCAAATCTTGTCACAACAATAGGACACAAATTCCTACAATTGGTAAATTCCTTTCTCATCAAATTCAATACCCATGCACAATTATAAATGAACTTTGTCACCTTTTTAGCTTTCTGCATAGTTTCATCAATAACAAGAAAATACTTAGGATCCCCTATATTCTCCAGCATTAGGTCAATGTAATGTTCAACACAAGGAGTCCAAAAAAATGAATTATACGTATTCTACTACCTTTTTCCTGGCGCTTTATAAGCATAATCATTGTCAGTAATAAACTGAACAATATTTTCGGCCCTACAACATTGACAACTTTATCAAATATCGCAAACAAAGTCTCATTATTTCTAATAAGGCCAAATGCATCAATAGATTTCAAAAACATAGAGCCATTTGTAGAATAAATGAAAAAAAAAATTAATAGGCTCTTGTCTCCTATTTGTCCAACCATCACACATTTGTACCCCCAATTCACTCTTCTTTAAGCCAAATAACTTATAATTTCATAAACAGAACAACTCAAAAGTTTACCAATTAAGTCATTAATCGAATGAACTTTGTATCCTGGACTATAAGAGGCTATTGCATCCATCATAGGTTGATAATAATAAGGCTGAGAAGCATTGAATGACGAACCTGTATAATACCACCATCTAGCTACTGCCATATTGACAATGTGAGCCGCATCTCTTGATTACATTGCATTATAAATTGAAGGTTAGGCTCTGGGACTTATTCGTGGTGCAAAGAAACTAGTCATCTGCTTTCTTCTCTTCCTCACATCAGATTTAGGTACTTCTTGAGCCTGAGATTGAACAATACCAATACCACTACCACCACTACGACTACCACTTCCACCTTCAATATTTTCATAATCACCACGAAAACTAGAAAACGAACTTCCACTACTAATTTCAACATTCAACCTTTCCCTTCTATCTCTCTTATATTGATATTGCCACTTCATATCATGACTTACTTTTTTATAAGGACCTACATCTCCTTTAACCCCAGCTAAATGTTTTTTTAATCGGGTGATTCCTCCACCTTTCAAATGCTTGTTACAAAACAAGTAAATAGTATAGTTTCTTATACCGGGAACCAATGCAATATGAGCCCAAGCTAGATCATTGTATCTTCCTGAAGTGGGTTGATCATGAGAACTTGAACTTTCTTCCATTTATTTATAAAATAAATTCATGCATGTATCAAAATAAATAACACATAATTTCAGTACACAATATGCATATCCATCTTATATAATATAAAATTTAATGCATATATCAAAATAAATAACACATAATTTCAGTATACAATATGCATATCCATCTTATATAATATAACTCATTTTGTATGATTACATTACATACAATTCAATTTCATGGAACACAATTCACTATAAGTCAAAAACTAACAATTCAATTATTCAACATATATAATTACACAAAACATACATAAACACTTTTTATTTCCAACAATCACAAAATATACATAAACAATTCCCATTTCCATTAATCATAAAACATTCATAAAACATTTTCCATTTCCAACAATTTTCATATACAATTCTAATATTTTTCAACAATTTCCATTTCCAATAATCACAAACATTCATAAAACAATTTTCATTTCCAACAATCACAAAACATACATAAACAATTTTTATTTTTAACAATTTTCATTTCCAATAATCACAAAACATTCATAAAACAATTTTCATTGCTAATAATCACAAAACATTCATAAAACAATTTCCATTTTCAATAATTTTAACAATTTTCATTTCCAACAATTTTCATTTCCAATAATCACAAAACATTTATAAAACAATTTCCATTTCCATCAATCACAAAACATACATAAAAAATTTCCATTTTCAACAATTTTTCACAATTTTCATTTCCAATAATCACAAACATTCATAAAACAATTTCCCTTTTCAATAATCACAAAACATTCATAAAACAATTTCCTTTTCCAACAATTTTCATTTCCATTTCCAACAATTTCCATTTTCAATAATCACAAAACATTCATAAAACAATTTCCATGTCCAACAATCACAAAACATTCATAAAACAATTTTCATTTTCAACAATTTTTAACAATTTCCATTTCCAATAATCACAAAACATTCATAAAACAATTTCCATTTCCAACAATTACAAATCATACATAAACAATTTCTATTTTCAACAATTTTTAACAATTTCCATTTCCAATAATCACAAAACATTCATTAAACAATTTCTATTTTCAACAAATTTTAACAATTTCCATTTCCAATAATCACAAAACATTCATAAAATAATTTCTATTTTCAACAATTTTTAACAATTTTCATTTCCAATAATCACAAAACATTCATAAAATTATTTCCATTTCCAACAATTTTCAACAATTTTCATTTCCAATAATCACAAAACATTCATAAAATAATTTCCATTTCTAACAATTTTCAACAATTTCCATTTCTAACAACCACAAAACATACATAAACAATTTCCATTTCCAACAATTTTCAACAATTTCAATTCAAAGTTTTAAATACGAGGATCAAGTTGATGATATGATTTACATAATTGCCAAATAATGAATGACATATCTTATACAATTGTTCATACACATCTATTCATAATGTGATGATCAAGTTGAAGGATATATTCATAACATAAGGATCAAGTTGAAGGATATAACTTCTTTGGAAATGGCTTTTTTTTCTCATTTAAAGCTTTGAATCTTCTTTTCATGTCTAACAAACCATAATATTATATACACCATTCCATATTTTGTTTTTAAATATATAAGTTGCTTTTACAATTTTTAATTGACATTAATAAGTCTAAGGATAAATGATTGGAACCTACAACTTGTTCACAATTTGAAAAAAAGTTCTTTTTGGGATACATTTATTACACCGCTACTTTCACACATTACACGATACCCCACACATATATATTACCAAATAATTCAAGTTCATCATATTTTATACTCAATTAATTATTTACCCAAAACTAATATCCAAATAGGCAAATATTATGATTAACTACAACCGAATTATTATTAATTTACAATTACATAATTTTATACTCAACTAATTATTTACCTAAAGTCAATACCCAAATACTAAAAATGAAATATCTTTTCACAAATATTAAGAATGTGTCAATTAATGATTTAAGTCTTTGCAAGTATATAACTTTAACATTCTCGGTTTAAAATTTTAATTTAAGTTATTTAAACTTTCAAGTTTCAACTTACAAACTTTCAATTGAATCAATTTAATTCATCAACATCGTCACATATTCACATGAGGCCGTGCATTTCATTCATCCAAAAACTTATCATAAATTTCTCTTAATCGAATAAACTTAAACCAATCTTTATAACCAAACTAGAAATCAACCAAACAACAATTCAACTTCAATATCCAATCCAACCCATGCAAATCAGGAAACCAAGACAACATTGTGAGTGACTCATTCAATTCAACTCCAATATTCAAATCACAAATGACAAAACCCTGATCATTCAACTCCAATATCCAACCCATGTACACTCAAATCGCAAATCACAAAACCAAGTTCCAACCGATTCACAAATCCAAGATACAATCGATCACTATAAAAAATGCAATTAAGCAGAAAAAAGTCTTGAAAACTCAAAAAACACACCCAAAAATAATTCACTGGCTTCGAATTTTAGGTTGGGATTTCGAGTTGGGTGACGAGTCATAGGCTTTAGGTGTATATCTGGGTGAGCAGCGACCTTCCCTCCTCCTTCAAACATTCAGTGGCAACAACATGGTGCAGTGGTCCTCGTAGAGGAGGGTTGAAGACGTCTTCGAGGGACGCAAAGGGAGGAGCCGAAGGAGGATCTCTGTCCTCTGATGCTGGTGTGGATCAAGGAGGATGAGGGAAGGAGCAGCACTGCTGGAGAGGGACTAGTCACCAGTATTGTCAGAGATGAAGAGGAGAATGAGAGAGAGAGAATGACGGTGTTGGTGAGTGAAGAAGTGAGAGTCGGTGAGAGAGAGAGTAAAAAATGAGAAGGAAGGTAGAAGAAGATTTGGAAGAGTGGAGAGTCGAATAGTAAACACAAAGACGGGGGGGGGGGGGGTGGAGAGAAGGTTCATTTAGTTTAAAGTTAAGACTTAAGTTTCAAAATTTGCAAAACAGTCCTTGGCATTTTCAAAATTTATGGTACCGGTTGGTATGTGCTGGTATTCTGGATATCGGCAGGTACCAAACGAAAAACATCGGTACCAACCGGTATTAATGGGGAGTATGAAAGGAATGGATATCGTTTCGTTTTCCAGCCGGTATAATACATACCGACCGATATCAACTGGTATTAAACGGTATTCGTTCCTTTGTGTTAGCCTCTTGTTTATTTTTAATATTTTTATTTATATTGTGGACACATAGTTAATGAGTGAAAATTTTCTTTTGCAATACAATTATTTATTTAGTTCAAGTATCCTTACAAAGTTATTGAAAGATTAACTATTTCAATATAATATTATTGAATTTTTATCAGATTAATAATGTTGAATGACGCTAAGTAATTGAAAATGAGATTTAGATTTATTTTAACAATTCAATCATAATTTAACATTTAAGTGTTTAACACCTGTCAAATAGAGATAACTTAAACACCATCGACTAAAAAAGAGATTGCAAACCTTAATGAAAAAGATAAAAAATGGAATCATCAGGATCAACTTAAACTTTCCATATTTTTCATATCAGGGCTTCAAGTCGATTTCGTTCTCTTATCTATATTCTATTTCATTGCCTTGTATGCTAAATCTGAATAGTTGTATTTTGGACATGATTATGGATTGCTAAATTTATTTTAAGGATTACTCTTGACTTGTTTTATATAAATTTTACCTTATTAAATTCAATATATTACCGCGTTATGATATTTTTATGCTCATACTTGATTTGAATCGAGAGATTGAATTAACTTATTTGTGTTAAGCTGCATAATGAGAGTTGGTAACTTAATACACTTGTGAGTTAGTTATCCTTAGGATTGCTTCAAATCCAATTGAGTAGCTAGGAGTCATTTTAAGAGATCAAGAGATTACAATTAAACTATTATTTATTTCAATTAAACTATTATTTATTTACTTCTTTTAATCTTTTTACATGTATTGCATTTATTAACTCTTAATATTATGGGATTTGGAGTATTTATTGTCTGAACAATAAGTACAAAGAGGAGTTTTTGAACTTTCAATCAGATGCAATTCTAACGACCAACGCTAAATAAAAAGCTGGTGTGTGGCATCTTTAGCAGATTAAATCAGTTTGGTTATTTTCTTTCTCTCTCTAATTAATTATTATCTCAATTATTTTTCTTCTATACTAGATGTACTTGTGATTGGTTTTAGATTGTTTTTGTTCTTGGTTTATGCAATGCTCTTTAGGTGTTGGGATTTTAGTTTTAGTCTTTATCGTTCTATTAAAAGTTTTAATTTTTTTTGTTCGTAGTTTTTATATCTTGAAATGACCTCTTTATCGCCTAGTGGGTTTGTACATGTTGTTAGCCTAAACGTTTAAATATGTAGCACTTACCTCTTAGGATTTTAGCCTAAGCTTTTTTCCTACTTTGCTTGATTATGATTATGATTACGATTAGGATTATGATTATGATTATTGTTGTTGTTGTTATTGTTATTGTTGTTGTTATTGTTTTTATATTGTTTAGCTTATCACTTATTTCATATTTTATTTACTAAGTATTTTTATTTATTTCTTTTTAGTTTTATTTCTTTTTTTTGTTTTTGTTGAATATTTAACATTTATTTATTTTTATTTTTATTATTTGTCACATGGGTCATTTGAAAATAACATCTATATTAGTTAGGGAGCGTACTACTGGATCTCCCTAGACCCTGCGTGTCGGTGGGATTTTTACTAGGTTGTTGTTATTGTTTTTGTTGACAATTTTATTTTTTTCTTGTGAGATTGCAGGTGCATAAACATAAGAGTAACAAGAAGTTTGAGAAAGTAACAGATACATAAGGTTCTAATATCACCAAGCAAGAGAGGGGAATCCAGAAAACGAGATGCTAAGAAGAGATAGAAACATCAATGGCTGAGGGACGAAATCAAAGAAACAAAAAACCCTTATGGACTTCATGAGGCCAAAGTGCAATGTTAATTAATAAGGGATAACGAGACCATTAGTGCAAAACATTACATTCGAAATCAAACCAACACTGTTAAATATACTATAAACCACCATCCAATTTTATGGACTGGCCAATGAGGATCCTAATGCTTATTTGGCCAACTTCCTAGAGATTTGTGTCACATTTACATATAATAGGTTATCGAAAGATGTAACCAAGATGAGACTCTTCCTTTCACACTCAAATATCGAGACAAGGCATGGGTGAACTTATTCAACCTAGAGAATGTCACAAAACGAGAGCAGTTGGTGCAAGTCTTTTTGGCTAAGTACTTCCCCTTAATGAAGACCAGTAGATTCATAAAGGAAATCACAAATTTCCAGCAAAGTATGGGGGAGTCTGTATATAAAGCTTGAAAGTGATTCAAGGAATTGCAAAGGAGTTCCCCACATCATAACTTGATAAAGTAGTTCCTTGTATAAACCTTCTATAATAGAGTGAATCCACCCACACAAGGCATCATCGATGCAGCAACTGGTGGCTCTTTAATGAGGAAAATGGTTGAAGTAGCACATGATTTGTTAAAAGAAATGGCAAATAATAGTTAACTATGGACATTGGAAAGAATTAAATAGTAGCCAACCTTTAAAGATGAAAAAGAAGTGTTCGTTAAGGATTTAGTGACAACGTTATAGGCTAAACTAGCAAATCTAGCCAAATAATTGAACAACCTAAAAGCCACATCTTCCAGCCCACTTAAGGGAATTCAACATGAGTGTGAAATATGAAAAATTGTTTTTTAGTGGAACACAGCAAAATAGAGCCACTTAAATTTATAGAAGTACAGTATGGTTAGGGAGGTAATAATCCCTATTCTAATACTTACAAACCTGAGTGGAAAAACCACTCGAATTTTTTATGGTCTAACAATGCAGGGAATCAAATGAAAGCTCAAGGCCCATTAGGATTCCAACAAGATAGGCTTAGTTTATTGGAATTAAAGATTCATAAGTTAATGGATGTGTTGAATTCCAAGTTCACGAGCCAAGAAGAGAACCAAAAAAGGATGGAAACTAAGTTATATTAAATTGTAAAGAACCATTCACCTTTCGTTCAAAATATAGAGGTTTAGGTAGGCCAATTAGCTAATTCAATGCCTAAAAGAAGTGTGGGGAGTAATTCATTGTCTAAACGAAGTGTGGGGAGTTTTCCCAGCAACACAAAATCAAATCCAAGGGAGAAATTGAAAGCCATAACATTTAGCAGTAGGAAGGAGTTAGAAGAACTATCTGAAAAGCAAACTAAATCCCACTAAGTAGAAGAGTAAGAGAAAAAGGACAAGGATGAAGAGAAGAAAAGGGAAACTTTTTAAGAGAAAAAGGACAAGGATGAAGAGAAGAAAAGGGAAACTCTTTAAGTTCATTCTCCTCCATATACATAACATATTTCATTCCTATAGAGTCAGCAAAATAAAAAATTAGATTCACAATTTGTAAAGTTCGTGGAGAAGCTAAAGAAATTATAAATCAACATATCTTTTATGGAAGCTTTGGAACACATGCCCAAGCACAGGAAATTGCTCAAGGATATACTATCAAACAAGTGAACTTAGGAGGATAATCAAACATTTTCTTTAATTAAAAGTTGTAGCTCCGTAATTTCGAACCATATGCCTTCAAAATTGAAGGACATAGAGAGTTTCATTATACTTGGTAATTTAAAATTTGCCAAATGTTTATGTAACTTAAGTGCAAGTGTTAATATTATGTCTTTTTAAATATCTATCAAATTGGGGTTAGGAGATTTGAAGTTGACTTCTGTGCTTATTTAGTTGGCAAATCAATTTATAAAGAAACCATTTGGTATAAATGAGGATGTCAAAGTCAAGGTGTACAAATTCATTATTTCGATGGACTTTGTGTGTTAGACTTTAAAGAGGATAGAAATTTCCCACTTGTTCTTGGCAGGACATTTATGAATACGAAAAGAGCTTTAATTGATGTCTGTGAAGGGAAACTCATCTTTTGGATTGGTGACAAACAAGTGAAATTTAATATAAATAAAGTATTAAAGAATCCTAAGGATGGCAACTCTTGCATGAAGATAGATATAGTATATGAGTGAATAAAAGAGCAAGAGCAAGAGGAAAGATATAATGAAGAAGTTAGTGTTAGAGAAATTGAAGATGAAGGAGAGAGAGGAAAGGAGGAGTTAGTTGTTCAATCAAATCAAGAGATCTTAGTGAGAACTGAAGCACCAGGGCCACCCTTAATTGAAAAACCACCCATTTTTGAGTGAAGCCTTTACCTGCACATCTTATGTATACCTTCCTTGTGACACCCTAATGCCCCGTAGGAGGATATACAGATGCACCCAAAATAGACTTAAACAATTCAAGAACTTCCAGAGATAAGGCAAACATATATCATATCTCATATTTCATTGTGGTTTACACAAGTCACAAATTATACATGTAACATCCATCCATAAAAAAAATCTCATCATACGTTATGGTTAGTACAGGCTATTCATATATACTACAAAATTCCTTCTTAATATTTATAAATATAACGCACTGTTTAGATATAAGATCTTCCAAAAAGGTTACATGTCCTTCTTTGGCCATTGCGATTGTCCCAACCTTAACCTTGTTTATTATGATCTACAGGGAGGAAAAATCATTGTGATAAGCATATAGCTTAGTAGGGAATAATGATGCAAGATAGTAACTACTCACAATAGTAGCCTATCAATCACATGTAAATGATTCATGATTGAGTGATGGAAAATACATTACAAAATAAAAGTCATGAAGTATCAAATAACAATACTTGAACATGTTATTCAGAGATTATTCTAAATATAAATTTGCATCAAACTAGAACAAATATCTGAATATGTACAAAATTGCCTGTTAATTTTTTCATATATGGTTAACAGGAACAAAACAAAACATACCTATGATTGGTATCTACAGGAGAGGCAGTAACCTTTGAAACAAAAGAGACTTAAGTCTCTAAAATAGAAGGCACTGTAATGTCTCAGAACATAAGCAGCTGCAAACCCTTCTAGACATGCCTATGTAACTACAATTAAGACTTGGCAGGTTAAAACTAATCATCAGAACATCATAATTACATTTCAGAGTCACATTAAAGAGAAACAATTCATAAGATACAAATTCATTCCCTTACGCTTACAATTATAATTTGAAAATGTTTATCAAGCCCATTCGTATTTAATATTCATTATGATCATATTCCTTTTCAATAATACATCAATGAAAGCATTAAAGTATACACATTAAATGTATGATGAGTCTCATATTATGTTTATACTGGGTTTGCTAAGCTTTAGTGATATCCAAAAAGGTTTGGATGAGATGCGGTAAACACTAAAATGAAAATAATGTACTAGTTATGACAAAAGATAGGATCACGATCGTGACACCCATGTCACGATTGTGACAGAAACTCACCATTCATACCTGTAATTGTTATGTTATATTCATATAGAAAATTTTCAAATTATGTTTTAAAATCTTCTATATATTTCTTTCCTATATGTATTAATTTTCTATTGAAATAAATTTCAAGAAATTTGGTTAAGTATTCAGAGAGTTATTCCCAAAACATTTCAGGACATTAGAAAACAATGACAGCAGGCAGAACTCAACTTAAAGCCAAAATTCAAACTCTTAGAGGCAGAATAAGATTTATGTTCCTTCATGAAACTTGGAATTATCCAATTTTGAGGTCTAAAGACCAAGATATGGCCAAATTACAGAAGTTTTTTCAATGGAACTTATCCATCTTGCAAGGTACTTATTCCAAATCAACTAACTTCGACCTTATCATGCAAGAGCAACACAAAAACACATCCAAATTTAACCAAAAACATCTTATAAGAAAATAGGATACTTTCTTTACTACTTCCCCTCACATCACGCTCATAATCCAAGCAAACATATCAAAATGCCCACACCCCCTGAAGAAGAGATCAAAACCCTTTTACTTCACTCTACTTGCTTCTCTTTGCTTTTGCCTTTGGTCTTCTCCTCCTCTACATATAACAAAGCCATTCAAAACTCATCTTCAGCAATTACATATACATAAAAAAAACCCCTATATGAAGAGAAAACCACTAAATTTGACCTTGGTTTCTACCAAAGATTAGCTTGATTCCTTATATGAAAAATGGTGTGATGAAGAAGATGAAGTGGAGAGGAAATAGGAGAGGAAAAATCTGGAATTCCCAACCCTAAAGACTGTCCCTCTCTCCTCTCCTTATGCCCATTCATACACTTCCAAGACTCACACACATGCTTACTTACTATTGGACACACATGCTTTATTATTATTGGTCACATATGCCTTAATCTTATTGGTCCATTTGCTAACTTTAGGAAAAATTGCACATTGGTCCTTCTTCTTTCTTTAATTCCCACATTGACATATAATCTCATGAATTAATTTCAATCTCATTCATATTTCACATCTAAGTATGTATATCCATACCGAAATGTACAAATTACCATTTTACCCATATCTTTTACATTAAGTACCATCAAGTCCCTAGCTATACTTAGATGCACTTAATTTGTTATGTTCACGTTTTATTACACCCTAGACATGGTATAATACTTCTAGGGTATATGCTGGGGCCTTACATTTCTAGGTAAGGATCACACTTTAAAACCATCATCATTTCCAGCTAGTTGGATGGGAAACAAGATAAGAGAGTGGTAGAAACAATTAGGAAGAGGATGAAAACCATTAGATGAAAAATTTTGGACATAAGAGGAATACGTCCTAATGTCGTAATGAATAGGATTAATGTTAAGGAAGGAAGGAAGTGAGGGAAAGATAATGAAGGTTAAAGCCTCACATGAAAGAAGTGGTCAAGAAAGAGGTAGTGGAGCTATTAGATATGGGTATCATTTACCAATTTCGAATAGTGAATGGGTTAGTTCGATAAAATGTTTACCTAAGAATGGAGTCATAATAGTCATGGAGAGTGAAAATGGTGAAATTATCTCTAGTTGCACTACATAAGTCAGAGTTTATATTGATTATAATAAGCTCAATACGGTGACTAAGAAGGACACTTTCCTCTACCATTCACAGATCAATGATTGAAGGGGTGGCTATCCATGCATTCTATTATATAAAATAACATTTTCATCTATTTGGAAAACTAAGAGAGGACCATTTTCACATGCCCTTATGGAACATTTGCCTATAGACGGATGCCTTTTGGGTTATGTAATGTACCAACAACTTTTCAAAGGTGTATGATGTTTATTTTTGAAAATATGATTGAGGACATAATGGATATGTTTGTGGATGATTATTTGGTCTTTGGAGACTCTTTTGATTACTATTTGAAAAACTTGGATAGAGTTCTTCAAAGATGTGAAGAATTACATTTGGTGCTAAACTAGGAGAAATGCTACTTTATGATGCATAAGGGCATAGTTTTGAGACATAAGATATCATGCCAAGGTGTAAAGTGGATAGAACCAAAGCAGAGGCCATTAAGAAACTTCCACCACCGATCAATGTCAAAGGCATTAATACATTTAAGACACGCAAGATTTTATCAATGATTTATTAAGAACTTCTCTCTTGTTGCTAGACCTCTAACTTACCTTTTAGTTAAACATGTGCCTTTTATATTTGACGATAATTGTTTACTTTCTTTTAACAGGTTAAAGAAGGCACTTACTTCAGCACCAATATTGACATCATCAAATTAGTCATTACCATTTGAGGTCATGTCAATGCTAGTGACCAAGCTGTGGTTTATGTGTTAGGCCAATGGAAGGATAAAAGACTGGATGATGTTTATTGCACAAGGAAGACATTAACGGGAGCCTAAATTACACCACTATTGAGAAGTAGTTGCTAGTGGTTGTATTCATATGTGATAAGTTTCAATCTTACCTTTTGGGATCTAAAATAATCATTTATACCAACCATGCATCATTGAGGTATCTTGTTGCTAATAAAGATACAAAATTGAGATTTCTCTAATGGGTTCTTCTTTTACAAGAATTATACATTAAAATTAGAGACAAAATGGGAGTGAAAAACTTGGTGGCTGATCATCTATCATGTCTTGAAGGAGGGGAATTACAATAGAGTGAAGATATCAATGAGCGATGTGCTAATGATGTTAAACCACATATTGGTATCATGGTATACTGATATTGCAAATTATGTCATAGGTGGTATCCTTCCCTTAAATTTATCTTACCAATAATGGAAAAGTTTCTTGTATGATTACAATCACTACTTGTGGGATGAGCTAATTCCTTATAAAATTTTTGCTAATGGTTTGATTAGGATATGGGTTCCAGAGGAGGAGATGTTAGGCATGCTAACACATTGTCATGACTTTAATTATGCAAGGCATTATGGAACAAACAAGAACGCATTTTGAGTATTAAAATGTGGTTTCCATTGGCCTAACTTCTTTAAGGATGCTTGTAAATTTGTAAAACAAAGTTTATAGATGCCAAAGAGTGGGAAACATTTAAAAGGGAGATGAGATGCCACTTTTCCAACATTTTAGAGGTAGAAGTTTTTAATTTGTGGGGACTAAATTTCATGGGACCATTTCCATCCTCCATAGGTAGCACTTACATTTTAGTAGGAGTGGTTATGTATCAAGATGGGTTTAAACAATGGTGATTTTAACTAATGATGGTAAGGTGGTGTAAAAGTTCAAAAAAAGGCTATTCAATAGATTTGGAGTGTCAAGATCCATAATTAGTGAAGGAAGAGCTCATTTCTCTAATAAGTCTTTTGAAGCTCTTCTTAAGAGATATGGAGTCTACTATCGTATGGCCAAATCATATCATCCACAAATAAGTCTACAAGTGGAGGTTGATAAATATGAGATTAAGAGAATATTAGAGAAGACGGTCAACAATTGAAGGAAAGATTGAGCATTAAAGCTTTATAATGCTCTATGGGATTATCGAACTGACTTCAAGACTCTAATTGATTGAATATGCTTCTGTGACTTTTAGGCATCTCCCTATACTTCATATGGACAATGCATTAATTGAGTGACCCATTTGAATATCTAGATTGTGAATGGAAGATGCGTGATTTTTTGTTATTTCGTTGAATTTAGCTTCCATCCTCTTCTGGGTCTTATCTTGGCTCGTCTATCAACTTTAACCGAGCTTGTCTTACTAAAATCTCGATGGTCTTAAAGCTCTCCTTTGAGTTCCAACATAATTAAACTAAGAGAAATTTGGGTAGTTCTTCCACCTAGATTATAAGTGTTCAAGTAAGGATTCTTAACTCCTTGACCATATTATGCTCCCATTAATTTGAGCTACTCTATATTGTTGTTGTCTACTAAGAAGCAATTAGCTGTGATATGGTTATCTTGTTCGCATAACTTGCATCCATATTTCTAAGTAGGGAGGAAGAGGTGGCTTTCAGGCTATTTAATTGTTTGGTTAGGTTAGCTACCTGAGCCTATAACATTATCACTAAATATACAGTAAGCCCATAAGGTTTATTGTTGTCTACTTCTTTTCGATGTTTGAAGACAACTATTGTTCGCCATCTCCTCTAATAAGTCATATGTCTGCTCAACCGTTTTTCACATTAATGATCCTCTAGTTGCTACATCAATGGTGCCTCATATGGGTGGATTAAGTCCATTGTAAAATGTTTGCAAGAGGAACTCATTTGGTAAGTTATGATGCAGAAAAATTATTAGCAACTTCTTATATCGCTCTCACGCTTAATATAAAGACCCTCTTTCATTTTTTTTGGAAATTTGTAATTTCCTTTATGAGCCTGATTGCCTTTTTTAAAATGAAGTATTTTCCAAAACGGCGTGCATCAACTGCTCCTACGTTGTGATGTTTACTAGGTTGGGTGAATTCAACCACGTCTTGGCTCTATCCTTGAGTGTAAAGGGGAAGAGGCGCGTCTTAGCCGCATCTTTCAATAACCCATTATACCACAATATATCATAAATCTTTAAGAAATTGGCTAAATGAGCATTGGGATCCTTATTAGTCAAACTATAGAATTATATGTTAGTTTGAAACATGTTAATTAATGCTGGTTTGATTTCAAAGGTATTCACTTGCACTGGTAGTCATGTAATTTCTTGTTGATTGGCATTGAATCCTGGCCTCATAACGTCTATAAAGGTTTGTTGTTGTTCTTATTGGTTTACTTCCTCCGCCACCGTTCTTTCTATTACTTCTTGGCGTTTAGCTTTTTAAATATCTCTTTCTTGCTTTATGATATCTAGAGCTGATATATCTTCTATTTTGTTTGAGCTCTAAGTGATCCTTGTGTTCATACACTTGTAATCACATAAGAAAAAGTATCAAATATTTAAATAAAAGGAATTCGAATCATACATGACACTAATTTAGTCCCTGGCAATGACACCAAAAACTTGTTGACAGTTTTATATAAAAACTTTCATACTGCAATTATACAGATCATAACTTATAGTATAAAAGATACCGTTCCCAAGAGGAATGATTAGTCACCTAACAACTTGAGTACATTTTGTCTAAGGTAATAAAAGACTAAAAGAATTGAATTGAAATAAATTAACAAAAATTGAAATAAACTAATAAAACGAAGCAATTGAATACTTGAAGCTAGCAATAAGAATGAAGTTAATCAATAATGGAAACATACGGGTTATTCTATCCTTATTTTAATTCAATTATGCTTGATCGTAGACATCCTAAGATTTTGATTACCCTCTCTCAAGATCTAATCAAGTAATCCTAAGTGAAATTGATAATCATATAATTCTAGCCTCTCGATTCACAAAACTACTCCTAACTATTCAATTAGATATGAACCAATCCTAAGGATAATTAACTCACAATTAATATCCCTGTTTACTTATGTATTAATCTAATATTTACAGGTCTATTAAGTTGCCAACTCTTGTTGCGCACCTTAACTGTAACATCTCGATTCCAACGGGAAGGATAAAATGAGAAATTGGAGTGATTAGTGAGGGGTTAGAAATGTTTTACTTATTCATTCATATTGTGACATATTTGTAAGGTGATAAATGGCATTGTTGCACATGAGAATATTGTACATGCATACATTGACATTCCCGGTCTACTTGATTAACTGTCATTGGTCAAGATTTTTGTGAATTTTGGGTTATTGATTGAGAAAAATTATTTGGAGAATGTCATTAGTCATTTTATAATATTAGAGAATTTTAGGAAATTTTCAGGAATTTTTTTTAGGTTAAAACCGGACTAGGAAAAATGTTGTGGTCAGACCGACCGAAAATGTGGAATTGAATTTATTTCCAATAGTATTGAATTATGGACTTATGGCTATAGGGATTATTGGACAAGTGTTTATTGTTGAAATTTGGGCTAAAAATGATTAATGGGGAAGGATTAATGTGAACTTGACACATGGCTTGATGTTAGCCATGTAAGTCATTAGTTAACTTAAGCATAAACCTTCATGAAGCTTCCTAATTGCTATTCCACGACACCTCCCCTTTTAAGCCACTTGATATTGTTTTATTGGGAAATTCTCTCTTCTCTCTTCGTGGATCACCTTCTTCCTCTCCTTGTGTTATGATTTCCATCATTTTGGAGTTAAGCTATCATCTTGGTTTCTTCATCATCTCACCTTGCTCTTGTTGTTTTCCATCAAAAGAACTTTCTCACCTCTCAATGATGATTGTCGATGGTGTTAAGTGGAGTTAGGGTTTGATGTTGTCTTGGAAGACTTTGAAGATCTAGTAGTTAAATCAAGTAAGTCCTATGTGTTATGTGTTGATTATTGCATAATTAAGGTGCAAATGACACTTGAATCATGTTTGCATAAAGTTCATGCATGTAACTTTGATTGATGGTTATAAGTGTTTATCTTGTGTTTGAATAAGTATGTTAAGTCTTATGAATGGGAATGAATTGCTAGAGTAGAGAAATTGAATGAAATATGGAAATGGGGAAATGAGAAGTATATGTATGACTATATCTTGATTGATTTGTAGGAGAGTTATATGGTATGGTTAATGATGGTTCATGATATGTTGTAAATTATGGCTTGAATAGATTGAGCATGTTCAATAAAGGATTGTATATATATGTGTGATTATGAATTGGTTATAAAGGATTGCTTGTTGTTGCATTGGAAGTTGAATGAAGGAATGGAAATGAGGAACTAGGTATGGATTGAGTACCAATTGAATAATGACTTACTTGTGTGGTTTAGACCTCATTTTGAGTAATTTTGATGCAATGAAGAGTATGACATGTTTATAAATGGCTTTTGGTTATGTTGAATACATGATGATGTTGTTATGAAGGATTGGATAAGGATATATGTCACTAAGATGTCTGTGATCAATTGGAGGATATGATTTAGAAATGTTGCGATAATACTTGAAATGGTTATGTAGATGGTAAAGGCTAATTGAGATTAAAGGATTTGAATGTAGAGGAAAATTGGAGGAAATGGTTGATGTTAAAACTTGTGAAATTGAAGTGATTTGAATGAAAATAAGTTAAGGAAGAAGAATGAAGAATGGGAAGGGATTGGATGAATTTGTGCAATTAGATGAATTGAATTGTTGTTTGTGATATCTTGACATGATTTGAGCTGAAAAGAATGGCTTTGAGAAGATTAGAATTGTGTTTAATGAATATTTGGAAATTGGGAAGTTAGGAAATTTTGAAGAATATTGGACCAGCTTGTGTCCGTCAAACGGACACGTATGTCCGCTTAACGGACAGGTTAGGGAAACGGTGTCCGCCAAGCGGACACGTGAGTCCACTTAACGGACAGATTCGGGTGGAATAGTGTACTTTGTGCAATTCATGTCCGTCGAACGGACATAGAAGTCCGTTTAACGAACACATTCGGGTGAAATGGCTCATTTGAGGATTCATGTCCGTCGAACAGACATGGAGGTCCGTTTAACGGACACATTCTGGTGAAAATGGCTCATTTGAGGATTCATGTCCGTTGAACGGACATGGAGGTCCATTTAACGGACACTCTCGGGTGAAATTGGCATGTTTGATGGATCTGTGTCCGTTTAACGGACATGCTTAAATAGTTTTGAGAAATTGGGATTTTTGACCATTTTAAAGGCTAAATTGAATTAGACGGTCCTCATGGAAATTATAGGTCTTGAGATTTTCTTTCTAATGGTCCATGATTGGGATTATACTGAATGTATAGTGAAAGTGATGGATTGGAAATCTGGGAATGGTCATGCATGCATTGTACATCTTTCCTCTTAATCATGTACATTATTATATTGATATTGTGTAACTTGTAATTGGTAAATGTGTTATGTGATTATAGAGGGTCAATTGGATCGTCACCCTCCAGACGTTGCCGGATCTTCCAGGCACTAGCTTTGGAAGCAGCGGTGAGTGACTGAGATGGTTTTCGTTCAATAATTATATGTCTAATGT
>JAOQMR010000213.1:21241083-21255693 GCA_027563865.1 Erythroxylum pelleterianum
TAAGTTTTAACAACCAATTAATCAACATCAACAATTTAACTTTAAAGTTTAAATTTAAAACATAAGGTTAACCATAAACACCAAATTATCATTAAATAAAATACATGTACAATTAAACATTTCAAATTATCAAACTCAATCTCAATTCCCAAATTCAATTGCTCAAACTCAAATTCAGTTTTATTGATCCATGATTCACCAATTCAATATTAATACAATAATAAATCACAAGCCAATTTCCACCATTAAATAATCAATAAATCACCATTTCAAATTTAATTTCTAATTGACTTCTAATTTCCAATTTCAAAATGCAAAATGCCAAAATCTAATTCCAATTCCAATTTTAATGTACAATCCAATTCCAAATTTAATTTCCAATCCAATTCAAAAATTCAATTCCAATTCCAATTCCAATTCCAAATTTTGATTTTCAATCCAATTCCAATTCCAATTCCAATTCCAATTCCAAATTTAATTTCCAATCCACTTCCAATTTCCAATTCCAAAATGCTAAAATTCAATTCCACAATCCAATTTAAAACTTCCAATTTCGGTTGAATTTAATAACTCACAATTTCGGTTGAATTTAAAACTTCACAATGTCGGTTGATCCGAAATCAACTTATCAACAACATCCAAAATTCCAAATCCAAAAAATGAAAATCCAACCGAATTCTACATCCAATATTTTGCCCAAATCCATTCGGTTAACCTCATTCTCCACCGAAATCCACTACCAAAATTTCCCCTAAATCCAACAAAATAACACCAATTTTCAACCTCCAATCTACCATATTCCAACAATCAACACAATCACAGAAGCAATCATTGTCAAAATGCATGAAAAATGAAACCAAAATAAAAAACACACACCCCAAAAACTATCGGGTCTTCGGTGTCAATCTGGGTCGACGTCGTCGTGTGCTCCGGTGGAGCTAAGCTGGTCGTGCCGGCGACAAGGAGGAGCGATTGGCGACAAGGAGGATGACGAGGAGCGAAGGCGGCGACAAACCATCGAGGACGACGAGGAGGACTGGAGAACAAACCACCGATCGAAGACGAAGGAGGAGGACTGGTGACCACGTCGATGGCGAGGAGGGGATGACGAGGAGACGGCGAGACGAGATCCGAGGAGGGAGGAGCAACGGCGAGGAGAAGAAAGAGAAACTGAAGAAGAGAGAAGAAGAGTCCAGAAGCAGAAGGTAGGGGGAGGGGGGTAGATTTTTTAAGTTTAACTTTTCTTTTTTGCAATTTGGTCCCTGGACAATTCCAATTTTTTCGAAATTGTCCGAAAGTTTCCAGAATTGTTGGTACCGGCCGATACCGACCAAAATTTTCGACTGGAATATTAACAGCATAATACTCACAACACTGCAACAACCCCTAATCCTAATGTCACATTTCATGTTGCACATCCAATCATGGAGGTTGCAAACCATGTTCTCCATGAACATATAAATTATCAGTACAATTCTCACTCCATTCAATTGAATTATTTTATTCTTTAATCCCAGTTTTCAAGCATACCATATCTTCAAATCAGTTATGCACTCAGTCTATCAAAAATTTGTTGGTTTATGTGTTAATATGAAAATATATTTATGATATATTTAATTTAAAATATTTTTTCTTTATATCCTATGGTCAATCGGTTAAATTATAGTTTAGTGACAATTATTTAAAGACATTCTTTATCTTTTACATGTTTAGATGTATATGATAAAGTCTATGAGATAATTATACATTGCAAATGAATTTATAATGAGATGAAAATATGAAATTCATATTGTATTTATGTATTATCTCTAAATTATTCCTAGTCATTGCTATATTAAGACTGAACATTAATAAAACGTAAAAAGACTAGCACACATTTTTCTTTTCCTTGTGAAATAAGTAGTCGATCTCATAGATTAAAGTATAGAGATACTTAAACAAATATATCGGTGCTTCTCAGAGAACAAGTTTAATGAACTAACCCAATATAAGAAATTCATTTGGAATATTACTTGTATATCTATGAAAAATTTCATTGTGATGATTATATAAGAGATCCTTTGACTTGAGATCTTCAAAGTTATCTTGTATAGGGATTGCTATATTTTGATACTACTTATGACATATTCTAATCTAGGGTAGTTCAGTCGGTAGGTATTGAATGTAACATAAACTATATAAAGGTAGTTGAGTGATCAAGATATGATTCATCACCCTAAAGTAATTGGGGAGAAGGTTATATTTTTTATTAATATACATTCAAAAGATCTTTGGCCAAGGTATAATGACGTTTTGCAAGTAATTTACAAATATCATTAATTGAATCAATAGCTAACAACAGAAAACTAATATGATTGAACTTAAAATAGAGTAGATATTAATTTCATATTTTATGTCTAATTGAAACATTATATGAAGAAAAAATTGAATTATACAGAAAAATCATGCACAAAAAGGTTAGTCTAAACCACTTTGAAATTCCTAAATATTTTGGTGGTCATAATGTATTGCTAGATGTCATTCTTGATCTATGATTTAAATTGTTTAATTGGATAATTAAAGATAAACTGAAAGAAGTTTTAATTTATCTAATTCTAATTCTAATTATGAATTATAATTATTGTCAATATTTAGGAATTTGATGGGTCTCACATAAAGAATAAGTTGAAGAGAACAATTATATTTTAATCAAGTTGGACTTGACTGTAAAGTTTGAGAAACTTTATAATTGAATGTGAGATATTCAATATATAAGGATTAATTTGAGATATTATATCTTATTTGGGCATAATTAGTATTTAATTATAATTATCTGTATTTCTAATTAAATTTTTAATTGAAATTAGAATTTAATTTCAATTAAATTACTAAAATGTTCAAAACTTATTATAAATAGGCTTAAGTTCTTATGGAGCTAGCATTTCTTGCTTAATTCTCTCAGTAAGAGTTATAGAGTTCACTCAACCTGTTCTGTAGATACCATTAGAGATCAGATACTTGTGCCCCTATGGTGGTTGAGATAGATCAATATCATAAATGGTTTGAGGGATATGACAAGAATATGATTAAGTTTTGGAATATATGACGAATTAAGATTCATGTTTTATTATGATTTACGTGTTAATCAGTTTATAGAATTAAAGTGATCTTAGTTTTTGGAAAATCAAAATACAAAAAACTTTTGTAATTATTCGGCTGTAGTTGGGATTAGATCTCATCCGAATTTTCTAACAATGATATCATAGTAGACTTTAATTCTAGAATTTAATTAAAATTTTTGATTATTATTGATCTTAACTTTTGGAATTGAAATTAAAGCCTTAAAAATCAGATTTAGATTTGATTAATTTTAATCTAAAAAGGTTATATTAAAATTTCATAGAACTTTAAATCTAATTCAATTTAGAATTAAAATGTCAAAATGATTAATAATTGTTTAAGAGTTAAACAATATATTACACAATACATGAATAAGAAACCCAGAAACTGAGAATAAGATTAGAAACCCATAAAATTGTGGCTGCTGAAAAGACCATGTTCGTGGCGTGTAAAATCTGGAAATTATAAACTTTGTTGTTTATGGATTGTTGTTAGATCATTTCCTACCAGTAAGCTTATCACCTTATTAACATAAGGCCAGTTAGTCCACAATGGCGAGGAATGTCATTATCTAAGCAAATATTCCAAAAAGGCCTTCAATGATTTGAGTTTCATGAATTTTTTGAAAGTTATCTTTGTTCATGTTGGGCATTTTTCAACATTCGTCAGCGTAGGAAGGCCCACCGAGCAAAGCAGCCCTTTGGGAACTAGAAGTGGACACAACCATCCAAAGGGAGCTTTAACATGGTGGAACCTGGGATTGGTTCAAAAAGCTGGGTTTTGTGTTTTTGTTTGCTTGTTGTGCCGTTGGTGGATGGATGGTTTGTGTCGTGTGGAGGCTACTGCAAGGGCATCTCGCTGCAGCTTCCTAGTCAGGGTGGCTCCATTGGACAACTGGGTGCGTGAGAGCGATAGCAGCAGTGTGAAGGTGCAACGAGGAGCAACTAGTGGCTGGGAGTCGTGATGACTATAGTAAAGGAATAACCAGTAGGTGACAAAACTTCCTTACGATGGCTGGGAAAGTGATGGTGACATGTTGGAGAAGGAGATGTTGCTGGTCACATACAAGCTGGTGGCAGAACCAGTGGCAAGACATTGATGGAGAAGGTGTAAGGCTGGCAGTAGTAGTCTATCACACATCACAAGCTAGAGTGGCGGGACGTTAATGGAGAAGGCTTAAGGCTGGTAGGGATGGCCAAATCGGCTCGGTGCCCGATTTTAGCCTAGTTTGAATAGGTCATAGGCAGGCCATGGGTTGACTATGGTCTGCCAAATCGAATCATGGGCAGGCCCAACCTGACTATTTCTTCAAAAACTGAGATATATAACGGGTCAAATTTAGCCCAACCCGTCCATGGCCTGTCGGGCCAGGAGTCAATTAGTCCGTGGTCGGGCAGGGCCATGAGTCGATCAGACCGGCCTCGAGGCACATAGGCTACTGCTCATGACCAGGCCCCGCCCGACCCATTGACATCCCTAAAGGCTGGCAATAGTAGCTTGTGGCAATAGCCATAGTATGGTCTTATTAGCAACTAGGGTTTTGTCATGTATGTGATTGTAAACGAAGGAGAGGGGTGTTTGGAAACTGGGTTAGGAAAGAGTGTGTTTTGCGACTTGAAAATTTTATTCAAAGTCTGAAATAGGCTTATTCTAGAACTGAAATAGAGGGTGTTGGTAATTGATTTAAGTTTGATTTAATCTAAGAATAAGTCATTCTAAGTTTAGAATAAGGGTTGTTTGGACATGTGACAAACTAGAAAATTGTAACTTATTTAATTTTTGGATTAAAGTAATTATAAGATTAAATTAAGTTATTTTAAAATTTGGAATATTAGTTTCCTAATTTAACCAAGTTCCAATCATAATTTTAATTTTTTCAAAATTAACATTCAATTATAAAATTATATTAATTATTTTTTTAGTATGATTAAGATTAATAATTAGATTGATTCCTAATTAATTTTAAAAAATAGTTTCTAAAATTAGCATTAATTATCAATTAGATTGAAATTAATTAATTAGACTCTTTAAAATTAAGAAAATTGTTTTCTTAAGTAATTAAGAACTATGTTTCTTTATTAAATTTATTTATTTCAATTTGACTGAAATAAATGAAATTTATGAATTTATTCTTTTACAAAATTATTATTCAATTTATTTAGAAATTGTTTCTTTATTTATAAATAATATGTTATTTGATTTATTAGAAAGATTATTTTCTTGATAAAAGTTTTCATTTATTAATTAAGAAAAGGAGCTTTCTTTAATATTTTTAAAAAATAGTTTTGTAACTTATTAAAGAAATATTTTATAATTAATTAAGAAATCAATCACTAAATAAATAATATAAATGACCTTCTTAATTAAATTTAAAAGTATTTTATTTAATTTTGAAAGTAATTTCTTCTTAATATTAGAAAATAAATTTCTAATTAAGGAAAAGTATACTATGGAAAAAAGAGCTTTAGGCAACAACATGTTTGCAACAGTTTAAAGCTGTGTTGTTAAAATTAATATAACATGACATATTCTAAAGTATTGCCTTTAATGGTATTAAAAAGCAACAATAATAATATTTTGTTACTACATATAAGAAAAGGCAACAAATTTTTAAAATTTTGTTTTTTCAAATTTTTTTTAAAAAAGGTTGCAATACATATAAGAAAAGTATTGCCTTTTAAAGATAGAAACTAATCTTTACAAAACAACAGGTTCCAATTTTTTAATTAAGATTCCAATCAAAAAATAAATTCAACTTTGGTTAAAAGGTTATGAAGTTTAGGGGCAAAAGTGCATGTAGCACCCCACTCCCGCAAGACACGTATTCGACATCATTAGTGATATCTGAGTCCGTGCCCCGCGAGGTTGGCATGCTAGAACACTCAATCAGTCATAAATTGGTATAAATTTTTTTAAAAACAAACATACACACCTGTTTGCAGAAATCAACATTCAAATCGAGCCCACTTTATTCGTAGACTTTTTCAATCATAAAAATACAATCAACAAATTTTCAATAACCGTTTGGGCCCTTTCACAAATACAAAACACTTTAGTCATAATGTATTTACGTTACAACATATATCATATACACATTTTACAACACTTTTGGAATACATAATTTGATACAAAAGTTGCGAACTATACAATTCAATACAAAAATAAAGAAATACAATGTAGACGCGAACCGATCCCGACTTCTATCCCTTACTTACTATAGGTATACTTTCGTTTATCTAACGGGATATTCTTCTGATCCTGAAAAATAATTGCAAATTTTGGGTGAGTTTTGCGAACTCAGTGAGGTAACCATTATCAATGATTCACTCAATTCATGCAACACATCATTTCATATAACAAATATTTCACAAAATTGCACTTTACATCAGTATCACATTTTCACTTAAGCACAAGCAAATTGGCATTTCAATCCAGCAAACATACTTAACAAAATGCGTACGAAATGCTCATGAGACACTTTTTCAATTATTACGTTGTTGTAACCGAGTGCCTGAACTGTTCCATATCTATTTTGAATACCGGGCTTATCAATAACTGTCCCTTATCCGATGAGGATATATGATTCATTTTACATAGTGAGCCTTAGGTTCTTAATCACTGTCTGAGCTCGAGGCTCTTTTCACATGTTAAGTTTTAAGCTCTGATTAGTGGCTACTCTGGTCACAACTCTCATTATCTGATCATGCATTCATGTATGGAATGCTTTGGTGACAATCAATCATATTATGAATCGCATAATTCGTCACATTCACATACAAGTAGCACTTCAATATACATTCCCAAAATCATAGTTATCGGACCTTCTGTCCGAAAATCAACTCAACCAATTCACATTCATTCATCATTCAAAACATATTTTAAGCAAACAATAATTGAGAGAAACCGTCTAGGTTACTCACAGTATGCTCCAAATTAGCATTTGCTTCCAAATTCTGGAAACGCCTTAATGCGGACTTCTAATCTGCACAACCCATTTATGTAATACACACATTGCATACACACATTAATAACTTTGCACAATTATATGCATTCATTTATGCACATGTGTGTGTATGGAATATGTACGATGTATGTTCATGACAATCCTGAGTATATTATCAAATTTCACATTTTATCACATTCTCAATTTTTTTGCATCATTTGCTTTCAAAAAAACTCATTTCTCGTTCATTTTTACTAGATACACTTTACTTCTTATTTTGAATCACAACTTTAATCATATGGACCACTTCATCTCCATTAAACACATGTCTTTGGTACTTTAATACCAACAATTCACTCATTAATGTTATTCCAACATTACATGATCACACATTATCAAAACTCTCAATTCTTCTTATAGATTCTCCAAATTCCAAATCTTCGAGTCTATTTTCCATGATCAATTAGACAATGCAAATGAAGTAATTTGACAATTCTCTCTTCTAGAAGAATGTTCTCCATTGTCTTAAGTTCTAATGAAACTAAGATCATTCAATTTGGTTCTGTACTCCAAATGTTATACTGCAATTAATTTGAACTGTTCATAAGCTAAAACATTATCCTATACTCAGCTTTAATTCAAAAATCTGGACTTTTAGAGACATAATTCAAATTTGATCTCTTCATACAAATTGTAGCCTATGTCTTTAGTTTAATCTAAATTAAGAATCATCTCATTTAGATCGCTACAGATCAAGTTATTGTCAAAACACCGAAGCATGGTTAGTGATAATACTCCAGTCATGAAGTTTCAGAATTGTTCATCATTTTCGTTCCAATTCAATCAATCAATCTCTTCTAAATGATTTTAGATAGTTATAATTTTTGGTGGAGATGAAGATCAATGCCTTACGAGTCTAATGGTCTAAGTCTCATGTCATTTGGAGGTCGGACAAAGAAGATATCGCCAAAAAACCGAAGGATACTCAACAGCCAAACATCAACCTTCAAAGTTGCGATCGTGCATGGCCAAATTTTCGCAAAAGTCGCGATCGTGCAAACACGAAAATCGCAATGTTGCACGATCGCGACTTTCCCCTAGTCGCACAACTCTCCTTCAAACCTCCATATCTTTTGATCCAGAACTTCAAAAATTATCAAACTTTATATCAATGGAAAGCTAAAAGAATGATCTACAACTTTCATGAAGACTATTTTATCAAAATCTTCCTAGATCAGTATAGTTTAATTAAGGAAGGTCAGATCAAACTTTTACCTCTCTTTATCTTTTCTTTTATACTAAACCAACTTCTCTAACTTATTTGATTTAATCATCTCAAGTAGATACTTATTCAAGTATACCTAATTTCAACTCAAAATCATCCATACACATTTCATATTTCCTACTTGATCATAAACACTCAAAATATAACACATTCTTATACACTCAAAACAGAACATAACATATACATTCATCCAACAGTGTACTGTGCCCAGTCCTCAATTTCATGTCAAATTTTGAGACTCTTAAAGATAGAATTTAAATTCGATGTTTTCATGAAAAATATAGCCATATGTCGCTAGTTTAATCCAAACTAGGAATCACCTTATTTCGATAACTAAAGAAAAAGTTATGGCTAAAATATTGAAGCATACTAAGTGAATATGTTCCAATCCATCATTTTCAAACTTTCCAGATTTTACACCTAACACAAATCGTACAAAGATCACATTTTCTACTCCCTCTACTCCTCATTCTCAACTACATTTCAACACTCATCCATTAACACAACAAGTCATAAACACATTTCTATACTCATCAACTTACAATTCTCATTAAAACATCGATCCTTTTCACAACCAATCCATCTTAAAAACATATGTAGCATAACTCATAGTTTCTTACTCATTATATACAACATCAATCATCCATAAAACAACTCCTAGCTCATTATTTAGCATTTATTTGAAACAAAACATCAATATATATATATATATATATATGCTCATTTCTTCACCAAAATTTTAGCATATACAAAACTCCTTGTCATGATCATTCAACCTCTAAAACATCTCTATAGATCATTATTCATCAATAAAAGCAAGAAATTTACATACTCTTCATCATTCATGACACACACATACACAAAACACCATTTCATGTCATTAACCTCTAACTATCATCGTAAATGCTTCATTTAACAAAACCCATGATATTTAATAAGCTAATTACTTGATTTTTGCTTATAATCCTTCAAACTCTTCAAGATCTCACTTAACCCGAGCTTCCCTCTCTTACACGCGCATCATCATTTTAGGGTGGTACGGTTGGGTGTTTAGTAAGAAATGAAGAGGACAATAATTCTTGAAGAAGCAAAGTGAAAAAGTTAGACAAAGTTCAACATGATGAGGGTGAGAGTGAAGTGTCGTGAGTGAGGAAGAGAACACATGAAGAAGATAAAGAAAAGAAGAAGAAGATGGAGAAATGGAGCATGTCTCGTAAAAGACAAGTGAAAGACCCATATTTTTGTAAAGTAATCAACTTTTATAAATAAAAATAAACTAATTAATTTTTATTTAACAATCTTTTTTAAGTAAACTTTAAATTTTTCAATAAGGAAAATCTTTTTTTAATCAATTTTCAAAATTTTCAATTTTATTCAATCTTTAACTAATTTTATGAGAGTATAAGTTAAACTTTAAAGATCTTGTCTTACCGATTTAAATTTCGATCCACTTATGAAAACATTATCTACAATTGTTCTCTTCCATTTGTTAAGATGATAATTTAATATATCGTGATGTCAAGGTTTTTTTTTTTGGGATAAGAGGGAAGAAAACAGATTACAAAATGAGCCAAAGGAGACAAAGTCCCGAAATATCCTCTAGAAGGATAAATTAGCACCCAATGGGTATAATATTTAGATAAGCAAGGCCTAGCGCAAATTGCTCCGCATAGTTCGCTAGCCAGTCAACACACCTGTTACTCTCTCTATAAATATGCCGAGGGACAATAGTCCAATTCCGAACAAATAGTTTGTGATGTCAAGTTTTTGTTGGTGCATGTAAGTTTGCGATGGTTTCACAAATAAGAGGATGTAATCCGAATTTTGATACCCATTCCAATAGGATTTTTATCTTTTGGAAAAAGAAAGGGGTTAATTACTCCTTTACCTTTTGTATTTATATTCTAATATAATTAATTATGCCTAGGAGACAAGTAATTAGCTATAGTTAATCACGAATGGTCGGTCGTATAGTCTTACCCAATTAGAAATTAGGGAATAAGGCTATAAGTTTCTAAATGATGGAAACATAAAATTCATTATGCCCCCTTTAGAACCCAAAATCATGTGATCATGTTAAACCCTAGATTATGGTGTGTCTGAATTATCAGGTTGAAATCAAATAGCTCCAGTTGCCCAGTCGATGCTTAACACTTGGCCTTCACCGTCCATCTCTTTCGGCAATCACGGCCAAGTGCGAATGAAGATTAGCGTTCAACAGATTATGAAATGAACGGTTGATACTTTGCCTCAGATCCAGATCCAACGCTTTCTGAGTTTAAAGCTTTAGTAAATTAAAAGTATACTAGAAAACCCTCTTAAAACACTTCAGATAACCCCGAAATTACTCTTTTTTGCATAACAATCTTCAAAGAAAGAATAGGAATTTTATGAGGCACAGCCTTCATGTTCATGCACTGTTACCAGCCAATCAATTCCCCAAAAGGGAACAAACAAACAAACAAACCAAATCAAGTAGAAATAATTACATGCTTAACAAATACCAGAATTAATAAAAGAACACAGAATGTTGGAACCAGAATAATGTTTTGATCCTTCAACTCATAATAAGACTATTTGATCCAATGGGGTGTTTGTGTTTCAGCAGAATTCTTAGCTGAGCCTTTTGGCACTCCAGTTTTGCACCCCAAGGCCTGTTTCGGGATCCCACTGCTCGAATCACTCTTGGGAATTCAACGAACCCTTTGATCCCTCGCCTTATGTGAGGATTCTCGGGCTCTGGCGACGCCCTTCGATGAGCTGCTATCGATGAAGCACCGCTAAAATTATCGCCTAGGGATGGATATTTTTCTCTTAGCGCCGCCTTTGTCGATTCTCTTAGATCAATGCCACTATTATCGTCACAGGATCTTTCGTTAAAAGAAAACTTGGTCAACTTTCCAGGGAGATTACTAGAAGCGTTAGTTCCAAGTTCGCGCATTTTATGATCTTCGTCTTCTTGACTTATCTGTTCCATCTTCCATGTTGGCGACTTCCCGAAAGCTCTCTGTTTATTACCTTCCAGTTCTAACTGTAACAACTTCTCTTCGAAAAGAATCTTTGCATCTGCCAACTTTATTTGCACTCTTTCTTCTCTGAAAACTTCAGCCATCCTTAACATCTTTCTCTCCTCATCCATTTCCTTCTTAATGTTCTCGATTTCCATTTTATCAGATGAAATTTCTCTAGCAAGCTGTTCGCAAACTTTCTCAAGTGCTCGTCGCCCTCTCCTCTCTTCTGCAAGTTCTTTGGCCAATCTCTTGTTTATAATATCCGCTTTCCTTCGTGCCTTGCGCTCATATTCAAGCTCAGCTTTCAAATCCTTGATCTGGGTTCTTGCAATGTCGAGCTCATTCTCCATTTCAGGCCCACAGAAAGTCAGATCCCGGTAGGAAGCTGCAAGCTTTCGAGTTGAGGTAGGAAGGTGCTGATTATGAAGATTAAGCTTGTTACTTTGGTAATGTTGATGGAGCTGACGCTCAAAATTATAAAATGGATTCTCGTACAATTTCCAGCTAGGGAGAGTGGTGGAGAGCTCTGAGGGGATAGATTCATTCATGGGATTATCTGGGCTACTGATCATCATCACTGTCACTTCCCCCATGCTTTTTTCTTCCGTTGCTTTCTTTTCTTGGTAGCTTTTTCTAGCCTTTCTTGATCTCTCCTAGTGGGGATTTTCCATCCATCAATTGTGTAGGCCCGCAACCCGTTGATCTTTCAATTAACATTGGTCTGAAGATAAGTGGGATCGTGAAAAAGGCAAAGACCCATCACATGCACCTCCTATTCATTAATTACTACTTACTGCTACTACATCCCCAACTAAAGTCTACGGTCTCGACTCGAGTCACTTTTTTTTTAATTATTTTTAAATTCAGTTCACATCTCCCTCTCTCTCTTATATACGTGCTAGTAGAGGCTCATAATGTCTGCCATGCTTTTTCACCGGCCTATCGGTCTTTATCCTATTCAGGTTCCTGAACATCGGCCCAATGCAAGCCCCACTCGGCAATTACTCGATGACCGTGCAATGTCAGAGCAGATATGAAGTTGCATAACCCGGATAGTTTTCAGGTGTACAAATTATAATCTTGAATTGGTTCCATGATGTTCACTTGAAATGTCAATGCCAACATTTAGACTCAGCCCTGTAAAAATTGGTGAAGCTTCTAATGTCTAAACATATTCCTTCAGTGCAAAAGGCCTAAACTATTCTTGTAGGGAGAACTGGACAAAATTGCGGGTTCTCTATTATCCAATGATGAAACCCAAAAGCTTTAGTGAACAATCATATCAGAACTGGTCTTAATGAACTTTTTACCATCCTACTTCAAATCAAATCAAATCTCTTTCTTCTTTTAACTTTAGCAGAGGAAGAACATGATGGTCTTAAAATAATCATCTATTCATTTCTATAGGGCCCAAGTGCAGGGAAGCCTTCAATTATAGTTTTCAATTCGTAATGTATTGCAACAGAACTTTTTTTTGATTTAGACCCAAGCTTTTGAATACCGTACCGTTTTGTTTTTTAATACTGTATCGTTCCGACCGAAAAATAGAACGGTACAAGTAGGCACTAATAAAAAATACCGGTTTGTATTGGTAGTTTTTGTTCGGTACCGGCCGGTATCGTAAACTTCCAAAACTCTAGAGGACCTATTTGCAAATTTCAAAATTATTTAACCCTAAATTCCCAACCTCCTGACTGTTTCAGCAGACGCTCCTCTCTTCTTTTCTGATTTCTGTGCCGCCTCCTCCTTTGTGTTCCCCTTGTGTCGCCGCCGCTGCCTCTTCTCTTCTCTTCTCTTCTCACAGTCACCGTCACGTCTAACCACTGGCGCACTACTCTGGCCCTCGCCTCCTTCGCTCGTCCTCCCTTGGCATCGGTTGAAGAAAACGCTTCATCGTTCCTCCACGTAAACTCGAAGACGCCACCACCTTCTCCGCCCGAGGTCACCGCACCGAAGCCACCGGAGATGGGCCGAGACTCTGACCCGTGACAAAACCCCGAGACCTGCCAAGACCCGAAGTTAGTTTTTTGAATTTTTTCTTATTTTGAAAATTTCATGCTTAATTAAAATTTTTGTTGTGTTGGAAACTTGGATTGGATCATCATCATTAGAATGTTGGATCATTGTGATGGATTTGTGTTACTAGATAATGCACGACGTTAGAGACTTGGATTGTATTTTTGTATTGTTGCGTGATCTGGAAATTGGGATTCTGAAATGTGGACAAAAAAACTCAATTACCCAAATCAATATAATGTGGTTCCGATCAGTGATTTATACCGCAAATAATTATTCTTAAAATAATTTCCTTTATTTGTTGATCGAATAAATTAGAACACATTTTTATACTTTTATTTGAAACCACATGCAAGTAAGGTTATTGTCGAGTCAAGGCATCTAAAGCCTAAAAAATTGATCTTCCACAGGCACTTTTACACTTAGATTTAACAATTGGAAACATTTGAGTAATCATTCAAGCATATACTGTTGGAAACAGCAACACGTGAGCTTGCCTTCCCCTTTCCAGTTTCTCGATTGACAGATGACAGTACCTCCTTCTGCTTGACTAGAGCAGTGGGCAGTCCTAAGCAAGGGCCTCGCTGACGGCTCATGCTTATGAATAACCTTTTAATTATAAGTTATTTTATTACAAAAGTAGGTATGAAATGAGTTACCATTTTTTAAAAAAATTTAAAGGAATTTATTTGAACACCAAACATCAATCTCAACTTAGTAAAAAAGATAACTTGGTCTGTCAGCATACATGCATGAACTTCTTTTTGAAATATAAAATAACAATGGAAGTGGGCATTTCGAAGTGAAATAGCTCTTGCTAAATGTCAAAATTCACAATTTTCTAATTAAAATTCAATAAAAGAAGTCCTTAAATTTGAGAATTTCGCATTAGCCTTATCTTCGTCAACACCATTTCTATCTAGGTAATAAACAAATCTCATATGTTCTCTCAATATCATTTTTCTTTTTTCTTTTTACTTTGAATTTTCTATTTTGTCAACAGCTCTTTTAATCCAAAGATTAGGTTAAAAAATTGAAATTTAATTATGAATATGATATCATTTTCAATTTAGGTAGAATTTTTTATTTTTGAATCGCAACACTGTTGGGTTTGGGTCCACTCCTAAGTGGAGCCCAAGCCTAACATATATAAGGTTTTTAAAAAACCTAAGAGAAGTAATGTAAGAGAGTGCAGCCGGTGGAGAAGTGCGAGAGAAAGAAGAAAATTTTTGTTTTTCTTCCAGTTTTGAACAGTA
>JAOQMR010000213.1:21278527-21309669 GCA_027563865.1 Erythroxylum pelleterianum
GGGGGTGTATAATTTCTATAGACAGAAGCTCCTCCTTTAACTTATAGAGGGCATTAATGTATTCTTAGTTAAAATTGAAAGTAAGATCCTTAAGAAGTAGGTTAGTTAAAGGTTTAACAATTTTAGAGTAATTTTTTGTAAAACACTGGTAGAAGCTAGCATGGCTTAAGAAAACCCGTCATGTCCTTGACAGTGTTAGTGGTAGTATCTTCTCAATTACATTAACTTTTGCCCTATCATCCTCACTTCTTTGCTTGAATACAAAGTTTCCTAAATCAATACCTTTCCTAAATACAAAATGGCATTTCTCCCAATTTAAAACTAGGTTAACTTCTTTGCTTCGTTGTAAAATTTTGGACATATTCGTTCCCCATTCATCAAAATTAGTGTCATAAATGAAGAAATCATCCATAAACACATATATTATTCTAAATAAAATTAAAAATTACATCATACAACATTAAGAAGTAATATGGGCATTATAAATACCAAAGGGCATTCTTCAATAGGCAAAGTTGTTATAAGGGCATATAAATGTGATCTTTTCTAAGTCACTAAGATAAATAATAATTTATAAGAAATGAAAATAATAATTCAGGCAGCGTAAATAAGAGTTATTTGCTAATTTCTCAAACATTTGACCAAAGAACGAATGGAGAAAATGATCATTTTGAGTTTCTTTATTTAACTTTCTATTTTCAATGGACATTATCCAACTGGTGACTATTATAGTGCGGATTAATTTTTTATTCTAATTATTTATCAAAGTCACTCCCCCTTTCTTAAGATTCACTTGGACTTAACTAACCCATTCACCATTAGAGATATGATAGATTATCTCAACATCAAGTAGTTTAAGTACCACTTTTTTAGCAACTTCTTTTTATGTTGGAATTTAACCTTCTTTGGTGTTTAATAGAGGGTTGGTAATAATCTTTCGTAAATATTACATGTATGCAAATAGATATGTTAATGCCTTTAATGTCATCAATAGTATGTCATATGATATCTCAAAGCAATCTAAGGACCCTTAGTAATTTTTTAGTTTTAATTTTAATTAGACTTGCTTTAAATTGCAAGACAAGTAGAATTCGGTCTAAGAAATTCATACTCGAGAATGGAAAGAAGAGCTTAAGTTCTATCTGTGGGACTGCATCTTCACTCTCATCATTTATAGAGCCATCATTCACTAAACATTCTTTAAACAGATCCATTTAATTATATAGCTAACTTCTCCCTTACCACCTAATTAATCATGCCACTTCTACAACAAAAATCTCTAAGAGAAGGATACTTAATTAGGTAAACACTTAATAATAACAGGTAAATTAATCACTAATACTTAAGGAAAGCTTTCATTTTTCATATTAGGAAAGGCCTTCCAAGGATGATGGAGATTTGAATATCCTCCTCGATCTTTAAAACAACAAAATCAACAAAATCGAAAAACATACCAACCTTAATAGTTATATTCTCCAACATACTTACTGAATACTTGATATAACGATCCTCCAATTATAAGGAAATAATGGTGGATTTAAATCACCCATCTTGAGCTTTTTAGAAATGGATAAAGGTATGTACGAGACTTACACTTGCCCTAAGATAACATAAACATACAATTAAAGCTTACATCAACAATAATACAAGGAATAGAGAAATCTTCAGAATATTTAAGTTTATGAGGAAACTTATTTTGAATTATGTTAATAAACTCCTCACTTAAAGCTACAATTGTATAATCTTCAAACTTTCTTTTATTAAATAATATCCCCTTTAAAAATTAACATAGGAAGGCACTTGTTTTTTTTAATTATCTATGAAGGGGATATCAATATAAAACTTTTAAAGTGCATTCTAAAATTTTTTCAAACTGTTTATTAAATTTATTTTAGCCAATCTTTTGGTAGAAGGAGTGTGTGGCTCATAAGGTGTAAGGAGAAGGAGTGTGTGGCTCATAAGGTGTAAGGAGAACATATTTGTTCCTTATTTTCTTCTCTTTAGTACCACTTTTCTTATTGGTTAACTCATCCTCATCGTTTTCTTGTCCTCAAACTCTCTCACCTTAGGGTCCTCTAATAACTCCTCAATACCGTAGCCTTGCAATATCTCTAATGTTCTTATGTTGGCTAAAAAGTTGATCAAGTGGTCTAATAGAAGAGTTGGCTTGTTGATCAATTTGGACTTTGAAAATCTTGTTATAGGTTGCTAAAGAGTCATCCTTAAAGATGAGCTACCTAATTACTTCAGTGAATTCCTCAGTTTGCTTTACTTTGTTTGTTAGAACTATTCTTAAGTAAAGACTCTAAATTGCACTTTTAAGTTACTAGCATGTTTTTGAGGAACATTATTAAATTTATGCAGATAGGAGAAGTTAAGATGATTTCTCTACCAAGGATTATATGTGTTAAAGAAAGATTTATTCTTTTGATTTATGCTATCGACATAATTAACCTACAAAATAGATGAATCTTGGAAAAATAAATTTCCTAGTTGATAATTAGTAGTTATATTTCCTAGAGATCTGCATACGTCATAAGAAATATTAGATTTTTGCACATAATTCACTATTATATGATCAAATTTCAAAGATAAAGCTATCAAACTTAGCAATAAGAAGATTAAGGCCATTGATATCATACTTTCCTAGTACCATCTTTGGAATGAATCTTTCATTTGATCATTAGTAATGGTTTTGATTGATGTTCTCATTCAAGTTATAGGCATCATCCATGATCTTGTTCATAATAAAACCATCAATAATAGCATCCATTGAGATCTTAGTGTTATAAGTCATTTAGTTATAGAATTTCTTATTAACAAAACACTTTTTAAGCCTATGATAGGGGTATAACATTAATATTTCCTTATACCTATCCCATTTTGTAAAGTGATTCACCATCCCTTTAAGCAAAAGTTCTAATCTAATTTCTAATTTGACAAGTTTTTCCTAGAGTAAAGTACTTGATAGGAAAATTTTAAGATAGTTGAACCCATGTTGTCATGGATCTTATTGGAAAGGTTCGTAGCTATGCTTTTGTTTTGCCCCTTTTTGAAAAAGGGAATTGTTTAATTTGATGGCATCTGGTGAGACACCATTAAGCTTTAGTGTGTCACAATACTTTAAGAAAATTGAGAGATGTATGCTTGGATCTTCAATGGGGAGAGCCCCAAACTAATTCTATTATACAATGGAGAGAAAAGAAGGTTTAACTCAAAGTTTTTGGCTTCAATATTAGACCTTGTAATACCCAAACTAATCCCTTAAACACTTTGTGTGGAAAAATCCTTTAAGATCTCATGTTTTATAAAGTTATTTTTGCTTATTCAACCTCTGTTTATCTTTAAAGTCTCCTTTTTATATGTAGCATTCAATCCATATTAAGGTTTGGTTCAACAAGATTCACACTTTTTTTGTTTGTAATAAATAAGAAGTTAAGTGCAAAAGAGATATAATAGAGAAAACTTAGTTATTGTTAATAAAATAAAGGAAAATAAAAAGTCTAATCTAATTAATTTATAAATTAAATTAGTATTAGCCTAATCCTTGATAATAACGCCAAAAACTTAATATATGTTATGTTTTAATTGAAAGCATATGATATAACTATAACTGGCACTAATGAGTATAGGTCCATCCCATGAGGACTAGTTGCTAATTTCTAATTTATTATAAACTTAATTATCTAGAATATCAAATAATATTGAATAGATAAAAATTAATGAATAATTTCAAATAACCAAATTGAAAAGTGATCAAGTATAAAACAATCTATGAATAAACTATATCAAGGTAAGATATTCCCTAAGAACTTTCCTATATTTTGCCTTCAGTTCAATTTAGTGAACAACAATAGTTCCTTAGATAGGCAAGAATTACTAAGTTATAATTATATTCTTTTCTAAGAAAAATCTAAATTCTTATCAAGTTAATTGAAATCATTTTCTAGTCAAGATAACTAAAGAATTTATTAATCTAATTAATGAATTCTCACGATAAGTTTTACCCTAGCTTAGAAAGATCACACAATTCTCTCTTGAGTATGCCATTTAACTACTAAAAAATTAAAATGGGATCTAATTTTGCACATAGTAGAATAACAAGGAAGATTTTTTGTTTGATTTTCAAAAACTAAGATTACTTAAAGTTTATAACATGATTAACACATGAACATAATAAAACATAGATCATAAGTTCATACCCTATTATATAGCATGGTAGCATGATTCTTTTCTTAAAGTTTATTTTGGACAGTTCGTGAAATTAATTCATTATAACCACTGTAATCGTACATATGCCAGGCCTCTAACAGTATCTATATGAACGTGTAGAAAGAACTCTATAAGTGGTACAAAGAGGGTTAAGAAAGACATATTATCTCTTATAGAGTCTAAGTAAATATATAATAGGGCTTAGAACTTTTAGTAATTTAATTCAAATAAATTTCTAATTTCAATTTGAACTACAACTAATTCAAATTAAATATTGATTGAGCCCAAATAAGATTTAATATCTCATATTAGTCTTTATTTATTAAATATCATATATTTAATTATAAAGTTTCTCATATTTTATAATCATGTCTAACTTGAAAAAATACCTTTTTTCTTTTTTCATTCGTTTTATGTGTGTGACTTATTAGGTTCTTAAATATATTGGCAATGGATATAAATTATAACTATACATAATATTTAATATTATATAAATTAAACACCTTTAACTTATCTTTCATTCTTTAATTAAGTTTATATCCATATATTAAAATTGATGTTTAGTAATAGATTATGACCAGTCAAATAGTAGGAATGTCAAAGTAGTTTTGATTAACTTTTTCGTACAAGATTATCACATATAACTCAATTATTTCATCATATTATGTCCTAGTTAGAGAGAGCATATAATTTTAGTCTATTTAAGTTCAGTCATGTTAATTATCCATAATTAATAATTAATGAAATTTGAAAACACTTTTCAAAGTCTCATTCCTCTTTCGTTAAGGACCTTTTGAATCAACACTATTCGAGAACAATGAAATATTTTTTATAATCACTTTAGAGTAATGATTCCTATATTGATTACTCAATTACTTTCATATAGTTCATATTATATTCAATGACTACCAATTAAGCTATCTTTGAATAAAACATTCCTAAGTAGTATAAAAAATAACGACCTTATATGAGATACTTTAGAGATCTTAAGTCAAGGGATCACTTAAACAATCATCATAATGAGAATTTTAATAGATATACAAGTAATATTCTAAATGGAATTCTCATATCCGGTTAGTTTAGTAAGTACTCACATGTTTGATTAAGCATCTTCATACTTTAATATATGATATCAACTATTTTCTCCATAAAGAATAAACATAACATGAACTAATCTTTTTACATTTTACTAAAGTTCAATTTCAATATAATAATGAATAGGAACAATTTATGAATAATATATAAATATTATATGAATATTATTGAAAACGTGCCAAAATATCTGTAGATTGGATTAGGATGACTTTATCTTTTGGATAATTATTTTTGTTTTTGTGACCTAGTCTTTAGGATGTTGTTCATTTTGTTTTTTTTAGATTAGTGAGTTGTTATTTGAGGTATTGTTATACTCTAGCTTTATCATCTTGAGGGATTTATGAGTTGAGTGAAACCATAACGGAGGTTGAAAATATATCCACAACTGTTGCACCGCTAGTTTTTGATGGTGACAACTATGAAGCATGGGCTATGAAGATGGCTATTCATCATGAAGCTCTGGATCTTTGGGAGATTGTAGAAGAAGACTATAAAGTGTTTCAATTATCCGAAAATCCTATAATGGCTCAACTAAAGAATCACAAAGAGAGAAAGACAAAGAAGTCCAAGGCAAAAGGTTATCTTTTTTCAGCTATGTCGATAGTTATTTTTACAAGAATTCTGAATCTACAATCTGCTAAAGATATTTGGGATTAGCTCAAATATGAATATTAAGGCAATGAAAGAATCAAAGGTATGTAAGTCCTCAACTTGATCATAGAATTTGAGATGTAGACCATAAAGGAGACATAAACTGTTAAAGGCTATACTAACAGATTGCTAAGCATTATTTATAAGTACAACTTTTTGGCAAGGATTTTATTATAGGTAAAACTTGCTCAATAAGTTTTTGGTATCGTTTTTAGGGAATTAGCTTAGGACTAGTTGAATTCCTTTATTCTGAGGAATTTTTTGCATTTCTTGTGTTCGTGTGACTACATGAACACAAAAGTTACTCAAAGTTTAAGACTCTATCACTTGATATCATAAGACTAGAATAAGAAATTCGAAGAGTGAGATACCAAGAAGAGACCAAAAGAGCAATGGCAGAAGAATATAGTCAAGGAGACCAGTAATGAACCCTAATGGATTTCATAAGACCTGGGTTCAACATTGCAAATCAAGGCATCACTTTACCACCGTTACATTTGAGATAAAGCCAGGTTTGTTAAACATACCGCAAACTAATTTCAATTTTATGGGTTAACTAATGAGGATCCTAAGCCCATTTGGTGAATTTTCTAGAATATGTGATACTTTCCGATATCATGGAATGTTGGAAGATGTCTTTAGGATAAGGCTCTTTCCCTTCAAACTAAGGGATAAAGCTAAGACATAGTATCATTCTCTAACCCTTGCAGACATCACAACTTGGGAGCAGCTTGTGTTTGCATTTTTAGACACAAACTTCCCTCTTATAAAGATGACAAAGTTAATAAAGGAGATTAAAAATTTCCAACAAAGTATTAGGGAGTCTCTTTATGAAGCGTAGGAACACCTTAAGGATTTGCAAAGGAGATGCCCTCACCATAACTTACTCAAAGAATTCCTATTGCAAACCTTTTACAATGGAATTAATCCACCCACAAGGGGCACCATTGATGCGGCACCTAGAGGAGGATCTCTAATGAGAAAAATAGTTGAGAAAGTGAAGGAATTGCTAAAAGAGATAATGAGCAATAAATCTTTTTGGACATTAATCAGAAGTAGACAACAAATGACCTTTTGTGATTAAAAAGGAGCCATTTGATAACAAAAATGCAAGACAAGATTGAAAATTTAACTAGACAGCTCAATAGCATGAGAGCCTTTTTCATTAGCTCCAGTTGAAGCAATTTAGCATATGTGTGGATTATATGGACAAGATAACCACTATACTGTTGATTGCTTCTTAATGCGAAAGAGTGAAACAAAGCAACTAAAGTATATGGGAGCACAGTTTGGTTGAGAAGGAGTAAACAATCCTTATTCTAACACTTATAATCCTAGGTGGAAGAACCAACTAAAATTTTCTTGGTCAAACAAAGTAGGAAGCCACTTCCAAAATCAAGGTTCACTTGGATTTCAAAAAGAGAAATCTAATTCTACTGACTCTAAATTTAAGAAGATCATAGACAAGCTTACAAGCATGGATGAAACTCATAAAAGACTAGAAGGGAAGATTATAAGCATGGATCATGCCCAGAAAGGTTGGAAGAGAAGTTTGAGCAAGTCACCAAAAACCATGGCTATTCTATTCATAACTTAAACGTCCAAAATAGTCAACTGATGAATGCATTGAGAACAAGAATTGTAGGGAGTATCTCGAGCAATGCTGAATTAAACCTAAGGGAGCAACTTAAAGCAATCACTCTCATAAGTGGGAAAGAATTAGAGCAACCAGAGGAAAAACAACCTAAAATCCACCTAGAAGAAGATTAAGAAAAGAAGGAAAAGGATATAGATATGAGTGAGTACCCTCCTTATGTTTCCCCTTCCCCTTTTCCACTAAAGATTCCATTTTCCCAACTATTAATAAAGAACAAACTAGATACACATTTTGCAAAGTTCATGGAGAAGTTGAACTCTTTGCAAATTAACCTATCTTTTGTGGAGGCATTGGAACATATGCCCAAGGATGCAAAGTTCCTTAAAGACATATCAACAAAGAAGTGGACATGGGAAGAGAATCAAACAGTAGCACTAATCAAAAGTTGTAGCTCTATTATCACCAGTCATATGCCTTCTAAGCTGAAAAGTCATAGAAGCTTTACAATACCCAATGTGGTTAGTGAGTTAGAATTTGCAAACTGTTCATTCAACTTAGGTGCATATATAAATCATATGCCTTTGTTGACCTTTAGGAAATTGGGGCTTGGCAATGTGAAGTGAACTTTGATACGTATTCAGTTAGTGGATTGATCCATTAAAAAACCATTTGGCATGATGGAGGATGTTATTGTAAAGGTGGACAAGTTCATTATTCTTGTAGATTTCTTCATATTAGATTTCGAAGAAGATAAAAAATGTCCACTAATTCTTGGACGTGACCCTTCATGAACACTAGAAAGCATTAATAAAGGCAAATTGCTTCTTCAAATTGGTGTTAAGCATATGGACTTTAGTATGAAAAAGACTTGAAACATTTGCAAGAAAGCAGCTCTTGTATGAAAATAGACATACGAATGAGTATATCAAAGCACAAGAGAAGGGATGCTCTAAAGAAGTAAGTTATGAGGAACAAACAAAAAGGGATATAAATTTTGAGAAATATTTAGAAGTCCTTGTTCTAAAAGTTGAAACAGAAGAGTGGACGAGGGTGATTGCAAAAGAAGATGAACAATTCACTTTCCTACAACATAAACTGTTTGATTCCACTTAAGATTCAAGAGATTTTATCATTCTCGATTATATTGAAAGTCTGTTATCAAGAACGGTATTATTAAAATTACTTCAATTTTTTAATTTGATTGATCATGCCTTTTTTAATATCTTACAACGTATAGCTTATTTACAAGCTATTAAAATAATCTTGACCAAAGAGGGTAGTCACAAGCCACTCATAATTGACCCCGATAGAGTTTTGAAGGAAGCTGGAACATGCTTGGGCTAAAAGGGAGGGTCATGATCATGCATGGAGTGTCACGGTCATGACAGAAGACTCTTCGCCAGTGTCAGTGCATAAGGTATTTTATACAGGATCATGATTGTGACACCTTTGTCACAATCATGACAAACACTTGCTAAACACAAGATTTTTCGTTTGTTTTGATGTTTGGTGGGCGTTTTTAGAACAAAGCGACCTAGGTAAGCCCTAAATTGAACCCTAAGACACACATTTACTATAAATGAACATAAAGAGACCAAAATGAGCAGCCACCATTATACCAAACTAGGATCAAAGCAAAGAAGATCAAGAAGGGAACATTGGAGAGTTCCAATTGTTCAAACATTTCTAAATCAGTCCATATCAAGTTCTTTATTATTTCCTTTTCTTATTTTCTTTAAGCTTAATGTATGAACTGGGATTTAAGATGCAATACATATTTATTATGTTTTAATTTTAAAATTAGGATTAAATCTTAAGTTATTTTGTGACTTGATCATTATTGATTTCAATACAACTTAATAAGTCATGCAAATATCAAATTGATAATCATAAGAAGAGAGATCTTATGTGAAAACTCAATTATCCGACAGATCACTTAAGAACTAGTTAAAAACGTTACGTTGTTTTTGTGAATCAAGAGATTGCAAAATATGGAATTTTGTAATCAATTAGGGGTAATTAATTGGTGGTTAAATGATTAGGTCCTGAGAGAAAGTAATCAATCGTTTAGAAATTTAGGATCGACAGCTAATTGAATCAAAAGTGGTTACGGTAGCAAAATAACAATAGCATGAGTCATGGACTTTCAATCTTGATCACCCTTGTTTTATTATGACAATTCAATTGTTAAGTGGTTAAGTGCTCAATTTTATTTGATTGTTTTAATTTCTTATTATTCACTTTCATTCAAATCATAGTTTTAAACCTTAGACAAAGTTTTGTTGACTTAGTTTTAGCTATTCTTAGTGGGATCGATACCTTTAATACTACAAACTTATGATCCGTATACTTGCGAAAATTGATGGTTTTATTACAGGTAAAACTTGCTCAACAGGGATAAGAGGAGAAGGTCTATAAGCTAAAAAAGACCTTATATAGTCTTAAACAGGCCTCGAGAGCCTGGTACAACAGAATTGATGATCATTTTCAAAACTTTGGGTTCATTAAAAGTTTAAGGGAAGCTACATTATATATGAAGCAAACAAAAGCTAAATTAATCATAATTTCTTTTTATGTTGATGATTTTCTTATAATAAGAAATGATGATAAGCTTATAAAGGAGTTTAAAGTTGAAATGCTCCATGTATTTGAGATGAATAACCTTGGCTTAGTGAATTTTTTTTTCCTGGGAATGGAGGTAAAGCAAGATAAAGATTGAATCTTCATATACAAGGGAAGGATGCAGTGGAAATGCTTACAAAATTTCATATGGAGGATTGCAAAAGAACTACTACTCCAATAAAATAGAAGAAAAAGTTGAACAAAGATAATAGAGTTGATAAGTTGAATGAATATCATTATAGAAGCCTAATTGGTTGCTTAATGTATCTTATTGCAACTAGGCCTGATATTATGTTTGTAGTAAGTATGCTTTCAAGATTTATGCATTGTCTAAGTGAAGTGCATCTTTTAAGCTACCAAAAGGATTGTAAGATATGTCAAAGGTGCTATCTTACTTTCAGAATTTCAAACTTTACGAATATTCTGATAATGATTGGGGAGGTTCGGTTGATGATATGAGGAGTACAAGAAGTCATTATTTCAGCTTTGGCTCAGGGGTGTTTTCATAGTGTTCAAAGAAATAAGATGTTGTGGCTCAAAGTATAGCTATGGAAAAATATGTGGTAGCCACTAATACCATAAATCAAGCAATTTGACTTAGAAATATCTATGCAGATTTACATATGGATCAAAATTAGCCAACTCAAAATTTTGTTGAAAATCAAATTGCCATTTCAATCTCAAATAATTATATTTTCATGGTAGGAGTAAGCATGTTATGATTAAGTTGTTTTTCTTAATGGAAGTGCAGAGAGAAGGTGAAATATGTCTACTATTATAGGACCAATGATCAAAGTGCAGATATCCTACCAAAGGCACTTTGGAAAGCCTGATTTGAAGAACTGAGAAGCAAATAAGGAGTGTTGAAAACGTTCCTAACTATCTGTAGATTGAAATAAGATGATTTTATCTTTTGGATTATTTTTTGCTTTTATGACCTAGTCTTTAGGAGGTTGTTGATTTTTTTTCCCCATATTAGAGAGCTGTTATTCATACTGAAGAATAAGGAATGTATTTGAATTTTTGTTAGACTCTAGCTCTATTTAAAGAGCGTTGCAATAGAATTTTAAAATCAGTCTCCGTATAACTTCTGGTCTCCAATTTCATAAAATAAATTTATGCTCTAATAACAACAGATATCATAATTATGATTTTATCAATATTTTATGTATAATTTACATTTATGAATTTTGTCATATATATTTGAATATGTATAAGATAAAATTACCTTTAAATAACTATATCATTAGATTATAACCAAAAGACATGTACGCGAAGATTAGATCTCGGTTGACAGGTTGATAAAGATAGATATGGTGGGCGTTCGTTGCTAGTTAAGGAGAGTTGGCAAAAGGATATTCATGCCGGTCCCGGGAGCCGCTGTACGAAATTTTGGAGTTTTGCTGTGGCCCTGTGTAGACAATCATCACAACTTTATCCATAAGCGTAAGCGCAAGGTATGGTAACCTGTAAGCCGTTGTCGAACATGCAAAAACACAGAATAAATCATAGTCCTCGTGCATTTAAAAAGCTAATAAATTTAGAAAAAATGGATTAGCAAGTGGTTTCAATGTTAATCACCACATAGTCTCGTTGAACTGCTTGAATTAAGCATGGAAATTAAACTAGGGCTAACGCATCAACGCTTCAACCTTGGATACCGATATCAACGGCGGAGTGCAGACTTTGGTATTGAATTTTGTACATATGTTTTGTTTTTTAGCAAGGAAGTCTTGGATACATGTGCTAAGCATCGCATGGGAAGCGATGGTAAAGTTGTGGCTGTCTGTTTCATAACGATTTTCTATTTATTTTTTCGCTGTCAAGTTGAATGTGGTCAGTAACTATTTACAGCAAGAGTTTGTTACTTCAAGTTTTCTGTACAGCGTAATTTTCGTCCCTCAAGCCATGTGATTTGGACATACAAGTAAGCTTCGAAAGTCACAAGACTGGTCAATAGGCATTTTTCTTGCCTTACTGTTGATATAATTTTGGTTTCGTATGCTTGGGCTGGAAAATGGGACAAGGGAAAGACGAAATCGAATCACTTTATCTTAAGTGCTTCAGACAAAGCTGATACTGTTAGGATTGAGTAGAATACAGTCATGCTCGGTTCCTATGGTCTAGTGTATTAGTTCATATAAGTACTCTTTGATAACCAACGGATTGCATTAGTTGTTAGCTAAAAGCGGATTAATAAAGTTATTTTGACCAGCTAATAACATCAATTATTTATTTAAAAATATTTGATAAAATTAACTATTTAACATTAGTTGTTTAAGTGTAAAATGACTTATGAGATCATGACTTTAAAAAAGATTCATAAGAATATAAGTATTATATCTTAGTATTTTTTGAATATTCTCATAAAAATTTAGATAGAGCAAATGATTTCAACACCATCATTTAAAGCAAGGGTTTATTATAATCTAAGAATGACGTCTATCTGCCATTAAACTCAAAGCAATATTATCACGAATAGTCGTCATCTCTTAAGTTCTCAGTTCTTTAACATCTTTTTGTGTAGAGTTAACTTCAATATCTTCAAATATATTTAGATGTATAAATTTAGGATCTTGATTGATGATGTTAAAAGTCGGGTTGCCAATTGTGTTTCTTCTAATATAGTTAAGTAACGCAAAAATTGCACAAATTATTCTATTTTGATCTATCAAAGAATACTTATTAAATTCCAATTTTATGCTTATGTTTCAATTTAATTTAGTTAATAAATCAAAATTAAATTAAATAAAACCTATTTGTCTATGTTCAAAATTTAAAAATAATTATTTAAATTAATGTTAGAAACTAAACTGAAAAATGTAGTAGTTAATGAGCATAAAACTTATTTTTAATTATATGAATCCCTTAATAAAATTATTCTACCTTATAACTATAACCAAAAAAAGATTTTTAATAATTTTATCTATTAAAATTATCATTAAAATAATTTTTTAGAAATAATAACTATTTGTAGAAATATTTTTATGTTTAAAAATATTTAAATATAAAATATATTTTTAATTTAATGATTTAATTTTTCTTAATTACAAAATTTAATCAAGTATTAATAAATACAATGAATGTAACTCAAATCTTTCCTGCTCAACCTAAAATCTAACATTATAGAAAATTTTGGTTAGTATAAAATAATTTAGTAGCGGTTTTTGTATTGTACAATACCAAATTCAATGATGCTTATTTTATTTAATTAAAAATGAAATAATTTTTTTAAAAATAATGATAATGATATGAAGCAAAAAATTTTATTAAAGAAAAAATTCCAACTTAGTTTAATTTTAGAATAAAATAGGTTTTTTTTACTTCGAGTAAATTGAATTAACATTTTATGCTTATCTATCTTTATCTCTCTTTCTCTGTTCTAATTCGTAATAACTTTTGGTCACAATTGTCTTTCAGTCCCTTAATTTCTCAACCACCGGAGCAAAATGCTCCTCATTTTCAAAAACATCAGATTGGATTCAATCCAACAACTTAATCAATTGATTACATAACATCGTTATGAGCAGTTTGACAGGTCAAAGAGCCAAATACTTCTTAATACGCCAAATGGTGACTATTATAGGGTGCATTAATTTTTTAGTCTAATTCTTTATTAAAGTCAACCCCCCATTCTTAAGATTCACTTGGACTTGGCTAACCCATTCACTATTAGAAATAGGATAAATTATCCTAACATCAAGTAGTTTAAGTACCTCTTTCTTAAAAACTTCTTTTATGTTCGGATTTAACCTTCTTTGATGCTTAAAAGAGGGTTTCTAATCATCTTTCATAAATATTAAATTTATGCAAATAGATAGGTTAATGCCTTTAATATCATCAATAGTATATCATATGATATCTTGATCCAATCTAAGGATTTTTTAATAATTTTTTAGTTTAGATTTCACCTAGACTTGGTTTAAATTACATAATAAGTAGAATTGGGTCCAAGAACTTCATACCCAAGAATGGAAAGAAGAGCATAAGTTCTCTTTGTGGGACTTTATCTTTACTCTCATCACTTAGAGCCACTAAACATTCTTCAAACTGATCACTTGAATAATGTGGCTAGCTCCTCCCTTACAACATGATTAATCATGCCAATCTAGCAACAAAAATATCTAAGAGAAGGATACTTAATAACATTAGGTAAATTAATCACTTATATTCAAGGACATCTTTTTGTTTTTGAAATGAGGGAAGACCTCCAAGGATGATGGAGATTTGAATATCCTCCTCTATCTTTAAAACAACAAAATCAACAAAATTGAAAAACATACCAACCTTAATATGTATAACCTACAAGATGCCTACTGAATACTTGATATAATGATCCACCAATTATAAGGAAATAATGTTAGGCTTTAGATCACCCATCTTGAGATTCTTACAAATGGATAAAGGTATGAGACTTACACTTGCCCTTAGATAACATAAACATACAATTAAAGCTTACATTAACAATAACACAAGGAATAGAGAAATTGTCAGAATATTTAAGTTTATGAGGCAACTTATTTTGAATTATGGTAATACACTCCTCATTTAAAGCTACAATTTTATAATCTTCAAACATTCTTTTCTTAGATAATATCCCTTTTAAAAGTTAACATGAAAGGCACTTGTTTCTTATTATCTATGAAGAGGATGTTATTATACAACTTTTAAAGTACATTCTGAAAATTTTTCAAACTATTTATCAAATTTATTTTAGCCAATCTTTAGGTAAAAGGAATGTGTTTGTCAAGTTGTAGCGAGAACATATTTTGGTTCCTTATTTTCTCCTCTTTAGTACTACTTTTCTTATTGGGTAAGTCATCCTCATCGTTTTCTTGTCCTCAAACTCTCTCAGCTTAGGGTCCTCTAATGACTTACCATTCCTCAATACCATAGCCTTACAATACTCTCTAAGGTTCTTAGCGGCTAAGAAGTTGACCAAGTGGTCTAATAGAAGAGTTGAATTATTGAGCAATTTGGACTTTAAACATCTTGTTATAGGTTGTTAAAATGTCAAACTTAAAGGTGAGCTACCTAATTGCTTCAATGAATTCCTAATTTTGCTTTACTTAGTTTGATAGAATATTCTTAAGTGGAGACTCTAAATTTCACTTTTAAGGGGGGAGGGGAAGGGGTGGATTAGAGGAACTTGATCGAAAAGCAGGTGGCTACTTAACATCATTTTGGGCAACATAATTAAATTTGTGCATATAGGAGAAGTTACGATGATTTCTCTACCAAGGATTGTAATGTGTTAAAGAAAGAGTTGTTCTTCTCATTTATGTTATTGACATAGTTAACCTACAAAATAGATGAATCTAGGAAAAATAAATTCCCTAATTGGCAATAAGTAGCTATATTTCCTAGAGATCCATATACGTTATAAGAAATGTTAGATTTTTGCACACAATTCACTATCATATGATCAAGTTTCTAAGATAAAGCAATCAACCTTAGCAACAAGAAGATTTAGGGCACTAATATCATACTTATAGGACCATCTTTGGAATGAATCTTTCACTTGATTATTAGTAATTGGTTTTGAGTCATATCCTCGATCAAGTTATATGCATTGTCGATGGTTTTGTTCATAATAGCACCATCAATAGCAGCATCCACTGAGATCTTAGTGTTCTAGGTCATCCCATTATAGAATTTCTGATTAATAAACCACTTCTTAAGCCTAGATGGGGGAATATATATATATAAAGTGAAGGTGAATCACATTATGAAATGGTATTATATATAGGTATTATATATATATATATATATATATATATAGTTGTAATTTGATTTCTTATTTGAGCAGTTTTTCCTAGAGTAAAGAACTTGGCAAGAAAATTCTAGGATATTTGATCCCATATTGTTTGGATCTTGTTGGCAAAGTTTTTAGTCATGCTCTTGTCTTGTACCTTATTGCAAAAGGGAATAATCTTAATTTGATGTCTTCTAGTGAGACATCATTAAACTTTTGTGTGTGACAATAATTTAAGAACCTTGAGAGATGTATACTTAGATATTCAATAGGGACATATCTAAACTAATTCCATCATACCATGGAGAGAAATGAAAGTTTTAGTTCAAAGTTGTTGACTTTAATATTAGACTTTATAATACCCAAAATAATCCCTTGAGCATTTGGTGTGGCAAATTCCTTTAAAGATCTCATGTTTTATATAGTAATTTTTGCTTATTCAACCTTTATTTATCTTTAAAGTCTCATTATTATATGTAGAGTTCATTCCAAACACTTAATGTACGTTATGTTTTAATTGTAAGTATATGGCACTATCTAGAATATCAAATACTATTTAATACATGAAAATAAATGAATGATTTTAAATAACCACATCAAAAAGTGATCAAGTATAAAACAATATTTGAATAAACTAGATCAAGGTAAGATATTCCCTAAGAAATTTCCTATGTTTTTCCTTTACTTTAACTTAATGAACAACAATAGTTCCTTGGATAGGTAAGAATAGCTAAGTTATAATTATATTCTTTCTTAAGCAAAATCTATACTCTTATCCAATTAATTGAAATATTTTTCTAATAAAGATAACTACGTAATTTATTAATCTGATTAATGAATTCTCATAATAGATTTTACACCATCTTAGAAAGATCATGCAATTCACTCTTAAGTAAGCCATTCAACTACTAAAAAATTGGGGTGGGATCAAATTCTGCACACAATGGAATAACAATGAAACTTTGTCATTTGATTTTCAAAGATAAGATCACTTAAATTTTATAACATGATTAATGCATGAACATAATAAAAATGAATCATAATTTCATATCATATTATGTAGCATGATTCTTTTCTTAAAGTTTCCTTTAGACAGTTCCTAAAATTAATTCATTATAACCACTGCAGTCATACATGTGTTAGGCCTCTAACATTAACTACATGAAAGATTGAAAGAACTCTATAAGTGGTATAGAGAAGGCTAGGAAAAGAAGTGTTAGCTTCTTAAGAGTCTAAGTTCATATATAATAAGACTTGGACCTTTTACTAATTTAATTCAAATAAAATTCTAATTTCAATTAAAATTTAATTCATACTATAATTAATTCAAATTAAATACTGATTAAACTCAAATAAGATCTATATCTTATATTGATCTTTATTTGTTAAGTATCTCATAGTTAATTATATAAATTGTTAAACTTTATAATCAAGTCCAACTTGATTAAAATTCTTTTTTCTTTTTTCAATTGTTTTATGTGTGTGACTTATTAAGTTCCTGAATATATTGGCAATAGATATAAATTAAAACTATAAATCACATTTAAGATTTCATTCTTTAATTAAATTTATATCCATATGTTAAAATTGGTCTTTAGCAATAGATCATGACCAGTCAAATAGTAGGAATGTCAAAGTAGTTTTTGACTAACTTTTTCGTGTAAAATTGTTATATATAACTCAATTATTTCTTCATATTATGTCCTAGTTAGATAGAGTATATAATTAATGTTTACTCTATTTAATTCCAATCATGTTACTTATTCATAATAAATAATTCATTCAATTAATCACATTTGAAAACTCTTTTCAAAGTTTCATTCCTCTTTGATTAAGGATCTTTTGAATCAATACCATTCGAGAACAATGGAACATTTTTCTAATCACTTTAGAGTAATAATTCTTATATTAATTACTCAACTACCTTAATATGGTTCATATTATATTTAGTCACCACTAACTAAGCTACCTTTGAATAGAAATGTCATAAGTGGTGTAAAAAATAACAATCCCTATATGAGATACTTTAGAGATCCTAAGTCAAATGATCGCTTATACAATCATTACAGTGAGAATTTTTATAGATATACAAGTAATATTTTAAATGGAATCCTCATATCAGGTTAATTTAATAAACTTATTCTCTAACAAATACTCACACGTTTGATTAAACATATTCATATTTTAATCTATGAGATTGACTATTTTTTCCATAAAGAATAAACATAATATGAACTAATCTTTTTATATTTTACTAATGTTCAATTTTAATATAATAATAACTAGGAGCAATTTATGAATAATATATAAATATAATAGGAATATCATAATTATGATCTTATCAAATTTTATTTATAATGTATATTTCTTTTATGGATTTCATCATAAATATTTAAATATGTATAAGATAAAAATACCTTTAAATAACTACATCATTAAATTATAACCAAAAGACAAGTACTCGAAGATTATCTCTGGGTTTACAAGTTGATAAAGGTAGAAAGATACGGTGGGACTTCGTTGGTAGTTCAGGAGAGTTGGAAAAAGGCTATTAATGATGTTCACGGGAGCAGCTGCACGAAATTTTGGAGGTTTGCTGTGGTCCTGTGTTGACAATCATCACAACTTTATCCATAAGCGCAATATATGGTAACCTCTAAGCCGTTGTCGAACATTGAAAAGCACAGAATAAATCATAGTCCTCGTGTAATTAAAAAGCTATTAAATTTAGACTAAATGAATTAGCAAGTCGTTTCATTGTTGATCACAACATAGTCTTGTGAACTGCTTGAATTAAGAATGGAAATTAAGATAAGGCTAACGCATGAATGCTTCAACTTTGGATACCGAAATCAACGGCGGGGTGCAGATTTTTGGTATCGAATTTTGTGCATACGTTCCTTTAGCAAGGAAGTCACGGATACGTGTGCTAAACATCACATGGGAGATAATAGCTAAGTTGTGACTCTGTTTCATAACGATTTTCTTTTTACTGTTCTTTCGCTGTCAAGTAGAATATGTTCAGTAACTATTTGCAGCAACAGTTTGTTAGTTCAAGTCTTCTGTACAGCATAATTGTCATCACTCAAACAATGTGATTTGGACATAGAAGTAAGCTTCAAAAGTCTTAAGTGTGGAGGTGATTTGTTGTATATACAAGAGTAATTATAGGGATATGTTAGATTGGAAAAACAAAGGAGAAAATTTTAGGGATTGATTGAGTAATTATTGGAGGTTTTTCTTAGAATATAATTCTATCCAAAGTGTAATTGTATCTATATATATTGCTTCCATATGAGAGAAGAATAGTACCATAGTTATTGTTTACCATAAAATGTTATTGTTTTACATAGTATCAGAGCAGTGGCGAATTTAGCTTTATTAGTTTAGTTGTCGCTAGCTAGTAACTACAACTGTAGTCACCATCATTATGCTTTTCCATCAAGTATTATACTCGATGAGACCAATTACTCATTATGTTATTAACTTATGGAGATGCAAATAGGAGCACACAATAAGGTTGGATATCTCACTGAGGCAGCAAAAAATCTTACAACTGAAGACCAAAATTTTTAGACATAGATTACTGAAAATCAAAGAGAGACAAGTTGGCTTATTGATTTAATGAGTTAGTTGCTAATACAATGATTTATTCTTCTTCCTATTGCCAGAGAAATATGAGATGTGTCAAAAATTTTCTATGATGGATACGATAAAACCTGCCTTTTTGAATTGAATCAGAAATCTTTTAAAACTAGATAAGATGGTAGACCATTATCAACACACTACAATGAACTTGTGGCTATTTTTCATGAAATTGATCATAGGTCAACTTCTTAAGAAGGGACTATTGAAGGAGTAGTCCAATTACATTTATCAATAGCTAGGCGTTGCGTTCATATTTTCCTAAGTGGACTTGATTATGAATTTGATCAGGTTCGGGGAGAGATCTTACGTAAAGACCAAAAACCTGACCTGGAAAGCACATATGCGTGTGTAAGGAGAGAGTATCTACAAAGATAGACAATGGGATGATCTCGCTCAATCTTTGAATACTCAGTGTTGTTGGCTAATCAAAACTGACGAGGATCATCGTCTGCCTCAGGAAAGAATCATAAAAATCAATGCACTGGAAAGTCTAACAATTTTATGTGTGATCATTGTGGTGAAACAGGTCACTCGAAGAAATGTTGTTACGAAATTATTGGCTGTCTTGAGTAGTGGGATTTAAAAACAAAACCCCATAAAAGGTTGTTGGAAAGGCTATGGTGGAAACTATGAATGAAGTGGAATCTAAAGGAGAGGCAAAGTCAGAGCCCATGGAAAATATTGCTCATTCAGGTATTATGAGTAAGGTAAATGCTTTAACTACAATTTATAGGAAAAATATCTAGACTATTGATACAGGTGCATCTGATCATATGATTAGAGATTCAAGCTAATTACAGTCCATCAGTCCATCCCCTGAATCCATTATTTCCACAGCTGATGGTAGTATATGATCTATTGTGGGGTAAGGACCTGTTACCGTGTATAATTCTCTTACATTAAATTCATTCTTAGTCGTGCTATCCCTTGAGTAAAATCTCTTGTCTGTTGGAAAAATTACTTTAGCTCTAAAATGTGCTACAAATTTTTACCCTTTATTCTATGTCTTTTAGGATATTCTAGTTGGAAGACTCTAGGTTATTGTGTTAAACGAGACAAACTATATTACATCGAATTAATGGAGAATAGAGGACAACAATCTGGCCATGTATATCAGACTAATAGTAAAAGAAACCTAAGTAAATGTTTGGTTATGACATCAATGGTTAGGTCATCTTTCTTTTGTATATCTTAGAAAATTACAGCCATATCTTTTTTATACTTAAGTGATTCAGATTTTTATTGTGATGTTTTTCAACTTGCAAAAAGCCATCGTATTCCTTATTTTCCTAGATTAAATAAAAGTTTTGGGCCATTTGTAGTCATACATTCGGATGTATGGGGACTTGCAAAAATTCTTTCATTATCTAAAGTTAAATACTTTGTTATGTTCATTGATGAATGTACACACATGAGTTAAATATCACTACTTACGAAAAAAGTGAGCATTTCATAACATGGTGAGCACTTAATATCAAAAAAGGCGTGACAAATTGATAATTCCATGGAATTTATGGATGCCACTATTGAAAATTTTTGATTGGCTTAGTAGAAAGTAGGAATAGATCACCATGTTTTATTAGGTAATGCAGTAAAATGTACTATTTATCTCATTAATGGATCACCATCTTGGGTTTTAGATTTTCAAACTCCTCAATAGAAAATACAATCCTTACTTTCAATTCCTCATCTCCCTAACCTTGAACCTAGAGTTTTTGGCTATATAGTTTACGTTCATATTCCTAAGATCTTGAGAACTAAACTTAATCCTTCTGTAAAAAGATGTTTGTTTTTTGGATATTCAGATTTTCAAAAAGGGTATCAGTGTTATGATCCTTAAAACTAAAAAATTACTTTTAACCTTGGATGCCTGCTTTGGAAGTTAGAACCATATTATTCAAGGGAAGTCTCAACATCTTCCATTCAGGGGGAGAATGCTAATGGAGGAAATAATAATGCTGATGGAGGGAATATGTTACAATACACATCAGGAAATGCATATGAGTGCTTAGAACTAGGTGAAGTTATCGATATTGTAATCAATATAGATGAATGCTTAAAATTGGAAGATACTCCAACCAATCTTTCAAGCATATGATCAATAAAATGAAAGGGAAAATGGTCTTTATGAGTTGCCAAGTTCAATTTCTTATAGTCAATACAAACTCGCCACCAAGTTTGCACTCGGGTGGGAACCAATGCACCTTCCTGATTAGTCACTATTGTTATTCCAGACTTCTTTGGAACCACCTAAATAGGACTTACCCACTTATTGTCGGAGATTGGGTAAATGACATCAACATCGAGAAGCTTCATCATTTTTTTCACAAATTCCATCATCAGAGGATTCATCCTACATTGAGCTTTCCTTGTGTACTTGGCATCCTCCTCCAACAAAATACGTGCATGCATATAGAAGGGCTTATTCATTGGATATGCTCTCTCAACAGTGGAACCAACCTATCTTCTTGGTTCGAAGTTAACTATGCTGAAATGATAACTGGAAGGGTCTGCTTATCTCCCAAATATGCAAACTTTACTTGGGTGGGAACTGTTTTTAGTTCCACTTAGGCACCTGCACATAAGAAGTTAACAACTTTTGATGAGATTTAGGTAGTTGCATGGAAGCCAAATCATATATTTTTGGAGAGTTCCCCAATGATTCCAAGGTAGATTCCATTTCTACCAGCTCTTTCAACATCATTATTGGCTTCTGCTTCCATACGCTCAGTCAAGACTGTCTCTAAATGATCCCTGTAACTCAATCTAAACATTTCTTGTACTAGATGATCAATCACACCTACAGAGAAAACATAGTAATCATCATAAGGATGTTTTATGGCATAAAAAATGTTAAAATGAATCACTTCTCTGTCAAATTCCATCATAGCCCTCACAAACATTTATTCTAATCCGAGTTGTATTAAGGAACAATCTCCCCAATAAGATAGATATGGGATTGTATAAAGTTTCATCATTCATATTAAAAATATAAAAATCTGTAGAAAATACCAACTAATTCTCTTTCACTAAGATATCCTCAACTACACCATTAGGGTAACAATTAGTACGGTTTGCCAATTGTATTATAACACCTGTTTATTTTAAAGGTACTAAATTTAAGGAAGCATAAATTGAATGAGGCATGACATTAATTGAAGCTCCCAAATCTAACATGGCTTTATTAATCTCAATATTACCAATTTTACAGGGAATAGTGAACATACCTAGATCCCGACATTTTGGATGTATCTTCTTCTTAAAAACCACAAACACATTCTCACCCATCATCATCTTTTTGGCACCTCTCAGCTTTCTTTTATTTGTACACAATTCCTTAAGAAATTTTCTGTTCCTCGATTCTTGCATAATTGCATCTAGCAAAGGTATGTTCACTTCTACGCTCCAAAAAGTCTCTAATATCTCCTTATCTTTTTCCTCCTTGTTCGACTTTGCTAATCTACTAAGAAAAGGTGGAGGATTAGTATTAATAATATTAGGGCTTTTGAAGTTTACCTTTCTTCTAGATGAGGATTTTCTTCATTTCCCAACTCCTTCTCAATTTCTTCTTGGTTGGCAATCCTTGGAGAGGTCCTCTTAGGAACCTCAATCTCCTTGTCATCCCTCAAAGTTATAGCAATGACGTTCTTTGGGTTTATCTCAGGTTGAGATGACAACTTTCCTATACTTTGCAACTCTAGATAGTTGATCGCCCCTACTATCTGACCCATTTTGTCTTCGAAGTTTTGTATGATCGATTTTACCTCCTGATATTTAGATATGGTCTCCTGCTGAAACTGTTATACACCCCATTGTAAATGAATATTATTAGTAGATATAGTCTTGACCAAGTCTTCCAGAGATGTACTTGAATTAGAAGAGGAGGTTTGTGGCCTTGGTTGGAATTATTGTGCTCCTTGTGGCCTATTCTAGAGGTAATTATGGTGCCTATTCCCCTGTAATTCAAGTTGGAATGATCCCTCTAGCTTGGGTTATATGTTTGGGAGTACAGGTTGTAATAGTTAGGAAAATTCCCTCCTATAGCATTCACGCATTCCATACTTCCCTCTTGCAATGTTGGACACTTTTCACTCGAATAGCTTGTGTTTGCGTATCCCCAAGCCTTTACCTGTGCCTGTTTGACTACAAGTTGTCTAACAAAAGACATTAGCTTATCTAAATGATGTTTGATGGATGAATTACTTACCTTATTTACGAAGCAAACATCATTACGAGTTCTAAATTGTTGAGTATTAGTGGCCATTCACTCAATTAAAATATGAGCCTCCATAGGAGTCTTTTCACATGATGCTCCACCACTCGATACATTGACCAAACTCCTCTCCATAGTTAACAATCCTTTGTAGAAATACTAGATAAGGAGTTGTACAGGTATGTTGTGATGGGGATAGTTGACACACAACTTCTTAAAATGCTCCCAGTACTCGTAAAGGGACTCTATGCTATATTGCTTTATGTCATATATCTCCTTCCGTATACTTGTTGTCTTCAATACTAGAAAATATTTTTCCAAAAATAGCCTCTTCATCTCTATCCAAGTTTTCACACTCTTAGTAGGTAAATTAGATAACCAATCCTTTGCTACATCTTTCAATAAGATTGGGAAGCCTCGACATGATTGCTCGTCTGTCACCCCTAGAGGCTTCATACTCAGACATACCACAATGAGTTCCTTAAGATTCTTATGCACATCCTCACCTATAAGACCGTGAAAATTAGGCAACTAATGTATTAATGTAGACTTAAGTTCAAAAGTAATATGCTCAATAAAATTAGGAAATGTAATGCATAAGGGTCTTTGGGTTAAGTCTAGTGCAACCAACTCCCTTAGTATTCTTAGGTTTCCATTATTTCTTCAAATTTGAGTTCTTGTTCTACTTCTAGAGTTGTTCTTACTTCCCTTTGTGACCTTTGCAATGTCCTTTCGATCTTTGAATGAAGTAGTATAAGTTCTCTATAAAGAGATCTAGTCAATACCATGCACGAACAATAACAAACGTGTAAAGGTTAAAAAAACTAACCAAAAGAAACGATTATAAATAGATATATACATAAAACACCAATTAAAATAAAAAAGAAAACTAAAGCATCACACTCCCTAACAATGGTGCCAAAATTTGACAATGTATGTTTAGTGCACTGCAAAATTTACATAACTCTATGCACTAAAAATTTATAGCTGTGGTGAGTCAGGATCGTATCCACAGGGAATGTTTACTTAATTTTTGTTTTCATTAATGTTAAGGAAATAAAAAGTAGTGTTGTGTCAATGCGACTTTAAAAAAATAAACTTAAACTAATGAGAGCAAATTATAGAAAACTGTCAAAAGTAATAAAAGTGTTGAATATATGTAAAATTTGATTCTTGGATCAATGTCGGCATAGACAGATTAAACATATCTCATTGTTATAATGCTTACATACCTCTCCTAGAACTATTGATTGTAGACTAACAACAAGTTCTACTAATCCTGATTTTCCCTTAGGTCATGTATAATTAAAACGAGCTCTTTAATTAAACCTAACTACTGAATAACCTAGAACATACACTCTAGATTTAACTGGGTAGTCGCATAATAAATGGAAAATGGATCAATATAGGTAGTAACCTCACAAGCTCGGGTTATCTGGCCTCAGTTATATTATTCCTAATGATTCAAGGTCATTAGTATCTACAACCGAGTCTCAAACATAACGATTACAAATTATATTAAAGATTCTAGAAGTGGGTTTGTAATAAAACAATCCAATGAATGCATTAAGATCATCTTTACATAATACCCATCTCAATAAATAAAGACCAATGATAATAATCCATAAAGACAAAGATTCAACATTAAATGATAGAAAGATATGCTTAATCATGACTCTAGGCATTGATTTCATCTCCGCACCAGTGTTGAGAAGCTTAACCTTCCATGGCCTCCATAGGTCTATAAAATATAATTCTCTGTCGTTCCCAAAACCCCAAAATGATATCTATTAGTTTCTATCGTCAAAACATTGTATTTATACTAAAAACTAGGTTTTCAGGGTGCCAAATCATAAAAGTTACAGGTGTGACCTGATGACTCACAACCGTGAAAGGCCTTATTGAGGCTCACATCCTTAAGCTTTCCTTGCATGGGTGTGAGATGACTGTCACGCCCATGACTTAATTTTTCATGGGCATGAGATGAGAGTTACGACCATAACTTAAAAGTCATGGTCATGACTTGATGGTGAGATTCATACTCTTCATTTTATTCATTTTCTTGTTCCTCTTTGCTCTAATCCTTCTCCTTATAATTCCATGAAGACAATTAAGTGTAAATCTCAAGAAGACGACTCAACGAGTGTGCTTTCAACTCACTTTAGCTGTTTTGCTTCAAATTGCACCTAAAACCAAATATGAATTAAAATGAATGTCTTAAGCATTTTAAAGCATTAATCACTAAGTGTCATGGATTAAATGTATCAACAATTAAGAACATATCATTATACCACATATTTTATTTCTAATTATTTATCATTATTTTTAATTAAATAATTTATGCCTAAAGTAATTTCAATTCAAACTCTCCATATCTATATACCTTTTGAGATTTAGTTATTTAAGTAGGTAAAATAGGGTATCTAACACTTTCACAAGTTAACAAACTGACCTCGAGTTATTTTTCTTTTCCAGATTAGTTCCTTAACTTTTTTTTTCTATTTTTCCTGTTAATAAACGGGTGTCATCTTTATTAATAAAAGTGATATTCCTCTATAAATTCTATAATTACTTTCTGTCCCTATTGAGTATATCTAGCAATTAAAAGTGATTTCTTTTATAAGACTAAATGAAAAAAATTCCAATAAATTTATCTTTTTACTTACTATAATTTAGAAATTTCTAAATTCAATTAGAAAATGTTTATAATATAATTATAAATTAATTTTCCTTAATTAGAAAATTAGTTTCTACTTTCAAAATAAAATAAAAAAACTTCAAGCTTAATTAAGAAAGTCCTTTACATTATTTATTTAGAGATTAATTTCTTAATTAATTAGAATTTTGTTCCTTAATAAATTTAAAAATATTTCAAAATTTTAAAGAAAGCTCATTTTTCTCAATTAATAAATGAAAATAGTTTTCCAATTTTAATCCAGAAAATATATTTTCTAATAAATAAAGAAATATATTATTTAGAAATAAAGAAATATTTTTAAAATAAATATAATAATAATGATTTTCTAAGAAAATAAAATAATAAATTTAATTTATCTCAATCAAATTTAAACAAATACATTTAATTAAGAAATAACATTCTTAATTACTTAAGAAAACATTTTGTCAATAATAAAGGAGTCCAATTAATTAATCTCAATCTAATTATTTTTAATTTTAGAAATAACTTTTCTAAAATTTAAATGTAGGAATCAAATTAAGTATTAATCTTAATAACATTAAGGAAACAATTGATTTGGTTTTGGAATTGATTCTAAATTTTAAAACAATTTTAAAATTCTTGTTTGGTGTAAAGTTTTCCATACTTGAAATAACTTTATTAAATTTTTAGGATTGCATTAGTCCCAAAGTGAAACAAACTACTCTTATTCCAGTCTTAGATGTAGAAATCTTATTCCCAAACATTCTTTATTCTAGGTTGAGAATCCTTTATTCCTAACCTAGAATAACCTAAACTAGTAGCTAAACATCGATATCCTCCTTAATACAAACCCTCGCTTCTACAAACCCTAGCCACAAATAATGATGTTGCCATCATCAAGCCACTGTTGCCCAAGCCACCTATATGACCATCGCCTTTATTCAACAATTGCCTACATTGCTCTACCTTTATGTGTTAACCCTAGTGATGATGAAGGAGCAATATAAGAGACAACAAAAAACTTAAGCATGAAATCGTCTCTCTAAGCTTTGCATTGGCTACTCATCTGGCAACATCTCCTTCTCGCGACACTTATCACCAATAACTCCTCCCTCCCTAGTAGCATCACATACTTCCACTTTTTTGCTTCAATCCTCCAACTCTAACAATCATTTTAAGCTATAAGATGAGCTACCTCCTTTATCAACCAATGCCATTAAGGAGTAACTTCTTTGGTAGTTGAGGACCATGCCTCCACCTAGAATAGGAGTCAACTGCCACCAATCCTCCTCATGTCATAATAGTTACTTTATAGGTGCACAAGGAGTATTAGCCATTAGCTTCCATATTATTTGCCCATAGAATATTTAAGAAAAATTCTATTCATAAGAAAACATAAAGCTAAAGCAATTTTATTGATTTATAGGGAAGTTAGTATTTAAACTCTACATCTCTGCTTGTTCATTACTTTTAACACATGATTGAGGAGTCAATATAAGGTTTATGGATTTCTAATATAAACCTTTTAGATTCATTAATTTACAATTTATGAGGGCTCTCATATCATTATTCAAATATAATTTGATTTTATGATTTAGGTTTCATAACTTGAATATGAAAATTTCAGAAAAATTTAGGGTTTGCAATATCACAATTTCAATTCCATAATTTAATATCAATAATAATAGAATAAACATAGTCAAATTATAGAATTAAAAGTTGGCTCTAATATCGTTATTCAAAAATTAGAGCGAGATCCAATCCCATGTGCGGTAAAATAAATATTAAACCTTTTGGTTTGATTTTTTGAAAGCCAAGATCACTTCAATTTTATAACATGTTTAACAAAATAATAAAGCAAGAATCATTATCTGTACCTTATTATGAAACCTCGATCTGTTTTCTTATCACTTCCCTCAATTTTCTTATAAAACATGCTCATCTTAACCACCATAGCCATACACATGTCCAGCCTCTAATAGTATCGACAAAACATATTGAGACAACTCTACAACTAGTGTAGAGAGAGTTATGTAAGAAGTGTTATCACCCTTAGTAACTAAGCCTATTTATAATAGGCTTAGACCTTTTAATAATTTAAATGAATAAATTCTAATTTTAATTAAAATACAATTGGTCCTAAATAAGATTCAATATATTGATCTTTATTTATTAAATATCTCATATTTAATCATGAAGTTTTTCAAATTACAATCAAATATAATTTAATTAGAACACATTTAAATCTCTTGAACCCATTGTTTGTGTAACCCATTAGGTTCCTAACAATATTGGTAATGGATATAAATTATATCCCTAAGCCATATAAATGATTAGACAATTAAAAGTATTTAATTCATCTTTAATTCTATAATTAAATAATTCATATCCATAGATCAAGATTAGTATCTAAAAATGCATCATGATTACCCAAATATTTAGAAATATCAAAATGGTTTTGACTAATATTTTCATGCATATTTTTCCATATAAAACTTTGTAAAATATTTTACAAATATCATTAATAAAATCAATTACAAATGGTAGACAACTAATATGATTAGATTCTAATAGAGTACATATTAATCTTATGCTTTATTTATAATCATAAAATGTTAAAATTAGTCATATAACGTAGAATTAATGTCTATTATATTTAAATCCAATTATGAAACTTCATCATTAGTAATTAATGACATTTGTAAACTATTTTACAATGTTTTATTTTACCTTGGTCAAGGATTCCCCGAACTAATACTGATCAAGAATAAAGAAATATTCTCCCTAATCTCTTTAGGGTGATAACTCCTAATTGATCTAACTACAAACATATAGTTTATGCTATATCCAATAACTATCTACTAAGCTACTCTTGACTAGAATAGGTCATAAGTAGTATCAAAGTATAGCAATATGATAAATGCCTGATTGATTATATATTTATTCCTTAATGTTTAGTGGTTAATGTTATGTTGCATCTAAGATATTTAATTTGGTTCATATTTTGGTTTAGGTATAAGTTAGAGGAATGAGAACCAAAATGAGTTAAATTCACATCCTTGTTGTTCTTATATTGATGTTGAATCTTATTTGATTCAGAGTGAAAAATAGATGAGTTAGGGTGAAGATGGGACTAAGAATGGAAGATCTGGAGTCACTATGACTTACACAACTGTGTATGGGAGCATGTGTTGGGCCCGTGTTTTGCGTACCGGGGCGGACTCAAGCCCAATATAGCGGGGCGAGTTGGGGGCCCCGCATACTTCAAGTTTGCACGCAACCACAACCTTAATCAGTATTGTCCACTTTGGTCATGGCTGAAGCCACGACTCGAACCCATGACCTCAAGGTTTTGTTCCACTTAAGTGGACGCCTCTCACCATTGAGCCAAGTCTCGCCCCGCTAGATTGGGCTTGAGTCTGCCTCGGTACGCAAAACACGAGCTCAACATTAAAAAGGCGCCTTTTAATGTTGGGCCTGTGTTTTGCGTACCGGGCCGGACTCAAGCCCAATCTAGAGGGGCGAGTAGGGGCCCCGCATACTTTAAGTTTGCACGCGACCACAACCTTAATCAGTATTGTCCTCTTTGGTCATTGGTGAGGCCACGAGTCGAACCCATGACCTCAAGGTTTTGTTCTTCTTAAGAGGACGCCTCTCACCATTGAGCCAAGTTGGCTCAATGGTAAGAGGCGTTTGCCTTTTAATGTTGAGCTCGTGTTTTGCGTACCGGGGCGGACTCAAGCCCAATCTAGCGGGGCGAGTAGGGGCCCCGCATACTTCAAGTTTGCACGTGACCACAACCTTAATCAATATTGTCCTCTTTGGTCTTGGGAGATTCCACGAATCGAACCCAAGACCTCAAGGTTTTGTTGCTTTTGCAAGCACGCCTCTTACCATTGAGCCACCCCGCTAGATTGGGCTTCAGTCCGCCCCGGTACGCAAAACACAAGCCCAACATTAAAAATATGCCCTTTTGTAATCTTTTGCTTATAATTCTATGTTGGGACCCGATCTGGAAACCGAATCCCAACCGAAAAACAGAAAAACAGAAAACAGAGCGAAACAAGGATAGCGAAGAATCGCAAATCGGGATGCAAATCGAATCGAATCGGAAAACGAATGTCCGACATCCGGCTGCGACTATTGATCGAACAACTATGCAAGATGCGTTGGAAACCTTAAAACTAATCCGAAAAATCCCGATATAATTTTTTTTTTCTGTTTAATCAATCTCATACAACTCACAACAATACAATTTCCCATTTGGAAATTTAACCATTCTAATCTCACTGTCCTTTGCCATATATTTTCCATAATCTCAAAATCACTCTTTCTAACTCTTTATTCTTATTTCATTTAACAAAACCTATTCAAAATCTTACTTTGCCATAACCCGATTTTTACCGAAAATCGGGCAGCATAACGGCTGTATTCTGACAGCCCAAATTTTTTTTTGCAAATCAGAAACACACTTCTATAATCCAAATCCAATCACACAAAGTCATCGGACCTCCCGTCCGGAATCCGAAATACCAGTAAATGCAAGCCTATATCTAACACTTCAAAAGTCTCAATCCATAATTCCATACTCAAATCCACAATCTACTTATAATCATAAACAAATCCCATAGCTCATTTCCATACACAAATTCGAATACATCAAGAACTAAATACTTCATAAGCATAAATG
>JAOQMR010000213.1:21366971-21379649 GCA_027563865.1 Erythroxylum pelleterianum
AAGAGGTTACTATGGAAGATAGCTGCTTCTGTGATGATAAAATTACGAGTTCATATATGGAGGGTTATCCATCTCAGTCAGTTAAGCTTAACAGCGATATGATAGTTGATGACAAGTAGTGCAAAACCTTATTGGATTCTCTGGAGAAAGATGACATTGAATGCTATGATAACGAGGCCCTTGATGAGACTAACATGCTTGAAAATGCAATTTAGTGTTGGTGCAAAGAGTGACTTACCTTAGAGTAAGCTTCTTCAGTCTTGTGTTTGTTGGTTTTAGCTGGCGGACTCTTGTTCCTTATTTCTCATTATGCTAAATTTCATGTCACTGAATATGTTTTTCTTGAAATAATTCCACATATTTATTTGGTTCTTATTGCATAAATTTTAGCGACCAATTTGAATTATTTTGGTTATTGGCAGGTATATATTAGGAACCATTCAAATTATTTTAGCGACCAAGTTTTGGTGGCTAACACATACACTCTAGTGACCAACAATTAATTTTTTGTTGCTAAATTATAATAAATATAATACAATTTGTGACTATATTAAAACTATAGCAAAAAATTATTTGGTTGCTAAAAGTAAATTTTTAGCAACAGCATCACGTCGTCATAATATGGTTACTAAAAGAAATTTGATACAACATTTGTTGCAACCAGATGAAAATAACTGCAACCAATGACTTGGTTGCTATAAGATTATTTTTTACCAACAAAAAATTTTTGGTCGCAGTATGAATAGCTATAGTAACCATTGACTTGGTTACTATAAGATTATTTTTTAGCAACAAAAATAATTTGGTCGCAGTATGCATAACTATAGCAACCATTGCTATAAGATTAATTTTTAGCAACAAAAGTAATTTGGTCACAGTATGCATAACTATAGCAACCATTCTAACATTACAGCAACCATGAAATTTTACATTAGCAAGTATAAATTTGGTCGCTAATAAATTTTCCTTTAGTGACCAATTTCAAATGGTTGTTATTAATACATTTTTAACGACCAACGTAATAACTCGTCACTGAGCACTTTTAGTAACAACCCTATAGTGACCACCGATGACCAACCCGATTTTGGTTGCTATAACTTTTAACGACCATTTTCTTACTTTTAGCAACCATTAATAATAGTTGCTGAAGCTAATTTTACTTGTAGTGGTTTAACTTTAATGAACATTGGCCAGCTTAACTTAAAACAAGCCATACATTGGAGAGTGTCCTGGCATTCTTAAATCATGTCATAATTGCCCGAAAAATTAAGTTCCACTATTTCAACTAGAATGGTTGATGTGAGAAAATGAGTTGAGGAAAAAAGAGGGTATGTTTAGTAGAAAAGTATTGATGACAGTTTTTGAAAATCCCCACGAAAGTAACGCTAAGAATTTACATGAACCAAGATAGATTCAGGTCCCATCTTTTGATTCAAGCTATAATAATTTCTAGCCCCTATCCAGTGGAATTGCTACATTTACACTGTAATTGATACAAGTAGCAATGTTAGTTAGTGTGAAATCCAAAATTTACCAACTAGTTTTCGAATTTTGCAAAACTCAAACTGTGTGATTAAGTTGAAAACATAAATCTTATAGTAGGAAGGACCGTGTCAAAATACCTATTGCTCACCTATTGGCGCTGGAGCTAATAGGAAGACAAGATTTTTCCTTAAAGAATTCTCTTAAACCATTCTCATCATCATGTTCACCATGTAGTTCGTGTTGTATTTTTTTGCCTTTGGTTGGTGGCACAATTCCTATCCCATATTGGGAAGAGATAAAGAGGGGAGGAGTTTTTCAAGTTATAAAATAACTCCTCCACCTCCTAATCAAAACCATCCCAAAATTTGATAAATACTCAAAATTTGTATACATATCAAATTTAGCATTCTCTTCTTAATAAGAGTAGGATGCCTTAAGTGGTGCTTGGAGGAGTAGGCAAAATTGGCCGAACTTCGTTATCAATTTTCGGGTGTGTTCTTTCCTTATCTCTTTTATTTTTTCCACATTTATAGATTTCAATATTATTTTTCGGGTATATTTGTAGTGTTGTGTTCTATTATTTGGGTGTATTTACTATTCGTGTGTATATATTGGTTAGGTTGTGATAAATACACCGTGCACGTAATTTCTGTCTAGGAGGTTGGGTTTTAAGTTGGACCGTTTGTGACCCCTCCGCCCTTTCTTGGGATTTTACGTGGAATAGTAATACTGTCTTAGGAGTCCGTTTGGCGGTCTTTCCTGGGTATTACTGAATCGGTTCACTTCATTAGTTGATTTTTCTAACAAGTGGTATCAGAGTCGAAGGTTCATTATTGGCTTGTTTGTAAGATTTGTAATATTGAATACTATTATTTGAGTTTGTAATGACGTCTGTAGATTAACCAGCAACTGGGGACACAACAAATATGACACAAGCGGCATTGACTTCCTCGTCCACATGGTAGAGGATTCCAATGTCAAGTATGAAGTTGGTGGTGGAAATATTTGACGGTACTGGTCATTTTGGCATGTGGCACGGCGAGGTTCTAGATTCCCTTTTTCCAACAGGGCCTTGACGTACTATTAAAAAAGAGAAACCAGAATATGTAGAAGATAAGGATTGGAGTATCATAAATCGGTTGGCATGCGGAACAATTCGATTATGTTTGTCTAGAGAGCAAAAGTATACTTTCAAGAACGAGACTTCTGCGCACAAAACGTGGAAGGCATTAGAGGACAAATTTATGAAAAAGAGTGGTCAGAATAAGCTCCTTATGAAGAAAAGGCTGTTCCGATTTGATTACCGACCAGGTACTACTATGAATGAACACATCACTATGTTTAATCAGTTAGTAGCAGACCTGTTGAATTTGGATGTGAAATTTGAGGATGAAGACTTGGCTTTGATGTTGTTATCATCCCTTCCGGATGAATTTGAAAACTTAGAAACTACTTTATTTTATGGGAAGGAGAATGTATCTGTAGATGCTGTGTGTTCTGCTTTGTATAGACATGAATTGTGAAAGCAAGATAAAAAGAAAAGTAAAGCAATTACAGAAGATGAAGCATTTGTGGCAAGAGGCCGTCAGCAAAACCAATCAAAGGGGAGAAGAGGAAGATCCAAATCAAAAAGTAGAGTTGCCAAATATGAGTGTGCTTTCTGTCATGAGAAAGGGCACTGGAAGAAAGACTGTCCAAAATTGAAGAAGAAAGGGAAGTCTCCCCAAGATGCAAATGTTTTAGAATGTAAAAGTGAAGCAGAGTCAGATGTCTCTTTGGTGGTATCAACTTTAATATCCCATTCAGACAAGTGGATTTTGGATTCAGGTTGCACCTATCATATGTCTCCCATCCGGGAGTGGTTCTTTGATTTTGAAGAAATTGATGGTGGAGTTGTTTATATGGGCAATGACAATCCATGTAAAACAGCTGGGATAGGTTCAATCAAGCTAAGGAATCATGATGGAGCCACCAGAATTTTGAAGGATGTTCGGTACGTGCCAAATTTGAAAAAGAATCTCATCTCTTTGGGGACCTTAGAATCAAAAGGTCTAGTTGTGATAATGCGAGATGGAATTCTTAAGGCAACTTCGGGAACACTTGTGATGTTGAAAGGCATAAGGAAAAATAATCTATATTACTACCAAGGCAGTACAGTTGTTGGAACAGTAACAGCAGCAACTTCTAGAAGCAAGAACGATGCAGAGGCAACAAAGTTGTGGCACATGCGTTTAGGACATGCTGGTGAAAAATCTTTGCAAATTCTTGCCAAACAAGGATTGTTAAAAGGTACGAAAACTTGCAAATTGAAATTTTGTGAGCATTGTGTTCTGGGAAAACAATGAAGAGTGAAATTTGGCACTTCCATCCGTGACACTAAAGGTATTTTGGATTATGTACACTCAGATGTATGGGGACCTACTAAGAATCCCTCTATTGGAGGTAGGCATTATTTTGTCACTTTTGTTGATGATTTTTCCAAAAGAGTATGGGTGTTTTCTATGAAGAACAAAGATGATGTGCTTGGAGTTTTTCTTAAGTGGAAAGCTCAAGTTGAAAACCAGACAGGAAGAAAGATCAAAGTTCTCAGAACAAACAATGGTGGAGAATACAAGAGTGATCCTTTCCTGGAGGTATGTCAAGAGTCTGGCATAGTTCGACACTTTATAGTTAGAAAAATACCACAACAGAATGAGATGTCGGAGCGTATGAATAGGACATTGGTGGAGAAAGTTCGTTGTCTGTTGTCCAATGCTGGGTTAGGTAGAAAGTTTTAGGTTAAGGCAGTGACATACGCTCAACATTTTGTTAATCGTTTGCCATCATCTGCAATTGGTGGCAAGACTCCATTAGAGGCATGGTCTGGAAAACCTATAACAGATTATGATTCTTTGCGTATTTTTGGTTCTATTGCATATTATCATATGAATGAATCAAAGTTGGACCTACGAGCAAAGAAGGCTCTATTTATGGGCTTCAATGCTGGAGTTAAGGGATACTGTTTGTGGTGTCTAGAGTCAAAGAAGACAATTGTCAGTAGGGATGTTACCTTTGATGAATCTTCCATAAAAAAAAGTTTCTGTTTTATTTTTGCATGCATGAAACATAAATAGTTTATGAGCTGTCAATTGAATGATTTTGAGTTGGAATTGGAGATGAAATTGACGAGGAATTGAAGGATAATTAAGCTATAATTGAGATATAATTAATGGACTAATATGAAGATGTTTTGAATTTGGTATAAGGGTGTTAGAATCTAAAGAAATTGAAGGAAAATGGAGAATGCACATTCGATTCATTCATCCCACGATCATTGACAATGCTTTGAAATGAAAATTCTCTGTTTTGTGTGATAATTGAATGTTTGATTAATTAGTTAAGGGTTTGATAAGTTTAGGTTGTTAATTGATGTTATAACTTAAGGAATGGATTGTTTTGATATCAATGTATCTAAAATCTGCAATTTATGAGTGTCAAAGGAATGAAGGTGTTTTTATGAATGCAAATGTGATTCAAAGGATATGAGTAATGTGAACTAGGTATGATTGAATAAGAATTGGGAAATTGTGTGAATATATATTGCTAGAAAAGTATGGTGAATGTATGATTGATGAAACTTACTTTAGATATAAACCTAATTACAAACTAGATGTGTACAAGTTATGATGTTTGAATGGTTAAGATTTATGAATAAGGATACATACATGGAAAGTCAATTGAGCATACATTGAACATGACATATATACATGTGCATGAGTGAATAATCATATGATTGATCAAATTAGTAATATATAAACTATATTTGTATTGTATAACTTTTGACGCTCAAGTCGATCGGCAGCATCCAGACATTGTCGGATCATCAAGGCAATAGCTTTTCTGAAGCATACTGTAAGTTAATCTAGATGTTTCTCATTATGATTGAATTGTTTTTAGTTAACTTTTAGTCATTGAATTGTTACTTATATGATTGCTATGATTATGAACATTATTGGTCGAAGGAGTTTGATAATTGGGACTATATATGGAAGTGTTTTCAAATTGTATGTGTAATATAGAATGTGTACTCAACTAAATGTTAAATACCAGACTCAGGTCCGAAGGATGTGATAAATGACATGAACGCATTGAATGAAAAGTATTGATAGCATATTATGTGAATTGATGCATTCCATTACATTGATATGCATGATCAAATAAAGAAGTTGTGACTGGAGTTACCAACGTGAAAAGAGCATTAAGCTCAGGAATTGTGCACAAAGAGCCACAATCTCAGTTAATAATGAGTCTGGTATTCACAACAGATATGGAAAAATAAATGAAATGACCCCAGTATACACAACAGATACGGGACAGTAAATAGATGCTCGTTTACAACAAAGTAAAATAAAAATGGAGCCACGTGTGCATTTGCATATATATATAACTTTACATGTATCATATGAATGATTGAGATGAATTAATGGATTGTGCTAAAATAGTATTATGAAATGTTTGTATACATGTGATCCGCGATTTGTCTTTAGGTTATTCCCTTGAAAACCGAATCAAAAATTTAATTCCAAGGATTGCAATATAGCATGCAACCTCAGGTCGTCTCAATTAATTGAAACCTAGTGCCATAGATCTAAGCTACCCTAATTATTATGAAATGCAAACTAAATTGGTTAGGAGGGGGTTTTGCATCTTTGACAAAACTAACTAAATTAAGCTAATTGAAAGCAAAGTATATAAAAAGATATTTTTGGATTTTTGGGAAAAGAAATTGAAAACTCAAGCGATGATCGAATGTGATAAAATCCTCTTGAAAAGTGATCTTTGGCTATCATAGTTCATAATAAATCTTTTTGGGAGTAAAAATCAATAAGTTTTCAAATGAAAATCCTTAAAGAACCCTTTAAGTCCAAGGTTTTAATCAATGAACTCCATTTCTTAAAACCTTGTTGAATACATCTTAGTGTGTGTAATGGGTAAGTTAATGCAAGTGGTCCATTTAAAATCAAGCATCATCTCAATATCTAACACAACTAGGCAGATAAAAGAGAATTAACAAAATCACTAAAAGGACTGACAGTGCGTGTCGAGTGCACTGCAAAATTTACCTGACTCTGCACACTAAAATTTGTAGTTGTGGTAAGTCAGGATCGAATCCATAAGGAATGTTTGGTTAATTTTCGTAATGAAATTAATTGATGCAAGGAAAGTAAATGAGGGGGGGTTTGGGTTTTAAACAATTTAGAAATTAAAGTAAAAGTAAACTATCAAAATCAAATTAAAACCAACAATCGAAAATGAGAAAAATGTTGAGTATAAGTAAGGTCCGATTCTAGGGTCAATCTCGGCCTAAACACAATCAAGCATATTCCATCATTCTAAAGTTTTTACAATTCTTTTCGGGTTATTGATCTGAAACTAATAGAACGCTCTATAAATCTCGGTTTTCCCTTAAGTTGTAATTAATCAAGATACGATCATTAATTAAATCTAACTACCAAATAACCTAGGATACCATCTCTAGATTTAATTTGGCAGTTGCATTATGAATTGAAAAATGATCAATAAAAGTAGTAACCTCACATGCTCGGGTTATCTAACCTCAGTCATGTTGTTCCTAATGATTAACGATCATTAGATGCTGCTCACAAATATTAAAAGTAGTGATTACAAATTACAATCAATATTTTAGCAATAGGTTCGAAATAAAATGATCAAAATAATATATCAAGATCATTAATTCCAAAACCATCAAAATCAATAGCAACAACAGAACAATCCGAAAATAAATCACAAATTTAAAATGACAGAAATAGCTTAACCATGACTTGGCATCGATATCCTCGTTGAGCCATCTTTATTTTTGTGCTCCAAAAGTGGGTCATATATGTCATGTAGTACGACAGTCTAATGTTACCTTCTTCTCCCTTTAATGCCACGGTGGAACAATTAAAAATTTAAAAACAATTGGTCTCCTGCACTGTAGCGTGTCTGTAATGCCTGCTGATTTATTTCTCTAGCCTGTATATTTCTCCAGCAACTCCACATTTTGCTCCCTCTTTTAATGTCTGCCCGACACTATTGCTTTCCCAAGCACCTTACTGTGGCATCAACCTAGCAGCAGCTCTCCACGTTTTTCCTTCGTTCCGCTGCCCCTGTACCTATAGCAATGAATTTTCAATTTAAAACACATTATCTCATTAAAACCCTGCTCCACGTTATCTGTGCCCCTATTCATGACAAGACAATTAAAAACACACTCTTAAAACCCTTCTGCCTATTGCCTTCTAAAACGCACAGCTTGTGCGTGTGCACTGTGTGTTTTATGCAGCTGCTTAAACGCAGCGCACAGACCTACATTTAATTTTTTTGTAAAACAAAATTTGTTCCTTTTCTTTGTTAAACAAGTGTGCTCCAATTTTCTTTAAAAATTCTTGTCTTTTTAGTCTAAAAAATATATTAACATATCCAACCTAGTATTGAACACAAATTAAGCATTTTATCTTTAAAATAGGATCGAAATCGCATGTAAATACATAAGAAAATATAAGAAAATTCAATCCTATCAAGGACATATAAGAGACTTCATATTAAGCTCCAAGTTCTACATCAACAAATCCTATAACACAATACATTGTTCAACACTTGATTAAACTATAATCAAGAAAATCCAACTACAAAGCATAAATCCTAACTCAGGAGTTCATAACAATGTAGTTAAACACAACAATGTAGTTAAACATGAATAAACTACTCCCCTATGCAGCCCATTGAACTCAAGTCATTGCTACATCTTCAAGAGGAAATGGTGCTTAGCCAAGCATCTCTTCGGGAGAAATCACAACCGGACACCCACCAATAGCATCCATGGAAGCAACAGTAGATGATGAAGGTGGCGATGAACAGTGGAAGAAAATGATGGATGAAGGTCGAGTGAGAGACAAGAGTGTCTAAAGTCCGCTCTCTCTTCGATGTGCAGTGTGTTCGCTACTATAACATAATTTGGTAGGTTTTTAAATGTAGGTTCGATGGGTCGGGTCAAACAGCGAGTGATTTTTCTAAATATAGTTCAGGTTTTTGAAGGTTCGCTGCAGTGATAGATAAATTCACCGTAGCGTACATTTCCCGAAAGGTTTTGCCTGATTACTGGATCCTTCGCCGTAGCGAAGAAATAATCTTCGCCGTAGCAAACTTTTTCCAACAGTTCAGCTTGGATTCTTTGTGTTTCGCAACGACGACAGATCCACTTTGCCGCGGCGAACTTTTCCTGTAGCGCTAGTCCTCTTGTTGACTTCACTTTAGCACATTGACTCCCTTCTCCTTGAGGTTCCTATAATCAAAAATAGCAATTTGTAGTATCAAGTGTTCTCACAAAAATAAATAGTGCAATTAATACTAATTTGTAACAGTTTTTACTATCAAATCCCATAAAAGAAAAGTACACACTCAAGGATTAATTTAAGCATAAAATCTAGAAATAGAAATCAAAAAGTATAGCAAAAGCCATAAAAGTGTCGCCAATTTATATAATAAACTTGGGCTCAATCAACATGTTATACTTGTACTTAATGAAATATGACAAAAAGTGATGTGGGATTTGATACTGGATGATGTGTTAAACTACTTGAAATTGGTTATAAACTTGACTTTGTGTTCTGACTGAAGTGAGCACATTAATGATGGTTCACTCACTGAGTTCACTGAGCTCAGATACAATGGAGTTTTAGCTTCTAAGGCAACCAAGTAGAATTCTAGTAATGTCATTTTAAGAACAAGATTGGCTCAAAGGTCTAGTCAGCTGATATCCGAGGAGTCATTAGGATTTGTTTGTTTAGCTTCTCATTTCATGTTAAACATTTTGTATAGAGTTGTAAACTCTCAAATGTTATGTAACGTAAATATATGCATATGAATAGTAATGGTACAATGTAAGTAAGTTTATTTTGTGAATGAAATGAGGAGAAATTTGATCATATTAAATACTTGTGTTATGTGTGATGTCATAATAATTAATGTGCCATTCTCATAGGTTATGTTCTCAAATATCCTCTGGATGTTCGGGCATATGCTCTATGGAAGTGGTATGCAATTTTTTGATGCAGTATGAACAAGTGGAGATAGTTGAGTAAGTCAACAAAGGATTTGTCATTCTAAAGTAATTAGAGAGAATGTTCTACTATTCTTGATTATTATGATTTATAGAATTATCTAGCTAGAGTAAATTGACATTTGAAAAATTGTTTTCAAATATCAATTATAAATCAATTACTAATTAGCAAGAACGAAGATAATTGAATACAAAAGAGTAGACATTATATCCATACTATGTCCAATTGGAACATTAGATGACGAAAAGATTAAATACATCATAACGATGTATGTACAAGTTAAGTAAAACCAATTTGAGATTCCTGATATTTGGGTAGTCATGACATGTTGCTAGACGTCAATCTTGATCTATGATTATAAAAGTATTAATTAAAGAATTAAAGATAAATTAAACGGAGTTTTAATTTATTTGATTCTAATTATGAATTATAAGTATAATTCATAATCATTGCTAATATACTAGGAACCTAATGGGTCACACATTAAATAGTAGTTTGTGAAGGAAAAAATAAATTTTAATTAAGTTGGACTTAATTATAAAGTTTGAGAAACTTTAGGATCAAATATGAGGTGTTTGATTTTATTAAAAGTAAATTAACTATAATTAGATTTTGACTTTGATTATAATTGAAATATTTAATTTTAATAAAAATTAAAACCCTAATTCTTTTCTATTTATAGGAATAAATGTAAGGGAGCTAGCATTCCTACTTAATTCATTTCAAGAGTTGAGAAGTTGCTTTGTGGATATTGTTAGAGGCTGAACACATGAACAACTCGTGATTGACACATCAAAAATGTTTTAAAAGATTTCAACAGGAAAAACGAATCTGGTACCATTTCTTATTTTATGATTCGTATTTTATTATTCAAGTTATTCAATTGTCGGAATCCAATCAAAATCTATAAAAAATTTATTTTTTCCTTAGGCTTGTGATTTAGTTTGAGTTTTTCAAAGTTCGTTATGAACTTTCACATGAATTAGAAGGATATGTCATTGCCTGAACTGCTGAATATGCTCAAGATTGTGGAAGGGTGCCTTAAGAAAGAACCCAGTTTTGTATTTGTTGTGGATTCTTCCAAGAGAAAGAAAAAGTGCTCTAAGAAGAATAAGAACAAGACAGAAGGCTTCCGCTAATGTAGTAATGTCAAAAAGAGGTTTCAAAAATAAGGTCAACTATAAGGGCACATGCTTTCACTGCACAGTCAATGGACATTGGAAAAGGAATTACCCATCTTATCTTACTACTCTAAAAGATAAAAAGCTTATGAAAACTGTTTCTTCAGGTATGTTTATGATTTAGATCAGTCTTTTTACTTTTACTCCACATACTTGGGTATTAGATACTAGTTGTGGTTCTCATATACGTAATAACATGCAAATGTTAGCATGGAGTAGATCATTGAGGAAAGGTGAAGTGGACCTTTGAGTTGGAACTTGTGGTTGTCTCTTCAGGTATGTTTATGATTTAGATCAATCTTTCTACTTTTTTTCCACATACATAGGTGTTAGATACTAGATATGGTTTTCATATATATAATAACATGCAGATGTTAGCATGGAGTAGATCATTAAGGAAAGGCGAACTGGACCTTTAAGTTAACAATGGAGCAAGAGTTACTGCATTAGTTACAGGAACTTGTGGTATAGCTTTGGCTTCTTACCTTGTATTAGAACTAAATAATTGCTATTATGTTCCAGTTATTATAAAAAAATATCATTTCTATTTCTTATTTAGACTTGAATGGATTTGCCTTTATTATTAATAATAGGAATTGTTCTTTTTGATAAAGATGATGTTTATTATGGATTTGGATTACTTAAAAATGGTTTGTACAATTAAGAGCTTGAAAGGCTAGTTCTTAACATAAATAGCAAGAAAAGAAGGTTAAAAAGAAGGTTAAGTGACCAAAATCCTTCTTATTTATAACATTATGGGTTAAGTTATGTCAATGAAACTAGAATCACAAAGTTACGTAAAGAAGGATATTTGAATCCTTTTGATTATGAATCATATGAAACTTGTCAATCTTATTTATTAGGAAAGATTACCAAAATACCCTTTAGTGGAAAGGGAGAACGTGCCCATGAGTTACTAGTGGTAATGCATTCACATGTATGTGGGCCTATGTCCACTAATGCTCGAGATAGATTCTCATATTTCATTACATTCACAAATGATCATTCTAAATATAGTTATGTGTACTTGATGAAAAAAAAGTCTAAATCATTTGAAAAAAGTTTTAAAAATTTAGACTTGAGGTTGAGAAACAAACTGGTAAAAATATTAAGACACCTAGATCAGATTGAAGTGGTGAATACTTAGACCATAAAGTTCTTTAATACTTAAAAGAAAATGGAATTCTCTCACGATACTCATCCTGTAACTCCATATCATAATGTAGTATATGAGAGCGGAAATTGTACTCTATTAGATATGGTACATTCCATGATGAATAATGTAGTCCTTCCTATCTCCAATAGGAGATATGCCATTGAAACCACTGCTTACCTTCTAAATAGAGTTCCATCCAAATTGGTTGACAAGGTACCATATGAGGTATGTAATGGTAGAAGACTAAGATTGTCACAATTAAAGATTTAGGGATGTGATGCTTATGTGAAGCGTGATATATCTGATAAGCTTTAAGCTAAATCAGATAAATGCAAATTTGTGGAGTTTTTGAAAAAGAGTATCAAATATCAATTTTACCATCCTCTTGAGCAAAAGGTGTTTATCTCAAGACATATTACATTCTTAGAAAGATAATTTATTCTCAAAGAGCCACAAATTCATATTAAGATAGAAGAAGAACTTCAAGTTGATGCATATAATGTAGAGCCAAGCTAAAGATGTAACATCCCACCCCCGGCGGGAAGGGTAGAATAGTAATTTGAAAAGGGGTGGGAGTGATTAGGACTGATTTGACATTTTCATGCATACTTGCATTTGTGAACAGTGGAATTTTGCACATGAAAAATAATTGTACATGCATTCATGACATTTCCCGGTATTTGTGCCTAAATGAAATTCTGTTCTGGATAATGTGGTATTTGCGTTTGAAAAATTATTTGGAATGATTCCATGT
>JAOQMR010000213.1:21381341-21402179 GCA_027563865.1 Erythroxylum pelleterianum
CTTGCTCAGATTAAGTGTTAATCTAAGTGGCCAACATAACCGGGAACCTAATGGGTCACACACATAAGAGTGATTCGGAAAATCTGTAAAATAGTTTTGGATAGTGATCCAATATATGGAGAGCAATAGGATTAAATAGATCCCGATGAGATCGCGACATCGATATTGCTGAAAAAGGTCTCCGGTGACTTTTCGGTACAGGGGCCCGGTAGGCCGGTAAGACCAACCTCAGTATGACTGGACTACTTCAGCATTTATATATCTATTAATTAATTAAGTAAATAATTAATTAATATATATATTTGTGATTGTCGTTGGATGAGGCTTAAGGAGGAGATAAGCTTTGACTTAGTCAAAGTCATCATTAACATCATTATTTAATTGTTAAATGGTTGTCATCGTGGATGATGCTCCTCCAAGTATTTTCATTGTCTTTTAAAGAGTTAAAAGACATATAAAAGAAGGCTTGAGAAGTAGATGGTCGTGGAAGCTAAGAGTAAGGAACGAAACTTAAGAGTTAAGTTTTGAGAAAATTGTTTTTTCATGCTCCTTCTCTCATCCATACACGATCCTTCTCATCTCCAAGGCTTCTTCATCGTCATCTCCACTTGCTCTCATAGAATAAGGTAAGATCTAGCAGTCTTTAATTATTCTAGCTATTCCTGGGTCAAAAGGGTTTGTCCCGGTTAGGTTTTCCGACCTCTACGTGGATACCGTTAGAGACGGTCTCCTTTGGTCGTTATGGTTTGACTTTATTATATGGACACAACGATCCTGGCTTTCGGGAAGGTCCCGGAACAAAAATTTTTGTTTTCCGCACCGTGTTCATGTGATGGACACACCGGGATTTTCCCACACATAGACAAAGTGCTAAAGTGATCTAACATAGAGAATTCCAAAAGGGGATTCTTACCTATATCTCGTGGGATTTTTCTTTCACAGAGTATATGTCCAAAGACAAAAGAGGGGAGAGATAAAATGGAATGCATTATATATGCTTCAGTAATTGGATCGATCATATCTGCAATGTTATACTAGAGCAGATATTTCTTATGCTTTGAGTATAATGAACATCTTTCAAGCCAATCTAGGTGAGTGTCACTAGATGGTTGTGAAAAACATCTTAAAGTACTTAAAGAGAACTGAGATATTTTCTTAGTTTATAAAGGACCTGTATTGAGAGTTCAAGGATATTCAGATGCTAGTTTCCAATAAGATCCCAATAATAGCAAATCACAGTCATGGTACATCTTTATAATAAATGGTGGTGCAATAAGTTAGAAGAGTTTCAAACAACCAATCACTGCAGATTCAACGATTGAAGCAAAGTACATTTCAGTGTTAAAGGCAGTAAAGAAAGCGGTATAGATCAAGAAGTTCATTACTGAACTTAGAGTGGTTCCTAGCATTATTGATCCTATAGTATTGTACTATGACAACAATGATGCTATTGCACAGACAAAGAAGACAAAGTCTCATCAATGGTCCAAATATGTACTTAGGAAGTTTCACTTGATTAGTGGGATAGTAGAGCAAAAAGGCATAACATTGGAATGAGTTCCCGCTGAAGAGAATCTTATAGATCCTCTCACTAAGTCATTGTCTCAGAAGAAACATAATCGACATATAGATGGATATGGTATTAAATACATAAGCGATTGACTTTATTGTAAGTGGGAGATTGTTAGTTTATGTTCGTGCAGCCAATCGGTTGGTCGCAATTTGATGGATGATATTATTATTTAATTAATGAAAAGTCATTCTTTATCGTTATGTATTAAGTTAATTACATACATTTGATGTTTTAATACTAAAGATAAAATCCCTGGAATAATTATTGTGTAGTTGAAATTATAATGAGATCATAATTATGATATTCAATTTACATTTATGTATTGTTCCTAAATGTTCCTAGTTATAGTTTCATCAAAATGAAATATTGATGAAACAGTAAATTAAACTAGCACATATTATGTTTCTTTCTTATGAAAAAAGTAATTGATTTCATAAATTAAAATATGGAGATACTTAAACTAATTGGTGGATGCTTATAAGAGAATAAGTCACTAAACTGACCAGACTATGAGAATCCAAATTGGAACTTTACCTATATGTTTGTGGATTTCTTTATAATAATAGTTGTATAATTGATCCTTAGACTTGAGATTACCAAGTTATATCATGTTGAAATTACTGTGTTTTAATGCTACTTATGAATTGTCCTAAGATAATTCAATCAGTAGTACTTGAATGCAGTATGAACCATGTGGAGATAGTTGAGTAAGCCAATAAAGGATTTGTCATTCTAAAGTAATTAGAGAGAATGCTCTATTGTTGTTGATTTATAGTGATTTGTAGAATTCTCTAGCTAGAATGAATTGACATTTGAAAAGGTGTTTTCAAATATAAATTATAAATTAATTACTAATTAGCATGAACGAACATAATTGGATAAAAAAGAGTAGATATTACATCCATACTCGGTTTGATTAGAACATTAGATGAAGAAATGATTAAATTATAAATCATAATCATGCATGTACAAGTTAAGTTAAACCACTTTGACATTCATGATATTTAGGTAGTCATGACATATTGCTAGATGTCAACTTTGATCTATGATTATAAATTGTTTAATTGAATAATTAAAGATAAATTAAAATAATTTTTAATTTATCTAATTTTAATAATAAATTATAATCATTTCCAATTTATTAGGAACCTAATGGGTCACACACAGTTTGTGAAGAAAAAATCAATTTTAATTACGTTTGAATTAATTATAAAGTTTGAAAAACTTTAGGGAACAAATATGAGATATTTGATTTTATTAAAATTAAATTAACTATAACTAGTGTTTGACTTTAATTATAATTGAAATATTTAATTTTAATATAAATTAAACCCCTAATGCCTTTTCTATTTGTAGGAATAAACGGAAGGAAGGTAGCACTCCTGCTTAATTCCTTTTAAGAGTTGAGAAGCTGCTTTATAGATACCGTTAAAGGCTGAACAAATAAACAATTCATGATTGACACATCAAAAAGTTTGCAAAATATTTCAACAATAAAAGGAATCAAGCATATTTTTTTATTTTATATATAATTCGTATTTTATTATTCAAGTTATTCATTCCGGCTGATTTCCAATTGAAGAATTTGCAGTCAAACACCTGTAGGATAACAACGAAGAGGAAGCACATGCCTTAGTACTAGGAGATTGATTGGAGTTGAATACTAAGAAAGCTGAAGCTGAGCACGAGTCAGCAATATCTATTGTGACTTAGCGGCAATGAATGATGTAGTGTAGTTAGTTCAACGTAACCTTGTGAAATCTTGTATTTTGGACTCCTTGGAATTATTCGGTGGGTTAATAAAATTCTTTTATCTTATCACAATGATTATTGAGGCGTGAAAAATGGCACTGCGTGTTTTTGCTATTTCATTAACTCTGGTGTGCAAAACAACATTCTATTCAAATGTATCCTTGTGTTGCATACCATTTGAACGAGAGTCACACCTTTGGATACTGGCCTCCTCCATACCTTAAGACTTACAATACGTAAAAGGAAATCATGTGGCCATCACAGCATGCAATAATTAGAATGAGGGTCACTCACTTCATTTATTAGTTAGGCTGCTTCTCAGTAACAAAAGGAGAGAGTTTATCAAAAAAAAAAGTGGCCTAATTTCTTAAGTGCAAGAAAGGGTCTTGCCTGCTTTTTCATATTTTAGAATTTTAGTGGAAAACTTGTATACCTTGCGTAGACCATTTATGGAAAGTAAATTTAAATGCAGAACAAAAAACATTATGAGTTTGATAAGGAGAATTGTTTCTTCCTCCGGGGGGTTCAACTACCACCTAACTTTTATTTCCTTGGCCAACGAACGATGTTCAAGGAAACAATCAATTCATTTTATCTTTTACTCCCTCTCTCTCTCTTCCCAATAAGTAAAAAGTTTTTAAGGGAACCAAACCTACACGCTTTCACCTATTCAGGTACTTATGTTTTGGCCGGAAGAATAGAAGAAACCAAATTTCCTTCGACCATTACCCACAAGTCTAAATCAAAGCTTCTTTCACTCAAGAATCCATGTCCTTTGGTTTGGCGTTTTCCTCACTAAACAATTTTTGCCCGTCTCTTTATACAAAGGAGGAGCTCATTACCATGCTGTAACGACGATTTTTAAGACAACATAAAGCCATTTCTTAATTATGCTTGTTCTCATCCTTGTCCTGTCATCTTCTCCGTCCTTTTCAAGTGCTTAATCCAATCCTCTATATATTTTAGGTGGGTGACACAATGGGTAAAGCCAAAATGGCTATAACAATAACAGCCAGGATTGTACATGAAGCTGTGAGCTTCATTGTCTTCTCATTCCTCGACCTTCTTGATATTGTCCTGTGTTTTCTTTACAAGTTTGCTGACCTTTTGATCGAAGCAGAGTGGAAGCCATGCTACTGCACCTCGGCCAAGGAGGCCATCACAAGCAGTGGCAAGATCTTGGTATCTGAACAAGGTGAGTCCAAGGTTGTTTGTCTTAGTTCTAGCAAGTTGGAATGGGAGGAGATCTCAGACACTCTCTACAATCGTCCTTCGCTGGTTTCTGAGGTCTCCAAAATGACTGTCAATGAATTAAAGCGAATCAAGGTGGACAAGACCGTGGTGCATTCTTGTGAGAAGATGAAGAAAGCAAGCAGATCAACATTCAACGTTAATTCAACTATTGTTGAAATGCTCCAAGGGAAGATTGGAGGGCAACAATCACATCCCATACCAAGATGGTCTGACTGTGATTGTAAGCTTTGCAATTCCTGGACCACCTCAAGCAAAGAAAACCTCTTTGTAAGAGCAGAAGGACCGAAAGGTAACTGAAATGACAGGGAATAACTGTTCTTTTTCGCTTTTACTGCTATTTTGTATTGATTTTTGTAATTGAACAGACGGGGCAAAAGAAGACGTTCTCTTCATTCATGGGTTCATTTCCTCTTCAGCATTTTGGACTGAAACCTTGTTTCCAAACTTCTCAAAGGCTACTAAATCCACCTACAGATTGTTTGCTATAGATTTGTTGGGGTTTGGGAGGAGTCCAAAGCCAACGGACTCACTATATACACTTAAAGAACATTTGGACATGATCGAAGGGTCTGTTTTGGAAGCATACGGTGTTAAATCCTTCCACATCGTGGCTCATTCTTTAGGATGCATTTTGGCCTTGGCTCTCGCTGTTAAACACCCTAGTTCAGTCAAGTCGCTTACCCTTCTTGCACCGGTATGCTTCATTTTATCTCTCATCTTAATTGTTCAGATGACAATTTTACCTCGTCACAACGATTATACTAATACAATGCAGCTAATCTTATTTGTACTTATATCTTGCAGCCATATTATTCAGTACCCAAAGGCGTCCAAGCAACACAATATGTGATGAGAAAAGTAGCTCCAAGGCGCGTGTGGCCACTTATCGGGTTCGGCGCGTCCATCGCATGCTGGTATGAGCACATCTCTCGGACCATTTGCTTGCTTATATGCAAGAACCACCGATTGTGGGAATTTCTCACCAAACTTGTCACCAGAAACAGGTGACCTTCTCACATCCTTAATGACCTATTCATTTAATTCGTCTCCTATATATTGCTTCAATACTTTCTTCTCTATATATAATTAAACCATTTCCTACGTTCTTTGTCTAATTTCTGAACTACCCACCAAACAACCTTGCGGAAATAAATTCTTTCAAGAAATTTGGCTGACTGATTCAACTCCTGTGTGGAGTACGGCTATTTAATTTCTAATTTCCATGCATGCAGAATTGTCAACCTCGTTTGATTCAACAAATGGTATATATGTATATATGAAACAAGCCTGAGATGACTTAGCTTAGATGCTTATTTGTGGTGACAAGGAATACCAATTTTGAGAATTTGAGAGGATAGAAATTGTCTGGCTTAGCTTACATGCTTATTTGTGGCGACATGGAACACTAATTTTCTACATTATAAGAATTTGAGATGATAGAAATTGTCCATTTAACCTCTGCTTCTTTACTCTTGTCTGAGCACCAGTTGTTGAGGCTAATTAATAGGCCGGTTTGAAATTTTCGTGGTTCACCACAACACAATTGTCATGTGGGTGCACACAGATCGAGTAGGTTATCTTCAGTGCAACTAGTCAACTACTGCTTGCTTGAACTTCACCCTGACACGTCAACGAGATTTCTAATAAATGAACAGTGTTTCCCCGATCCTTCTTTTAACAACTTTATGTATCTCCATTTGAAACTAATTAAGTTCAGAGGGTTCTCCGTAGAAGATTTCAGTAACAATATTGGAAGCTTTAAATGGTCCTTTTTTGCTAAATTTACTAGACAAAATGATCCACACCAACCTCGTCAATGAAACAACAAAAGACAAGTTCGGTTTTCTTTTTAATAATTGCTTATTGGTCGTTGGTTAGGTTAGGTCCAAAGAGAATTATTAACTAGGCACGGTTTGGCTTGACATGCAACTTATTCACTATGCTCAACGTATATGTCTTGTCTTTAATAAGTCAAATTATTTGAAATTATAAATAAATTAAACTTTACAGTATCCCACAAAAATTTCAGTGGCAGCAAATTAAGGAGAGATATGGTGCTATTACATGGGTGTCAGTAGAGGTTCAATGACAGAACTCAATTATTGCTTTGCATGGCCAGGCAGAGGCTTAATGTTGAATTATACCAATATCATAAATGTTTTATGATAAAGACATGTATTTATTGTATACAGGATGAGGACATTCTTGCTTGAAGGGTTCTTTTGCCATACACATAACGCCGCGTGGCACACTCTTCATAATATCATTTGTGGCACCGCAGGCAAGCTTGATGACTACTTAGACGCAGTCCGTGACCGTTTGAAATGCGATGTCAACATCTTCCATGGCAAAGATGATGAGCTTATCCCAGTTGAATGTAGCCTCAATATTCAGGGGAAAATTCCCCGTGCTCGTGTCAAGGTGGTCCAGAACAAAGATCACATCACAATTGTTGTTGGTCGACAGAAGGCTTTTTCCAGGGAACTTGAGGAAATTTGGAGACGTTAAAGTGGATAATGGATCTCCAGAACCTTACAAAGTCCCTTTATAAAATACTTATAGCCTGTCAAGAAGGTTTTCTTTCTTTCTTTTTTTTTCAGACTTTCGTCACTTTCTGAAATTGGGATTATATTCATGTGAATCTGAGTTAGCAAAAGGAAAATATCAAATTACTATGTGTATCAAGTTGCTTCATCAGCCTTAATTAATTCATATTTCGGAAACGATGTGTCGTGAGATCACATATAGGCCGCGCATATTGAACTTACTAATAAAACGGTCAAGGTATAAATAATCGCATACATTTTTTCTAACTTGTATTTTAAAGCACTGAAATCGTTAATTAATATCGAGCATGATTCAGTATGTAAAGCATTCACTGTAACTAATTAGGAGCAGAAGGAGTCGCGACAAGAATGCATTGTAGCTTGAAAGGGAGATTTACATGATACATATAACCAATCTATGCAGTTAATTCTTTTTGATATATACACACACAAATTTAGTAGGACTTTTGTACATATATATTCAATGCACTGCAGTGAAAGCCTGTAATCCATGCCTTTTTCCCACTAGTCGCACAGGCAACGTTCCACTTTGGATTGAAAAAATGGATGTTGGACACTAGACATTTCATGGAATAATTGGTCCCTGGTAGAAAACAAGTACGGAGAAGGGCTTTAAGATTATTTAGGAACAGGATGTGATCTGACAAAACTGTGACATTGCCTCAGATAAGTCTGTGACTAGCAAAACCTTTGTTTAAACTTTAATGCATCAACGATGTTCATTTTCATCTACCATAGCCAGGCATACATTTACAAATTAACAACGTTTCATAGGCTTGATTGAGTCAAGATGTGAAAATGACCCAAGGGATTCACCCTTGTAGCAGTTCCAATGTTGTCTCTTAGTGTTGTTAGTAAGTATTTTCACCAAGAAAATGAAGCCTCCTACATTTTAGTTGCATTCAATACTGAGTAAGACACGAATCGACCTATTTATGGGAGCTTGAGTCGGTCACAGCTTTTCCCGCTTTTCTGACAAATACTAAACCAACTTGTCAAAATGGTACTTTCCCTCAATCAATTCCAGTGAGTTACCACCCGCAAAGCACGTTTCGCTGTCCACCGGCATGGCCGGCAGTCGGCCACCGATGTACTTAAATTTAGATGTTTTTAACGAGACATTTTATAAGTTAAATCAAACCTAAATTGTTTGAGAAGTAACTTTATTTTGTTTACAAAATTATGCTTATTTAAATCTGGACTTAATTAAAAAATATTATTATATATTTTTAACTTAAAAAATCATTTTACAATGTACAAGATTACTGAGAAAGAAGTGATTTTTCGGTATAAAAAATAATCCGAATTCGGAAAAGAAATTCATTTGAAGATGAAATCTTAACAAAGGCTGGCGTAGAGTCCCATTTTTCCCTGGGAAGTACAAAACAATTAAATTGCTTTGTGCACCGAATTTACAGTTATGGTTTTTTTAATTCTGACGTGTGGGTCTTGGTCTTTTGTAGGCTTGCAACCTTTGACACGGGCAACCGTGATCACATACATTAGTTACGTAACTATAGTATCGCAGGACAGTTTTCAGAATCTTGGGGAGATAATAATTAATAATAATGCTGAAATTATGAAAATTTTTGACTCCTTTCCGAGTACGAAAACTGTATGCTTCTGTCCATGCAAAGAAGAAGTGTATAATACAGATCCAAAATCCCAATTTTGCAAAGTAATATCAAATAAATGATTAATCACATAAAATTCTAGAAGAGCAGAAGAAAGATGCAGAATCAAGTGGATCTGAGGTATTTAAATTGGTTGGCGTTGGCTAGCCTACTAAAAATAACGTTAGCTAGTTCATGTCATGTCCCGCACGTCTAGTGTTCTGAGTTGGTGAAAAGAAACAACCTAACACTAGCTAGCTGTGTTTTATGATGAGAAAAGCTATCATTTGGTAATGGCTCCAGTACATCCCCAGTTCAAATAGAGATATTTCAAGCTTAATGATTAGCCGCGCTCCTTTTTTTAAGTCTTATAGTTAGGACAAAATATAATGCTTGTTGTGAGAAATTAGATTGGTGGGTGTTTAACTAATTAGTACTAATAGACTTGCATGAACGTGCGAACTTCAAAAGTATGTATACCAAAATATCAACCCAAAAAAAAAAAAGAAAGGACAAAGCCAATAATATGTAGCACTATTATTTCTCAAATTAATGTATAGTTTCTATTCAGTAAACTTTTTTTTAATACATTTTTATTCGAACCCAAGATTGCTTATTTGTTACATAAATGTCTCAAGAGAACAAATCTTTTATGCTAAAAGATTTTGGATATGTTATGAAAAAAAAAAAGAAAATCAAGAAGATTAAGTCAACTCCACCTAAGATGCAAGTTGGGCCTATTTAAACATATTCTCATGATCTCTTACCTTCTCGACTCGCAACATGAAATAAATGATCAAATGAAAATATCAAAATATAGAAGGGATGGCACATCCAAAAGTATTTACCCTTTTAAAATTTTCCAATTTAGTGCTCAAGTTTTTAAAATTTTCAATTAAGTGACCAACTTTTTAAAACCTTAACAATTCTAATGTGCACTTAATTGCTTATACATTCACTTCTTAACACTTAGTGTTTATTGTTATAAATTGCTTAAGATATTCATTTTAGTTCATATTTGATTTTGGAACAATTTGGAAGTATAAACGCTAAAATGAGTTAAGAGCACATTCATTAAGCCAACATTTTTATGTCCAAACTCAATTATTCTCGTGGAACAAGAAATAGATGGATTAGAGTGGGAATTGGACAAGAAATTACAAGAAGAATAACAATTCAACAAAACCTGGGACATACACGATCGTGTATATACTTATATGACCGTGTATACATTCGGAAGAACATTTTTGGGTCATGTATCCAACTGTGTATCTTCACAAGCTTTACATTTAATTGACATATAATTGGATACACGAATATATGCCAAGAAACCTAATTTTTCATATAAATAGAAAATTTTGATGGCAAATGAAGAGAGAATCATTTTGGGACTTCGTGAAGGGGCAGAGCACTTACTCTTTGGAGACCTATGAAGGGCAAAGCTTTCCTATTCTAGTTCGGAGGTGAAATCAACACTGAGGATCGCATTTAAGCATATCTTCATTGTGTATCATTATTCTTTCTCTCTTTAAGAATTGTTTACGTTATACTATATCTATTGATTTGGGTATTTGTATATGGATAATCGTTATTCTTGTACTTGTTAGATTGTTTATATATGAATTCATTTCTAGAATCTTAATACAATATGTAATAGTTGTGCTAGATTCATTTGTGGTAATTAATGATGTTAAATCATTAGAAATAACGTAATATAGGCTAAATAACCCAAATTTGTGTGGCTAATGCATATATTGATCTATTTTCCTAATCGTAATGTGACTGCTCAACTAAATCTAGAGAACTTTTTAAAGATTGTTCGATAGTTAGGTTTAATTAAAGAGCTTGTTTTGATTAAATTCAATTTAAGGGAAAACTGGGGTTAACAAACCTTGTTATTTATTTATGATCAATAGTTCTAAGGGAGATGTGAAAACAATATGACAATGACGTATGTAAAATTATGTGTAGGCTGACATTAAACCGAGAACCCAATCCTAAATGCATTTATCATTTTTAACAGTTTCCTTTAATTTACTTTTGTTATATTAATTTCATTTCATTTTATTATTTAAATCAAACCAAACCCCCATATCCTAAACACTAATTTCTTTCATTGCAAAAGCTTTACATACACTCTCTGTGGGATCGACCTAGACTTATCACTAACTATAATTTTAAGTTTAGTTATTTTGTATAGTATTACGACATACTACCAATTTTGATACCATTGTCGAGAAGTGTGGTGCTTTAGTTTTTTTTTTAAATTTCAATTGGTGTTTTGTATATATATTTATTTATAATATTTTCTTTTAGTTATTTCTTAATCTTTACAAGTTTGTTAGTTTTGGAGTATGGTAGTAACGAGATCTTCACATAGAAAACCTTTACAATTTGACCTAAAGATCGAAAGGACATTGTAGAGATTATGTAGTGAAACCATAACAACTCAGGGGATACAACAAGGAATTGAACTTGAGGAAGCTATACCCAATCTAAGAACTTTAAAAGAGTTGGTTGCTCCAAATTTAACTCAAAGGCCTTTATGCATCACTTTTCCAAATTTCTCTGAAAATGTTGCTTTTGAGCTTAAATCTAGCCTAATCTATCTTTTGCCCAATTTTCACAATTTTGCAGGCGAGGATGCTCATAAGCATCTTAAGAAGCTAGAAGTGATCTGTCTTAGTATGAAACCTCCAGAGGTGATAGAAAAACAGATTATGATGAGAGCTTTCCTATTCTCATTAAAAGATGCGGTAAAAGACTAACTTTTTGATCTACACCCTAGGAGCATTAGCACATGGGTCGAAATGAAGAGACTATTTTTTGAAAAATATTTTCCCACATCAAAAAAGTCAGTGTAAGAAAGGAAATATGTGGGATAAAGCAAGATAACAGTGAGAAACAAAATGCTTCTACCTTGAACATAAATTGAACAAAATGGTGTGTTGGTGTGGTGTTCGCTAAGTGGAAATCTCCTTAAGAAAAATAATATGGCATGTTATAGCAAAGTTAGTGACATGTTGTTGGCTAAAAATTTCTTCATAAGAATTTTCTATATTATGATTGAAACTACAGATCATGCCTTCAATCACTAGTTAGCTCCGTTAATAAAATCGAAACAACGTCAGCATTATTACATCTTTAATGGCCTTATTAATCTTGAAAGTAATACAAATCTCTAATAAGTTAGCAATATGTGCATTAGAATCTTCATCTAATAATCAATTGAACTAAATGTATTGCTACAACATTTGGATCATATTTAGCTTGATCTCAAAGTAGTTTGAACTGACTTTTGATCATGTAGTACCAGATTGTGTCCCTACAAAAGATGGCTTTGCAAACTCTATCATTGTTATATACTCCTTTTCTTTAGTGCCATATTGTATATCTTGTATATGTCAAGATTCTTACTTAGCTCATTCTCTTGTTATCCAAAGAAGTGTTCTTTCAACCTTTGGGTCTTCGTTAATGAAAAAAAATGTTAGTTCTTATTACACACTAATATCACACCTAAAATCATAGTAAATCAAACAAAAATAGTAACAAAATTAAAATTTGATAAAGAAAATTAGCAAAATGAAAGAAATGAAATGACTAAGATAATTGTTTCTGGGTCTCCTTAACTTTAGTTGCTTCCTTGAAAACAAAGTCAGAAACTTAGTATGTGTTGTTTATACAACTAAAATTTTCTATTATAAATCCATTACTCACTAACACAAGTGCAGATATCATTGATGAGTGATATAAGGGTATATAGAGTTAGTGATATAATGGTAAATAGAATGTTAATCTCATAAGGAAGTTAGATGGATCTAGTAAATTCACCTACTAATAAGTAGTCTAAAAAATTAATGAAGAAGATTGTTAATGGAATTGTATACAAATATAAAATAAGCCTAAACAAAGAAATAGTCAAAATAATAAAAAAGAAATTAATTAAATAGAGAAATCAATGATAATCAATGATTAGATAAATACTTCCCTTAGTATCATTTTTGATATCATGATTCAATAAACTTGTATAGGATTTATTATCTAGACTAATAAAAGTTTCTAAAATATGAAATTGTACTATATCAAGCTACAACTATCTATGCTCAAGTTAGTTGACCTATATCTCTACCAAGCTAATAACCTAAAGAAGTCATTATGCTCTTTGAACTTCTATAAAAGATTTCATTTTAATACCAAAAAGATTATTTAAATCTATCTTTAGCAGCCCATTCAATTGCGAATATTTAAGTCATACTTCACTTATAACCAAGTTCTTTTGAATCATCTATAAGTGAATTAAGATCAAATCTAATTGTCAATATTAATTAAGTTTGCATTAAAAGAAACCAAAGATAATTTGTAGATATAAATATCACTTTATAAATAAAATTGAATTAATCCATACAAAGCTAAACATATGAAATAGTCAACCATAAATCATGTTTAAACTATCAAAGATAAAAGACAAAAGTAAAAGACAAAAAAATAGTACCCATTTGCATGGCTTAAGTTAAGCCCTAGGCAATATTGGCTAATTTTGAGGACATGTGTCCCATTTACATGGCTTAAGCTAAGCCTTAGGCAATACTGGATAATTTTGAGGACACGTGTCTTCTTATTATTTGCCAATTAGCAAGTGCCATAGATTGGTAAACAATGTTGGTGACTATTTGAAGTTGGATATTTGCCTTAGAAATTGCTCTAATTTGCCATTAGCCGTGACATTCCTCTCTTATTGCTCCAATCTTGAACATCAATATCAAATCTAAATCTTAGTCATAAGATTAAAAGTTCACTATTCTTGCACTTATAGTTGTTAGATTTCTATCCTTTTAGTTGATCATATATTTTTTTCGATTATTGCGTTATACGGTGAATTGAAACGTTGGTTTTGTAAGTTGTACCATATCCTAAGTCTCCTATTTTATTATTTATTTTTTTGTTTATGGCGTGATATTTACATTTTAAGATAGAAATTCATGATTTAGGGTTCTCAACATTTGTAGCCTGGCAGCTCAGTCTAGTACAATCTCAGATCCGGAGTCGCCTATCCTTGGTTAGGAAATCAAAAGACTCAGGAAACTACTTAGAGTAGCGACAAGGATTTCCTCGAACAACCAAGTCTCACCTAGTCAGAAGAGAAGATAGGATCTTTCCTTGACTTTAAAATTGTTTTCTTGATTTTAAAATGTGGATTTCCCAAGAACTGAGATGCGTTTAAGTTCATTTGGACGCTTTAATCAGATCTATATTAGAATAATATATATATATAAAATAAAAAAGAGTACATTAGAATAATATATATAGATATAGAATATATATAAAGAGTATATTAAAATATATATAAAGAGTATATTAGAATAATATATATATATATATATATATAAAGAGTATATTTATATAAATTTATATATCATGTTTGATCCCGCATAATCTTCTTCAAATTCTTTTTCTTGATTGGGGAAAATAACTTCAAGATCCACTTTGTTCCTGGATTCTTTGTCTCCTCGTAGTTTCGATTCTCAAATTCAATAGATTTTTTGTATCCGATAGTATAGAGATAAAAAAATCTCCATTTTAATTGATTTTTTTTCATTAAGTTATTTCTTTGATCGGTGGTTGACAGTATACTTTGGATTGGAATCGAAGGGAGTATTGCCAGATCGTTTCTACCAACTTGTTGCCCCAATTTATATTCTTTTTATAATTAAAAATTAGAATTCAAAAGAAAATTAACATTATTTTTTATATTTTATATAACATTCTTTTTTATATTTTATATATTAAAATTCAATATTATGCAGAAATTTTCTTTTAAATAAATTAAAGAACCTATATTACTAATTCGTTGATTGCACCTATATAACTTAAGTTTTTTATTTGTTATTTTGGTTGCTAACTCAACGGTAGAGTACTCGGCTTTTAAATGTGACTAACATCTTTTACACATTTTTATGAAGAAAGTAATTCGTCCATACCATTGGATTTGATTGGGTCAAGAATAATATGTAATTTTAATTGGAGGAAATGCATTAGCAATTTGTTGTAGGATTTGTATGTACTCGAAATGTTTATTTGAAAAGATTCCAAAAATTAGTATTATTATGGGATAAAAATGGTACCACTAACCCACCAATGTGGGATCAAAATATTGATGCCAAGAGATAACACATAAATTAGTATTATTGGTGTTCTTATTCCATTCCTGTTTCCATATGACTTTTATATGCCTTAGTTCATGTTTTCGTGCTTTGACTAACAAAAATGCCCCCATTGTTTAGAACTAATCCAATGCTTTAAAATACATTACATTCGGCCATATTTTTTCTTTAAAATTTATTTGGGCCCATTTATGCGTTAGACCCACCCTCTGATTGCCCGAGATGCTCATTCAAGTGCTCCTTGAGTCCACTTACATTGACTAAAATCCAGTCAAAGGCACAGATGACTATGTAACAGCCTAAAGTCCTAAAACCCAGATTAAAGATCAAAAGCCTTGGGAAAAATGCCCACATAAGACAGAGCCCAAAGCTCATATAACTTATGTTTAGGCACAATTTCAAACCTTCTTTAAATCCAGGTCAATGCCTCTCTTAACTTATTGCCATTCGTATTATGTCCTACGTTAACAACCATAAGTTGTTATTCCTTTGTTTGATTGGTTTTCTTTTAAGGTCCCAAGTTTTAATTTGATTTTCTTTTCAATTTTTCAGGTTTTTTTTAAAGTCCTAGGTTAACAACCATAAAGTCTTATTCTTTTGTTTGATTTTGTTTTTAAGTTCAAGGTCACATTATAAAACCTACCTATACTTGTAATTTTTTTTTTCATTTAGTTACATGCCCTTGGTCTCTTTATAATATGTTAATCCTTGAATGACACATAAGAAAGGGGTCATTAATAAAATTTAATTCAAAATTATTTTTAAAGTTCTATAAATATTATTTTAAGAAAAATAAAATTTCTCTAATGTTTAAACATTTTTTTTGAAAAATATATTTTTTATGTTATAAATATAAACTATCAAATTTAAGCTTAATAAGTCGAACTCAGGTCAAGTTAGGCCAAAATTTAAAATCTAATGTTTAAATTTGATAGATTTTAAGTGTATAACATAAAAACATAAAATATATTTTTTATGTTATAAATATAAACTATCAAATTTAAGCTTAATAAGTCGAACTCAGGTCAAGTTAGGCCAAAATTTTCATATCTACAAATCATCCATATTGTCATAGTCCACAATCATACACTTAAAATCTATCATGCTATGCATTTCGCATTTTAATTTATCATTCTCAATCACATAAGCATTTATGAGTTTTTGAACTCTTTTATACGTTGGAGGATACTTTCTTTCTTTTTATACTAATGGATTCTAAACTTTGAACAAGCTCATAGTATGCTAAAAAAAATGAGAGTAGAGTATCTTATCATTATGAGCCATAAAGCACATTCCATCCACTTTATTTTAAAATTCCACATTTTTTGAACTAGCATTATCATCCCATGTTGCTTAAGCACTTACTTCTTTTCTTTAAAAACTTCTTGAATTTCTTTATAACGAGCTTATGTCCATATAAGTACTAAGTACTTGTATCATCATTGGAAACACTTAAAATTGTCTTATATTTATAAGATTCACTTTCTTGTCATGCAATCGTTCATCCATATCTCGTAGATGATATTTAATTAGTTATCTCTTTGAATGACAAAGTGCAATTTTTCTTTTTATATGGTCGTGATCTTCGCCTCTTATTCCTTTATTAAAGATCTACATTAGTGCAATTCTTACAAAGACCTTTAAGAGTATATATATTATAAATGAAGTGAGCATATATCCCGCAGTTGGCAAGTCACGATTCATCATGTTTTTAGAGAGGGAAATGCTACAGCTGATGCCATGACTCGGATTAGACATGAGGTGTCTTTGGGCCTGGTGATTTTTCAACAGCCCCCGGATGTTATACTGCCAACTCTCAATGATGATCGCATGGGTGTTAGTCGCACTCGTCACCTTAATTCTGTTATTAGCTTTAGCTAGTTGTTAGCTCTTTTATTTACAAAAAAAAATCATTATATTCCTTGCGAAGCAATTCATATTGATGCACATATATGCTCACTTTTCTCTCTTTCACTTTAGTGGTGTCTTCATCTGTGATTTTAAGTGTATGCATATCTCTTAATCCCTATCACATGTGCACACTCTATTGAACTTATTCATATAAAATATATATGGCCTTATTATTTACGGCAATGAGTATTATATCCTTATTTTCTAATTCACTTTTATCCTTTGGTACCTTAGTCTTCACTTTGTCTCTAATTAAGGATTTCAATTAGATATAAGTCAAGTATCAACCCATTTTACTAAAAAGAAGTGTTTCATCTTAATATTTCAATATAGGCAATAGTCCCCATTAAAAAAAAGGGCTTCGCATATGTTTTGACTTCCTTATCTAAAAGTTGAATTAAAATGTTCCATAGTGATCTTTAGTTAGAATAACTTAGAATAAGAGATTAATTTATTAAGTTTTGAAAATGGTTAAATTATATATAAGGAAATCACAAAATAATTATAATAATAATAAAATAGAATATGGAAAAGGGAGACAAATTTAATTTTTAGTGATTTAATTAAATAACTCTTAACCTTTGTCCACTCTTCAAGCTCCATTTGAAATTTTGTATCGTGCTCGTTTAATGGATGAGGATAAACTTTTTATACAACTTCTTCTTTGCCATAGTTAAAAAGCAATTCTTATAATCGTCTTTGTTAACTATAAATATAGATCAACCCTTACAATCATCTTCCGTTGCGACATGTGAAGAGGAACTCTTTATAACATCAATTGAGAACTCCCTTTCTTGTTTACATCAATGAGGTTTAATAAATATTACTCAACTTGCACATAATTAAATGCTCTTTCTAGCCTTTCAAGGTTCTTAGCAACGCTTTAATATGACAAAGGTTCTTCTTATAATTCAATTATGGTCTATTTATGCCTAAAACTATTTCTAATAATCATTAGACACATAAGCTAGTCATCACAATGGGTAGTTTCTACGTATATTAGGCAACTGATACTTACAATTTAGCTAGCCAATGTCCTCATAGGGAGGGTATCAATTAACTTATCCTTTTGTCAAGAACTTAACCCTTGTTTTCTCCAAAATGCATTCAATCTTCAACTAGTCACTTAAAACCCTTTAACTATCTAAATGAATAATTTATTCAATCAATTAACAATATAACCGACGAATGGTGTTGGATAGTGAATAGACTTAATCTTTGTACAACGTTAAATATTACCTATTCAAGTTCTTTCAAAGGTTTTAAAACATAACTTCTTTGAAACAAAAAACTTGATTTAAAACTATTTAAAAATTTTCTCAAATGTAGCATTGAGATTCAGAGATTTTCTTCAAAGTTTTTTCTAAAAGATTCCTCTTAATTATGACAAAATATAAGTGTTATTCTTAAATATAAGTGACCATGTAATGATTGAAGTGATCAAGATAACTTACAAGAAAGATTATAATGATTTGTTACATACGAAATTTCTTTGTACTTTCTTTTTTCTTCTCAACTTAAATTGAATTTCTTTGAATCTCATTTGAATTGTATTTAATGATCCATTTTGCTCGTTAAACACTTTTATCACTTTGATTTGTTTCTAAAATTGATATTTTACCTTTTTCTTGAATCTTTAATAAATTAACTTTCTAATACCACCAAAGATAAAATGTTAGAAGTAAAATATTTTTTATCATCAAAATTTTAGATTAGGAAATTACTAGGTCCAATATAAAACCTATGCATTTTTAGTCATTTAATTCGCTTTATAAATTCTTTACGTGATTTAATTTAATTCATAAGTCTCTTCATAAAAACTAATTCATTTTTCAAGGTTAAATCACACACTACAAGAAAAAGGGCAAATACCGACGGAAAATACCAGCCGAATTGGCTCACATTCCGTCGGTAATATAATTCTCCGACAGTGTAGGACGATGGAGAAGTTGGTCGGAGATATCGCAGTCGCTAATTTTTACCGACTCATTAAAGTTTCGGTTGGTAAATAATTACCGACCGAAGCGTCGGTAAAGAACTTCCGACGGATCTGTCGGAGTTGTATACCGACGGAACCGTCGGCATAAATTCCGACGGAACCGTCGACGAGTGTGATGTAATTTACCGACAGTCCGTCGGCAAAAGTACCAATGGTCCGTCTGTAATTACCGACGGAACTGTCGGTTATTGGTTTAATAAAGCCAATCATATTGGCTGAATATTGCCAATCTTGCCAAAATTACCAAGTGGATCCTGTTTAATTGCTGAAATGACCTACAAATCGCAGTGAATAACAGTTAAATAACTAACTAAATTTTGATTCCAATTTAAACAAATTAAAATTGATCGTAACATACGATGAAGAGTTCTGAAGCATCGGAAAATGTTTGCAGAAAAAGTCAAATGACCAGAATTACAGAAAGCATTCTTAACTGTAAAGTGTAAAATTTTGTTGTATTTAATTGAAAACCATATGCTAAACTACAACAATGTTATTGTCTTGGTGAGCGTTGCTGTTGTGAGTCTGCATCCCTCGTTTGTTTCATTACTTCTATGTCATTTGTGAGCTTATGTATGACCTCCATCATAGTATCCATTGCGGCCTCAAACTGAATGATACGTCGGTTTGTCGGCTCTGAACTAGATGTTGTTGTTGTCGACAATAGTGGAAGAGTCCGAATAAAATGCATTGGCAGATGATCCTAGGCCAAAGATCCTTCCTCGACTGCCCCTGCCACCCACAACATCAAAATATACCTGGGTCTCATCAACAAGTTGTTCATCCTGCGACTGTTGCCCAATTGTCTGTTGTATGTGGTCCTATTAGGGCGCAAAGCATATATTATAATTAGTAAGTGGAAATTAAAAGTAAGACTGAATATTAACCTATGAAATTAACATACATTAAGCTCTCGACATCGGTTGTTTACGAATGTCACACCTTATGTTTCTTGGTATGCGTATGCAAGAAAATCTGATGGGGCGTAAGCCTAGTGCCAGTAGACTTTTCCTGCAAAACAACAGCAATTAAAAAGGCATCAGATTAAATGATAAGTATTTCGACAGAGTTACAACAGTTTGTATGATATTATCCCATGGTAAATAAAGCAAAATTTTCAATTACGCATCAATGTTGACAGCATATTTATCCACACATGAATGAAATGTTACGCATACCACACATATAAGTTGTATGACAACATTAGAAAATAAAAATACATTAAAATATAGCAAAGAACAAATGTAGAATATAAATGGAAAAAGTTTTTTACTTACTAGTCTTTCTGCATGCTCGCGGTGCGTAATTGATCCTCCCGTGTGAACGGGAAGACTGTCTGCTCCTCCCCTCCCACGTCTGTTGGTGGAGTTACGGCCCGATATGCGCATTGCCTCGGGAGATCTCCAATTCTCCAGCCAATGGTTCCTTGTGGACTCAAAAATGTAAGAGGGTCGTTGTCCACCGCTGTGTATCTGATTGATAAAATCTTTATAACGCATACGGGCTCGCGACTCCCATACACGAAGTATGGACCCATCGAGTTCAAGACTCCAGTAAAAATGTTTCTGAGAATTTAGTTAATAAATCCATTATAACGAATAAGCAATAACATATGTATGTACGGAATGGATAGAACAACAAAAGAAACGCATATATAAGCCTTATTGTACCTCAAACTCCTGAAAATAAAATGTCTTAGTTGCCTCAGAGATCTTCTTCCATGCATAACCCTCGTGAATAGGGGCCAGACGGAATGAACCTAATAAAGAGGACAAATAAGGTTATTATCCTAGCAATCATTTAACACAGCAACATAAGGATAAACAAATACTGTGTGGCATGTGATCGCACTTACTGGTTATCAGATATTGTTATATACTTTCTTCCATCGGGCCCCTCAGCTCCGGATTGCATCTCATTGCCATCATCTACCATAACTGTATTGCTAGATCGTTCACTGTTGGAGTGTTCTTCATCTCCGATCGCAGGTGATTCGGAGGGTCCAACT
>JAOQMR010000213.1:21402279-21436439 GCA_027563865.1 Erythroxylum pelleterianum
GACGCAGCAGGTGGTCACCGCACGGACGGCAACGGAGGAGGACGCCGGAGGAGAGGAGAAGACGATTCTGGAGTTGCAGGCCGAAAGGAGGAAGACGCGCGCGCAAGGAGAAGAAAAGGAGGGAGGAGCTCGGTTTTAATTTACTATTACCGACCGAAAGTTTAAACAATACCGACTGAAATTTTCCGTCTCCAAACACTTCCCTCCCGACAACTTAACCGACTGAAAATCAATTCCGTCTCTATTTCCATACCACTGCAATTCGGTCGGTATATTTCCGTTGCTATTAGACAATTTTCTTGTAGTGACATCATAAACATAGTACATTCTTTTTTATCATCATTTCTATGTCTTAAGTCCGAATGATCCAAACCTTAAGCATTTCTTTTTTATTTTGGATTGTTAGTTTCGAGTGCTAGGTTCAAGAATTGAAACCTAGGTATTTTCCTAATATATTGTTCCATTATTTCTAAGTCCTAAATGCAAGCAATCTAAACCTTAGGCATTTTTATTTTACTTTATTTATTAATTCCAATGCTTATGTTCAAAACCAAAATCATAGGCCTCCTACTATGTATTCTAGTTTTTATTTTGTACCTTAAAACCCTTAGCCAAGTCATCATCTTTCTAATTATTCTAAACTAAAGATCTTTTTCTTTTAATAAATTTCCTAATTTTCAAAGTTCATTGGAGATTGGCTATTTAGTTGATTATAATATGATGGCTAACACCTTTCCTATTACACACTCATTTACTAGTTAGGATATATTAGCTCCTTTATATTAGTTTTTCCCCTTATCTTCCTTTAATTAGTTAAGATGGCGACTCTATTGTCAGTTTTCTCTTTTTTAGCCCTTCTATAATTAGTTATGGAATATAAATGACAAGGATTTAGAAAACAATCTTATCTTCATCATTCTTATAATTTTCCTTTAGAAGAGAAAATTACAACAAATGGAGCTATCCTTTTTGGAAATTCTAGAATGATTTCATTATATGTTCAAAATGACCTTCACAACTTTTACAAAATGACCTTCACACCAGAAAAAGTATATTGGAGACTAAGTTCATAAAGTGTCAATAATATTTGATATCCCTACACGATAAACTTTTACAAAATCCGTGGGATGACTTTTCTTTTTTTGTTTGGGAGAATATCAAGCGAACTCATCATCCTTTTGAGAATGAAATTTTCGTGACTTCTTCATTTGCCAATTCATTGTCAGGAATTCTAACCACGACATCTTGAAGCACCATTTCTTTGATGTTTGAAACACTGGCGTGAAGAACTTGCTTATCAAGGCTTCTGAGTGCAACCATCAATCTTGCTGCTGGGTTATCAACATTCCTTGAATGAATTGTTATCATGGCTTCTGATCCTAACACCATGACTTCCGCATAAATTGTCTTGGAGTCAGCTCTGTAATATGGGGAGCTCTTCATATGATCAATCGCGGTGGCAGTGGCGTTACATTGAATGTCATGAAGTTTTGTAATACTACCAATATTGGCTTTGCCACTGGGAGCTAAGCTTGATTTGGCTTCCAATTCATCAATTCTGGCCTTGAGTTTCGCGATATAAGTAATCGCATCTGCAAGTAAAGATGCTTTGTCCATTTTGGATACATTGGGAACCACAGATCGAAGAACGCAGAATCGACGATTCAATTTTTCCCTGCGCTGCCTCTCCGCCTCATCGTGGATAGAAGACATATCTTTCTCAAATTTTGGCCGTCTTCCTCTTTTCTTTAGAAGTGCATTATCAGTAAGTTCAGTAGTGAAATTGCCATCTGAAATAGAAGGCCGTGATATAGGAAACAAAAGTCTATGTTCAGATGGTTCTTTCTTTTCTTGAACTTCTTTCAGTTTCCCATTATTGATCTCGTTTTGAGCAACTGGAAAAGTCCCAGCATCAAGGAAAGAAGCAGCAGATTCAGGGATTTCAACTTGAGGCTCCTGTACCTGCGTAAGCTTTAGTCCAAATAACGACTTGATTTGTGACACGACGACCCAATCATAGCTGATTATATCCACGGAACCCAATTCAAGAACTCCAGACGGGGTAGAAACACATACCATAGTTTGTATACCATGCTGACGAGCTTCTTTAACTCTGTCACACTCAAGTAAGTGCATTTCACTTGTTAACCAAAGGCATGAGCAGGTGCTATATGATCTTCCAAGGATACCATCTCCAGATGCAAAAGAACGAGTTAATGACACCGTATAGAACCATTCGGAATCTGTAGCATCACCGTCTACCAATCTTTTCGATTTATCCATCTGTCTGTTTAAAAGAGTTTGGAATTCTTTACGGTCATCATTCTCTCTCTCAACATTAGACTTGAACTTGGGATTGTTTCTGTATTGATTGTCAGTTTTGGATGCACCACGAAAATGCCCATCAGCCCATAATAAAATAATTCTACCACTATCATCCTCGGATGCTTGCCAGAAGATGGAATAGACCCACCATTCTGGTAGACTTTGAAGGAGAAACTGGAGGGGTTGTTGAAGTGTTGATGAGTTATCTGCAGTGGCCATAAGTGAAGAAGAGGAGGAAGACATGACGCTCTGCTATGGGTCTCTATTGATGATTTCTATAGGGTTATTACGTAGCCAAGTGTTTAAATAGGACAAAATCGCAAATTGTTAGGGAATAACTTAAAATTTTTAATATTTGATTAAAATATCTATTTTATTTTAAATATTAAATATAAAAAATCCCTTTCCAATTCAACGTGGTTAAAATATTTATAAAATGTCAAAAGAAAATCTCTCTTATCTTTAATGTTAAATGTTTTAAATTTAATTATATAATTTAAAATTTTTATTAAATATATATTGAATTAATTTAATTTATATAAATTTTGGCAAATTTTAAAAATAATAGTTTAAAATAGTTAAATTTCATCGCTAAATTTAAATACATGGATATGAATTTTTTAATAAATTGTGAAACATGATATTACAAAAAATAACATTGAATATTTTGTTCATTGAAAATACTTATGAACTTGAATAATTTCATTATTCTTAGGAAATAACATACGAACGGAGGAGCTTGTTTCTAATTAGTAATTAGAGAGTAGGTCCCCCGTTTTTTAATCGCCCCTGCCCATTGGGATTCCGTGAACATTACGTCCTCAATTTGCCCCACCGCACGTTTACATTACTGAAATAAAAGCACGCATGAAGCCAATGAAAGTATTAAAGATGAAGTCAGCACCTGCATCACTGGGTGCTTGATGGCATGTCTCATCAATGAAGAATATCAGGACACGTGATGAAGAAAAAAGGAAAAAACTCAAGCAGAATTATGATTTAAACTCAATCCTCGAGTATAAGTTTGACATATAATTTTCAGTAGCATATTTAATTTGTTTTCCTAACTCTTTTGGCATGCAGTTGACTTAACATAGATGGAGGGCAAAATTGCAAATAAACTTGACAATCAAGTTTGGATTTAGTGCAATTTAAAGTTGATGAGCATGATTTTGGTTTAATCGTACTTTAAGTAAATTTTATGTTTTTAGAAAATTTTTAAACTTTAAGTCGAGCTATGATTTTAAGATAAATGATATTATTTTGAATAAGATAATTTTATTTTTTAAAATTTTAAATTAAAAAATAATCAGATCAAATTTAGGCACAATTGAAGTTTACGTAGTTCAAATTTAATCAAACTTTAGATCAAACTCGAACCCAAACAATAATTTTTAACGTCATTGATAAAATAATAATACTAAATGAATATGTTTCAATAGAAATGTAATATGCAATTTATGTGTGACTTACTTGTCAGCCATAAATTTATAAAATTTATAAATTTATAAAAGTTATATATCCGACATCATTTGCAAATCTCTACTCGTGGTTGTAGGGTTGTTATGGATACTTTACAGACATTTTGTGCTTACGCAGAAAAGCAAATTAACGAGCAAAAATAAAAAAATTTCTCTCCCATCACACCTCACGTCGACACAAAGAGGCTTTACGACGCCGTCTTAATTTCCACTTTACAATGGATTTGGGAACGTACTTGGGTGTTGCTTTTGTTGGCAACAATAAGAAAAGTGAGTTTCAAGATGTCATTAACAAGATTCAAACCCATGTGCAAGGTTAGAAGGCTACACTCCTACATAAAGCTAGGCGTCTATCGCTAGTGCAATCCACTCTATCGACAATCTCGACATACTCCATGTAGACCTGTTGGTTTCCTACTAGTGTCTGTGATACTATTGATAAATGTTATCGTGATTTCCTTTGGAAATCCAGTGAGGAGAAGGGCATTCATCTTTTGAACTAGGAGTCAGTTTGTAGCCCGAAAGCTATGGGTGGTCTAGGCTTACGAATTGCTCGGGATAATAACATTGCAATGTTGGGTACGCTGGTATGGTCTCTTACAAAGGAGGAGGATAAACTTTGGTCCACTGTACTGCATTGCAAGTACTTGCAACGTTCTCATATTCTTAATCACACTATCTCCTCAACTGCTTCCCCCTGCTGGACATCTATACAGCGAGCTGTTACGTTCCTAAGGGATGGATACTCTTGGAGAGTGGGAAATGGTGAGTCTATCTCCTTGTGGTATGATCGCTGGGTAGTTGATTTTCTTTTGTATCACCAAGTCTCCAACATCGATCCTCAGGATAATCAGGTATTAGTGAAGAATCCTTTGGATGGTCATGGGCAGTGGGACCTTTCTCATATATATACAACGATAGAGGCTGACTTGCAACAGGTTATCCTAGCCGTGTCATTATTGCGAACACATACACATGGTGATTGCTTGATCTGGGGGGGAGGAAATAGCTTGGGCTGTTATTTGGTGAAGTCTGGTTTTGAATTTATCACTCGTCTTCCTTATCCTCTAACCCCTAGAAAATTTTGGTTGCATATTTGGAAGCTCAAAATTCCTCAAAAACTATGGTTTTTGATCTGGCAGATTCGATGGCAGCGTCTCCCAATGAATCTGTTACGATATAATCGCCGCATGACCACTTCTCCCCTTTGCCCACGTTGTGGTAAAGATTGGGAGAGTAATGTTCATGCTTTATGTGATTGCTTATGGGACACAAAAGTATGGAATGCTATTCTGGGTACCTTATCTGATTCTTTCTTCACTCTTGATATTGATGCATGGATTCACACTAATGTGTTTGATGTATCATATTCCCTTGATCATGCTATCAAATTCATTGTTGGAGCTTGGACCATTTGGTGTGCTAGGAACTGTGAGATTTTCCAGCATGAGAAAATATCTGTCTTTGGACAGCACCATATCTATTTGAAGCTTGTTGATGAGTGTCAGATATGCGTGGGGGAGGCTACGTTGAAAACGAGAGAGAGTCGATGGGTCTCGTGGAAGGTTCCTTGGCCGAACTATGTTAAAGTTAATGTTAATGGGAGCTCTCTTGGTAATCCTAGTGCTGCTGACTTTGGTGGTTTGTTGCGAGATGAGGGTGGTCGTTGAATTGTTGACTTCTCAGGTTCTATTAGTATTGCTACTAATCTTGTTGCTGAACTCCAAGCTATTTCTCATGGAATTTCTTTAGCATGGGATCATGGTTATCGGAAGGTTCTTGTGGAGTTAGACTCTCTCGAAGCTATTCATCCAGTTCATACCAACTGTTCCCACTCGCACCCTTACTTGGCTGTCATTGATGATGTCAGATCCATGCTGAACAGAAATTGAGATTGTTCTCTTCTATATATCCTTAGGGAAGGGAATCAGTGCGCTGATTTCTTAGCAAAATATGGATCCTCTTCGTCGCATAGTTGGCATGTATGGGGGACTCCAATGCCAGGCCTTCATCAGTATTTACAAAATGATGCTATCTCTGTCGCTTTTTTGAGGCATTAGTCCTCTTTGTCTTTACCCATTTCACCCAAAAAAGAAAGAAAGTGATACTAACAATATGGGAACTTTGTAATAATGACTACTAAAAATGAACAAGGTCAACAAGTGATGTAGAATAGTGTCGCTTTCATAGACAAAAATAAAATAAATACTGTCTTAATTTAGTTTCTTTACTTTTCAATTTACTAATTAACAAAATATATTATAAAGTTCAAGTTAAAGTAATTGCATAAATGAAAATAAAAATCAAAGTTAAAATTTTACTACATAAACTAATATTCATAATCTACAAGGATAAATACGAAACTAATATTTGTCAAAACTTAATATTGTTGTTCTCAGTGGTTTATAAAATAAATTAATTTAATTGTGTTTTCAAAAATAAACTAATATAATTGTTTTGATAATTAAATAAACAAAAACACCAATCACTATATGAATCTAAAACAAAATTAAGTTCTAATTGTACTATTAAATTTTCATTGTACCTTTTATTAAAAATATTTTTATTCTTCCTATAAAAACAAACAATGTTTACATCCCTTATAAAGATTATCACTTTGTCTCAATAATAGTTTAAAAGATTTATTTTAAAATTATATATAATTAGAATTAAAAATATCTAAATTAGTATACATTTAGTATATTATAGATATTCAGAAATTTAAATTTACATATTAGACATATCCTTTTATTCATATTGTTGAACCTAGTGAGGATATGACTTATAGTTTTGATGATAATAAAATTCAGTGTTATTAATGAATGTACCTTTTGTTGGAAATACTGCAAAAGATTCGCGAACAAAAGAAAAATCAAGAAACAAGAATTTAACGTGGTTCGGCCTTAATCTTGCCTACGTCCACGGACTTCGAATACTTCCACTAATATGAAACTATTAGTACAAAACCTCACACCCCCCCCCCCCCCACACACACAAGATACAAATATCTCTCTCTAGGTGCTACTGCACTTTTCCTCTCAAACTTTATTTTTCACAAAGAGCTACGACTGTCTTCTCTAAACACTTCTCTTTCTTCATCATTCCTAAATGGTTACAAGACCAGCTATATATAGACATGCCAAAGGAGTTCAAATGCAATTTGGATTCTTCTTACATTAATTAATTCATTCCTATCTTCAAGACTTCAAATTCAATTTGAATACTTCTTTGACTCATCCTTATCTTCAAGATTTCAAATTCAATTTGAATACTTCTTTGACTCATCCTTATCTTCAAGATTCATCCATAAGCTTCAAAATTGACCAGCCATCCAAAATTGACCAAGAAACAATTCAGGCCAATACCTAACACCTTTGACGTGTTTTTTATGAAAATTAAATAAATTTAAATTAATAACACTCTCCAAAGAACATTTTCCTATTGAGATTTTACTCGTTCATTTCCCTCAATAAGTTTTAAATATTAGTACAAAAGGATATCTTAATAATGAGAAAATTCACATCGCTCAAATATAGTTGTTGTGACATCCAAAGAATCAATTAATCTCATTCCTACTTTTGATGATAGTAATTGCTCCATTATAACAAAATTAAGAAATGAGAAAAAGATTAGTTTCAATAGAAGACTAAATTAATTATAAGAATCAACTAAATCAATCAAGCAATTAAACGATGAATAAAATGACCAAAGTAGAGCATGTGTATAATTTAAAAGAGCTTCAAGACAATTCAAGTCAAATAGATCGTGAAAAAGAAAAAACAAATTAAGTCATTCCATATGCAACAAACCATTGTAATCATTATCTTAATTATTTTAATAGTTTAAGGGATCAATATTGCATGGACATATTTTTGTGTGTACAAAATGTATAAATATTTTGATAATAAATAGAAAGTTTTATTTATCATTAAAGAAAAACTTTTTGATATATCAAAATACTTTTGAGAAACTTTTGAATCAAGTCTTTTTCAAGGTAATATATTTTAAATATTATGTTTGATACATTAGTCAGTCATTGTCATTTACTGTTTGACTAGTTTCATATATTAGTTGATTAGTGTCATTATTACTACTCATTATAAAGATTGGTTTGTGTCTCTAATGAGCATATTTTGTTATTTTAAGTATAAATAGACTATAATTAAGTTAAAAGAAGAACTTTTAATATACTAGAGCGAACTCTTAAGATTATTGAGAGGTTGAGAATTCATTAAAGTACATGTATTTTTGCATAAACCATATTTGACCACTAATTCATCGATATAAGCAAGTGAGAAGAATTGTTTGAGATACATATTGTGAAGATTTGCTTTTAAACTTGAACAACAGTTGTAAATAATCCCTCTCCTCAGTGAAAATAAGATGTGATGGAGAATTTCTCTCTTAACTATTGATGAAAGAGAGTTAGAAAATTATAAAAATAGAGCTTGGTCACAGAACATAAGTCAATGGTGATTTGGTTTAATCATACCTTAATTAATTTTATATCTCTTTCTCTAATCTCTTTATTTTTATTGTGTTTGTCACTAAGATTGTGTATATTTAATGTTGTTTGATATATATTGTACTTGCATATTTTAATAATATATTCATATTTAAATTTTTTTATTAATTTTAAGAAAATTACATGATTCACTCACCAATTTTGTGTTATTGGATGATTAGTACATACAATAAAATATAAGGTCACAAAATTGATGTTTGAAATGACTATACATTTTTCTCTACTGAATGATGAATACGGTATTTGCTATTATATTATTTGTACTTTATTTTGCAAGCATGCTTCTTAATTAGGAGATCGCTAAAAAAATTAAGTTGCGACTGCTTGCAGGGGTTATGAGTATATTATTGGAATTCAATATAATATAATGCTTTTTATTTATTTAATAAATATTATTTAATTATACACATAATATTAGGAAAAAAAACATCCTTTTACATTAGTAGTCAACCAGTAAAATTAGTTTAAATGAATAAAACGTGCTGGGTTTTTATGGAAAGATTAATATAGGAAACGACCATGATGCTATAATAATGCATATAATATGTATAAAAGTTGTGATAAATATTACCCTTTTTGTATTTTAGAATCGTAAGTCCATTTCAGTAACCCACGACAACCCAGTCAAGTAGTCAACTATTAAGTTTATCCCCTTGTAGCTTTTATATAAGGTCCATGTTAATGTGGAACGTATTTTATAATGATGAACCTGACTTCCAAGTTTCTGTTCGAAGTTGAAATGATGAAACACAAAGATAAAACTAAAAAAATCAACTTATATTTTTAGCAAAATATGATGATTGACAGTCTTAACAATGGATGAGAAAATACTTAAGAAAACAAAAGCTTTATTCAGTCCAATGATTTAATAGTACAAAAAGGCTCGAACCTTCTTCCATCGGAGCGATTCAAACATTTGTATAGTTATAATTTTCCTAGAATCTCCATTTTATTTTTTTTCTTAAAATTATTCAACAACATTAGACTCCGGAATTACGATAAGCATTAACATGTGGGCACTATGATCTAAGTAATATTAAATGATATGTCAATATAATAAGAAGAAGAAGAAGAAGAAGAAGAAGAAGAAGAAGAAGAAGAAGAAGAACTTTCGTTGTCAAATCTTTGTCCATGACGGAACCTCCTCTTCCTGATCATGCTGGACACACGGCAAAAAGAGTTCGCATTCGCGAACGCGAAAAGGATCCACCCCCACCCCCTTCCCCCTTCGTCACCACTAGTCCTACACAATTATCGGGCCGCGGTCACTGGCCAACTGAATTCTGATCCAAGAAAACCTGAGTGGCCCATCGAAGACCTTATCGAAATTGAAGACGGAGACATAACTATCGTCCCTGGAGATTTCGGCCCAGGCATTGAATTATCTCATTCCTTCAAAGGCAGACTCAATAACCAGTGGGAACAAGCGATTGTGGTTAAGCTTATGGGATGACGAATTGGCTACACATTGCTAAAGAATCGACTGACCTCAATGTGGAATCTGATTGGGCCGATGAAAATCGTCGACATCAACAATGATTTTTTCATGATCAACTTCTTGGGGACTGAAGACTACATCAACGCCCTCACCCAAGGCCTATGGGTGCTTCTCGGTCATGCCCTCTCCGTGCAACCATGGACCCCTTCTTTTGGCTAAGTCTCCCACATGTTTACATGGGTTCGATTTCCCGAACTTTCGGTCGCTCGCTACTACCCATCTATCCTCACCGCACTCGGCAATCTTGTCAGGCGAACAATAAAAATTGACGCGAACACCCAGCAGTCCCAGCGGGGAAGATTCGCCGAGTGGCAGTGGACATCAATATCAATCAGCCCCTGCGATCCATTGTTGAATTAGACGAAGAGCATATCAAAGTGGCCTATGAAGGTCTCCCGCAAATTTGCTTCTCTTGCCATCTTGTCAGCCACGGGGCTGTAGGTTGCCCTTCACAGACTCCATCTCCACCAACCACCAGCGCTACCTCTGAAGCCACCCTAACGACGCTCCCTCCAAACCATCCCTCGGTCACCACACCTACGGACAAACAACAAGCGAGGTACGGTCCTTGGCTCTAAGTCCAACGCAGAGGTCACCATCCCTCCCCCTGGCACAGCAACGGCTACACGAAATGATAGACAAGAACTCGACTCTTTAAATGCTTCCTAGGGCTCTAGGTTCCAAATACTGACAGCCAACAACTCCCTCGACACAACCTAGCCAATGCCAACCCCTTTCCATGCAAGTTAGCAGCAAGCGGCGCGACCTAGAACTATCGTCGGTTCTCCCCAAACGCACTCAACTCCTTATAAGCCAGGTCAGGGAAAAAGCCCACTAGGACCTTCCCCACGTGGGCCTGCGCAGACTCCTCCAAGGCCCGTTTCTCTAACAACCCAGCCCCCACTCCCCCCCACTTACCAGCCCAACAAGCCCCATTGAGTTCACCCTCCTCCTAGGTAGATGATTGTCGATCCACCCAATCCTATTACACAACACCAAGCCATTCTCATTCCCTCACACACAGAGTTGATAATTCAGGACCCTTTCTTAGCCATCGCCATGAAATCCTAGTTGGTCGAAGGCGCCATGGATGAAGACATGACTACTGAAGTCCCACTTCATCCATCACCTATCCCCCAACATCTCTTTCCTCCCTCCAGACCCCCAGACCCTGCACAGGGTTTAAACTCGACTGCCGACACCACGAGCATAATCGACTCTCCGATGGATGAGAGATGACAACTTATTCAGAGCTGGTTGAAATTATTGAATCCACTCGAGACTAGGAATAGTCTCTGCTCCTTTCAATCCTTTTCTTTATGTCTATCTTCCTTGGAATTGTCAAGGGGCAGACGGTAAGACATTTAGGCCCATTCTCAAGAATTTCATCAAGATCCATAAACCAATGCTCGTAGTGCTAGTTGAGACTCGAATTAGTGGAGACCGGGCCCAAAAGATTATCCGATCTTTAAACTTCCCAAACTCCTATCGACTGGAAGGTCACGGTTTTTCTGGAGGCATTTGGATTTTATGGAGATCCGACATTACTATTAAAATCCTTCTCACTCATCGTCAATTTATCCATGTCCATGTCGACTGGGCGCACACTCCTTTTGATTTCACTACTATATATGTGAGTCCTACTTATTCCCTTCAGCACTTCCTCTGGAAGCATTTACGGAATATTGCCAGGGTTACCGCTCACCCCTGGCTCATAGGGGGAGATTTCAATGCCAAATTGGAATGGATTGACAAAAGAGGGTGCGCTAGAAACCAACCTATCATTAATCCCACTTTCGCGATTGTGTACAATGTTAGCACTTTCAGGGCCTCAGTTCACACGGCACCGTGGCTAGAATCTCGCTAGATTAGATAGAGCTTTTTGTTCTCCTTCCTGGCTCACCTCATTTCCTCACACGAACGTAACCCACCTACCCTTCCTTAAGTCCGATCATCGCCCCTTGTTAGTGACTTTTCCCCAAATAACCCACAAGCCTACCTCCTCTCGACCTTTCCGTTTTCAATCAGCTTGGTTGACTCATGATAGCTTTGCCCAAACCGTGAAAAACCTGGGAGGAATTTGCAATGCTGGAATACTAGACTTTTAGCAATATTTTTTTCCGCAAGCAGAGAATCACGGCACGACTCACAGGCATTAAAAAATCTTTGGAAGAGACGGATTCTGATTCTCTACGAGAGCTAGAAACTTATCTTCGTAATGAGTTGGAACAAGTCCTCTAACAAGAGGAACTCTACTGGCACCAACAATCAAGATGTCAGTGGCTTAGCCAAGGAGATAGGAATTCCAGATACTACCACTCCGTCACTACAGCGAAAAGATGAAAACTACACATTTTCTCTTTAAATGATGAATCCGGCAATTCTAGCTTCGATCCAGCGGCCATCAGAAATATAGCTCAGCTTTTCCTAGAAATGCTTTACACGTTGATCCTTCGTCTCCCGTGCAGCTTCAACTCAAGGGCTGCTTCCCTCCCCCCCCCCTCCCATCCCATAGAGCTACACATGATCTGGTACGTCTAATAAGAGGTCCAAACAGCCTTTTTTGACATGGCACCAAATAAGGCCCCAGGATTTGATGGGTTTATTACCTTATTCTTCCAGTTCCAATGGGATACCTTAGGACCTTCCCTGATCAACTTCATCCAGCAAACCTTTCGACCCGAAGTTTGGGAGGCAGAACTGAACCGCACCATTATGGTCCTTATACCCAAAATCCCCCCTCCCCCCGTCGGTCACTCAATTTCGACCGATCGCCTTGTGCTCAGTGCTTTACAAAGCCCTCACAAAGATCATTGTAAATAGGCTAAAACCCTTTCTCGATGATCTTATCGCTCCTACTTAATGTAGTTTTGTCTTGGGGTGCTTAATTGTGGACAACATCATCATCGCTCAAGAAATCATTCATACCTTGAGAAGAAAATCTGGCGGGATTGGCCTTCTAGCTCTCAAGGTGGATCTAAAAAAAGCCTACGACTGTCTCTCTTGGGACTTCCTCAACGATACCCTCAACGATATTGGGCTTTCGGGCTCACTCATCTCTCTCATCATGAAATGCATCTCCTCGGTTTCCATGCAAGTTAATTGGGGAGGGGAACTCAGTGATGCTTTCACCCCTTCCTGCGGCATCCGACAAGGGGACCCTTTATCCCCTTATCTTTTTGTACTATGCATGGAGCGTCTGTGTCACCTAATTACCCACTCTATTTTTCAAGGTCACTAAAAGCCCATTAAACTCAGTAGAAGAGGTCCCCCTTTATCCCATCTGTTCTTTGCCAATGATCTTATTTTATTTTCCAAAGCATCCATCGATCAAGTTCAGACCATTCGGGAGACCTTAAATTTGTTTTGTACAACTTCTAGCCAATGGATTAGTCAAGACAAATCCCTCTATTTTTTTCTAAAAATGTCACCCAGTCCATGATACGGTGCTTGAGCAGGGAACCGGGTTTCAAGCAGACAACAGATTTAGGACAGTATCTTGGAGTCCCTTTGTTACACGAAAGAGTTGCAAGAAAGAACGTATCAATTTATTCTCGATAAAGTCCAGCAATGCCTCTCGGGCTCGTCTAAAAATCTTTTATCATTTGCAAGACATACCACTCTAATCCAATTAGTCCTTTCTGCCCTCCCTACCTATACTATGCAAACAGTCCGTTTCCCTAGACGCCTCTGCGATGAACTAGAAATATTTATGCGCACTTCCTTGTGGTTGTACTCCGGGGAATAGAAAGCTACACCTCGTTCCTTAGGATAAAGGTTGTCAACCTAAAGAAATGGGTGGCCTTGGAATTCGCAAAATTCATGAAACCAATGATACTTTACTTACTAAACTAGGGTGGGCCCTAATCTTGAAGCCGAACGCGCTTTGGGTGCAAATTTTATCTGCAAAATACATCCTTAATGTCACCAACCTGCCCACTTCCCTCGTGGCCATGGTGGGTTCTATGACCTGGAAAAGCATAGCAGTTATATGGCCCAACATGATTCATGGCAAGAACTGGGTAATCTACGATGGCTCCAAGGCCCGTTTCTGGTTGGACCCTTGGGTAGAGGATTTGGGCCCCCTCATTGCCCATTTGTTAGGCTCCATCCCCCCTCAATCCTTGACCGATGCGTTCAACACTCTGTAGACAGTCCTAGTAACTGGCTATGGAATGAATTTCAGTTTTTACTTCCTCGCTCTATTTGTATACTCATTACAGGTATTCTACCACCTAAGCCGCACTTAGGACCTGATCACAAGAATTGGGGGCCGTCGGGTACCGGCCAGTTCACTACCGCGTTAGCATATTCGATGATCCTATACCACGATTGCCAGGGCACTAACAGATCTTGGCATATTTTATGGCGCTAGGCCAACCCTCAACGTATTCGCTCCTTTCTCTAGATTCTAGCTCAAGACCGCCTCTTATCTAATCAACAACGGATGCGCAGACATCTAACTACGATAGCTGAGTGTCATCACTATCGAGCCGAAGAGTCCTCGCTGCACATAATGCGTGACTGGCCCCGAGCGCGTAATCTGTGGCTGACATTTCCTTTGCACGCTATCTCCTCGGACTTTTTTACTCTCAACGCTCATGACTGGCTACACACGAATCTTCAATGACGCTGTCTGGTCAACGAACTCGATTGGCCTATAATCTTCAGCACTGCTAAACGTAATACATCCCTCAATCCTATCATCATAGGCATCAACAAGCTACTAAATCGCAACTGGGTTGTCCTACCCCGCCATCCCTACAGGGAAGGCAATCGGAGTGTCGATTGGCTTGTACATTTTGCTATTAATTTTGATTTCGGGATTACCACTTTTGTAAACACACCCTTAGGGTGTCTCTCAATCCTCCTCGAGGATATGGCTGGGCTCAGCCTCCCTAGACTAGTTCTGTAATTTGTTTCGTACTTTTTCGATTATATATATATATATATATATATGAATTGTTTTTCTCCTTCTTTTGTATATTCCAAGATGCAGTGTTATTGTTCTAAGACTAAATTTTATATATTGGAACACGTTTACAATCAACATAAAATCGGCCTCAAATCTTCTGTGCTCTTTTTTCCTGTGCCCTCTGTCCTAATAACATCTCAACCATTTAAATTCTCTCTCTTAATTATTGTATGGTAAGATTTACTTGGAACATGCAGACACAGAAAAAATTGTAAAGAAGATTTGATCCCCATAAAATCTAACTGTACTTTATAGGAAATATAAGACCTTTTTCCTATTAATAAAATAAGTAATGGAGCTATGTCCAAACCTTATAGTAGTTAAAAACTACTTAAATATTATGGGATACCTTGTGATTTTGATCCTTTAATAAAATTTAATTTTTTAAAAATTTCTTTAGGATTGTGTTTTGATAGTATTAGGTGTTTAAAGGATATAAATTAATTAATTATGTTGACAGTATTTAAATAAAAACGAAATTCTAGTGAAAAAGCATATTAATTCAATTTGTTGTTATCATTGAACATAATTTAATATTTTAGGTACAATTTTTAATAAGAATATCCTATTGAATTAATTCAAGAGAGTACAAAAATTATCTACTATTTATAAGAAAGCAATTAGGATTCGCTAAGGCCTAGTACAAAGGGCCCTATTGTTTTTAAAAAAATTCAAGATATCAATTAATTAATAGCTTATCCAAATCGATTAGGATATTAAAAAATTGCTCGTAAATATTTTTCTGATAATGATTGTAAATACTTAAATTTGTCACACGTTTTTTTGCACTCTTTATTTTTTATTTTATTTTCTATAACTTTGTTTCAATAATTTTATTCTAAATATTCTTATATGTGATTGCATCTAATTTATTTTAAGTTGCTTCTATGTACTTTTTTAACATATTCAATTTGCATCTCTTTAGTTTTAATTTATTTTTTAAATTCTTTTTAGGTCTGGATTAGTCTTAATTAAATTTTAATTTTAAATATTTATCTATAATAGAGTTTAATTAATAACTAATTTCTTTAAATTGGAGTTTTCACTTATCTTTGTTTTAGTTTTGGGTCAACTAAATTTATTAAGGACTCTTTCTCTAAATTTGAAAAAAAGGGTAAAAAAATAAAAAGAGGGAAATTAGTAAGGGCATTTCAATATTTTCAAATGTTTAATAATTTTAGGGTTTTCTTGCCAAAATATAGAAGGAAACTTCTTTAAAAATGACTAGTAGTTAAAAGAAGAATAAATGACAATTGGAATTTTCTGGATAAAAGGGGAGGAGTGAAATGGCATTGGTTTGGAGTTGATAACCAGCTCCAACATGATTTAACTTATGTTTCACTTAAAAGTTATAACCTTATTACTTTTAAGGGAAGGAGGTTTTTACTTTTGAGCTAAGGTCTATGGTTATCTCTTTATTCTCTCCTTTCTTAAAAATATGCCTTAGCCATCCTCTTCTCTTAGCAATTATTAAAGGGAAGAGAAGAAAAAGAGTCTCCAAAGCTATACTCTAAAGAAGAAAATAATTAACAACCACTAAGGAGAAGAAGATAGAGAGTCACTCTTCTTCTTGTCTCCAGCTTGTATTTGTTATTTCCTTCATCCTTGTCCATCATCATTCGAGCCCATATATCCTCCTCTCCCTTGTTATTGTCGAATTCTTTAAAGAGAAATAAGAGAGTTTATTTTGCTATGGTCACCTTATTGTCACTCGTCATTCCATTGTTAGTGACTTTCTTTTAGTTCTTTGAATACAAATTAAGTGTAGTTCCCAATTTCTAAAGGGGATCTTAGATTTGCTTTTTGTTTACCATGTTATGATTTTAGCTTTCTCATCTACTCTACTAAACTTACTCTTATATGTCTTTATTTCTTTTAAAGGGTGGTTTACATTAGACAACAATATTAACAAAAAGAAAACTTAGTAGCTTTAGAGTCTAAGATTATTGATATATCAAATTTAGTATAACACTAGTTTCTTAAATGAGTTTACAATTCCCCTATTTTTTTTTTACTTTTTTATTTTATTCCTTATGTCTACTAGGTTTTGTTTTAAAAGTTGGTTTATCAAGATTGATCACCTTTGTTTTGTCATGATTAATTTTCTAGTCTTGTGTTGTCACTAGTTCTTGTGTTTATTATTTCATTTTTGTTTTTCCACTAATGTTTTCTTTTGTTTTATTCATTAAAAAAAGTTCATCGCTGTATTTTATTTGTAGCACGCTCACAATGAATTTTAGGAATAATAGTGTTCATAACTTTTCCTTTTTTTACCTTTTGAAAAATTCGTGTATAATCTGTATGCCTATATCAAGTTCCATCATGAGTTTTATATTTTTGTTCCTATACATAATTGTTAGATATGGGTCCCTCTCACATGGAAGAATTCTATGTCCAACATTGCGGCACCGATGCAATATTTGTTGAAAACAAGAAATACAAAATTTATTGAAAAGAAGAAAAAAGATAGCTGCAAAGCAACTGTCTTCACGCGGTGGAGTGCCTATATAAGGAACTCTCCACTTTATACGAAAAAGCACAGAAAATAGAGAAGAAAATCAGAGCATTGTTTTGCTGTGAAGTTAAGAAATATATTCCTAAATGGTTGGTGAGTGACAAAATAGTGAGGTTAGTATTTTTAGGTTGAGAAACACCTTGTGAGCTACTATTTTAGTTTTTATCTCTATATACCTACTATTTGTAATAGTGGAAGAAATATTCTGAATTTTGTCCGTGGACGTAGCCCAAAGTTAAGGGTGAGCCACGTTAAATATTCTGTGTCCATTTTGTTCATTTTATTTTTTCTTTTCACAAAATACACTCGCTGCATCCAACAAGTGATATTAGAGCTTGTTTTCATTGGAGGTATTTTTTGAAAAGAAGCATATCACGAGGAAGACAAAATTACAACAAATTTTTTGGCGTGATCCGTTCGAAAAGTTGACGTAAAATGACAAAGGTGATGAATAGTACTTTACATTTGTTTCAATAAATTTGCAAGGTGATGACAATGTAGCAATAGTAACTGGGACCCGCAGCACTATTTATGGTACTATTCACACATTACTATTTACCGGGTCCCGTATTACTATTCTAGTAGGGTCCGACGATACTATTCTGGTGAGCACTATTCATATGTTACTATTTGCCAGGTCCCGTGGTGAAAATTTAGAAGATATCTTTTCTGCCAAATTTTGACGTCCTGATTCTATCCTTGAGGTCAGTTTTCTCAAATTTGACTTAATTTGGCAAATGGAGGTGAAGACGAGCAAAATGGTCAATTTGAACAGTATGAACTACCATATATGGCGAATCAAGATAAAGGATCTTTTGATAATTACAAAGATGCATTTGCGATATTTTCGACAACTAAACCAGAGGAGATGTCCAATGAAGAATGGGAGTTTGAGTATGAACGAGCGTGTGGTTATATTCGATTGTTTGTTGATGATAATGTGTACAATCACATTTGTAACAAGACTCATGCAAGAACGTTGTGGAATAAGCTGGAGCAGTTGTATGCTTCAAAGACTGGCAACAACAAATTGTTTTATCTGACAAAATTGATGTAGGTAAAATACCAGGAGGGTACTTCTGTAGTTGATCATTTAAACAATATGAAAGAGATGGTTAATCAATTATCAAAGATGGGCATAAAGTTTGACGACAAGGTGATTGCTCTAATGATGCTAGCTTCATTACCAGAGTCTTAGGAGACTTTGAAGGTGTTTTTGACAAATACTGCATCAAATGGCGTATTAAATATGGAGTCTGTTAAAAGCAGTATACTAAATGAAGAGATGAGATGTAAATCACAGCATGTAGCCTCTTTATCACATTCAGATGTTCTGCTTACAGAAAATAGAGGAAGGAGTCAATCCAGAGGTCCAAAGTCGAGAGACAAGAGCAAAGAAAAGTCAAACAGTTATGCAAACGTGAAATGCCATTACTGTAAGAAGAAAGGCCACATCATGAGATTTTGCCAAAAGTTGAAGAAGGAAAAAGGCAAAGATGTGAAGAAAGAAGAAAGCAGTGATGATGAACAAGGTAACATTGTTGATGTATTTAACCTTGTTATTGATATAGAGATAGTCAGTCTGTTGTCGCAAGAAACAAGTTGGATAGCTGATAATGGAGCTACTGTTCATGTTACATCTCACAGAAAATTTTTCTCATCATACACACTTGGGAATTATGGTGTTGTTAAGATGGCCTATGGAAATCTGTCAAATGTTGTCAGCAAAGGGGATGTTTCTTTAGAGACAGCAAATGGTTCAAGCCTATTGCTGAAAGATGTCAGGTACATTCATGATATGCGTCTGGACTTGATTTTTGTAAACAGGCTAGATGATGAAGGTTTCCTAAATACTTTTGGGAACGAAAAATGGAAGCTTACTAAGGGCTCCTTAGTAGTGGCCAGAGGTCAAAAGCACTCAAGACTGTATATGATACAGGCAAAGCTCTCCAGTGATGTTGTCAATACAGTGGAGAATGATAATGCAGTTGATTTGTGGCATAAAAGACTAGGCCACATTGGTGAGAAAGGGATGACTCATCTTGTAAAAAAGAATATGTTGTCTGGTCTAAACCAGATACATCAAAAGAAATGTGAAGATTGTCTAGCAGGGAAATAAAACAGGGTTTCTTTCCAGAGTTCTCTTCCATCTAGAATGAAGAATGTTTTAAATCTGATTCACTCAGATTTGTGAGGACCATTGTCAAAGTCACTCGATAACGCATAGTACTTTGTGACTTTTATTGATGATCATTCCAGGAAAACATGGGCCTATACTCTGAAGACTAAAGATCAAGTGCTAGATGTGTCAAAACAATTTCACGCCTCAGTTGAGAGACAAATTGGGAAGAAGCTGAAGTGCATTCGGACAGACAATGCCAGAGAGTACATCGGATTATTTGATGCTTACTGTAAAGAGCATGGTATTCGACATCAAATGACTTCACCAAAATCACCGCAATTGAATGGCGTAACTGAGAGGATGAACAGGACATTGATGGAAAGAGTCAGATGTCTAATTTCACATTCGAAGTTGCCTAAGGCATTTTGGGGTGAAGCTTTATTTGTAGCTGTGTATGCATTAAATCATTCACCATGTGTTCCTCTCCAGTATGAAGTTCCAGAAAAGGTATGGTCAGGAAAGGATGCTTCCTATGATCATTTGCGGGTCTTTGGTTGCAAGGCCTTTGTCCATATTCCTAAAGATGAAAGGAAAAAGCTTGATGTCAAGACACGACAGTGTGTATTCATTGGCTATGGTCAAGATCAATTTGGCTATAGGTTTTATGATCCAATGCAGAAAAGACTTATCAGGAGTCGTGATGCTATGTTTGTTGAAGATCAAACTATTAAAGATATCAACAAGGCGGAGAAGGAAGTTCCAAGCTCCTCAACAAGCTTCCAATTGAATCCTCTAACAGTGGTGCCTAGACAAGTTGGAGATGAAGTACAAAATGATCAGCTAGAAGCTGATGATACAAATACTCCCAATGAAGTTGAACCAGAGGATGATGATGGTGTTCACATTCAACCACCAGCACCTGAAGATTCTCCAGTCCCATTATGAAGATCTAGTAGAAATAGACAACCATCTACTAGATATCCAGTTGATTAGTATGTAATGCTGACTGACGGGGGAGAACCAGAAAGCTTTGATGAACACAAGAAGAAATGGAAAGAAGCCATGTAAGACAAAATGAAATCCTTGCATGAGAATAAAACATTCGATCTAGTCAAGTTTCCAGAAGGCAAAAAAGCATTGAAGAATAAATGGGTTTTTCAAGATCAAGCATGAAGAACACAACGACTATCTTCGATTCAAAGCAAGATTAGTGGTCAAAAGATTCAGCCAAAAGAAGGGTATTGACTTTGACGAGATATTTTCACCGGTGGTGAAAATGACATCCATATGTGCAGTGCTAGAGCTAGCCGCAAGTTTTAATCTGGAGGTTGAACAGATAGATGTCAAAACTGCCTTTCTACATGGGGATTTAGAAGAAGAGATATACATGGAGCAGCCAAAGGGTTTCGTAAAAAAAGGAAAAGAAGACTATGTTTGTAGACTAAAGAAGAGTTTATATGGTCTAAAACAGGCACCAAGACAGTGGTATAAGAAGTTCGAGTCTGTTATGGGGGAGCAAGGCTACAAGAAGACTACTTCAGATCACTGTGTATTTGTGAAGAAATTCTCGGATGATGATTTCATTATTTTATTGCTCTATGTGGATGATATGTTGATTATTGGTAAGAATGTTTCTAGAATCAATAATCTGAAGAAACAGCTAGATAAGTCTTTTTCCATGAAAGACTTGGGATCAACAAAGCAGATTCTTGGCATGCAGATTATCAGAGACAGAAGCGCCAAGAAACTATGGTTGTCACAAGAAAATTACATTGACAAAGTACTTCAGAGATTCAAACTGGACAAAGCTAAAGCGATTAGTTATCCTCTTGCTAATCACTTTAAATTGAGTTATAGAGAGTGCCTTTCTCCGGATGAAGAGAAGGAAGAAATGTCCAAGATTCCATTTGCTTCAACAGTTGGAAGTTTGATGTATGCCATGGTTTGAACACGGTCAGATATTGCTCATGCAGTTGGAGTTATGAGTCATTTCCTTTCAAATCCTGGAAAGGAACATTGGGCTGTAGTCAAGTGGATTCTCAGGTATCTTCGAGGTTCATCCAAAATATGCTTATGTTTTGGAAGAGCAGAACTTATGTTAGCTAGTTACACAGACGCAGATATTGCTGGAGATGTTGACTCTAGAAAGTCTACATCAAGTTACTTGATTACATTTGCAGGAGGAGCTGTGGCATGGCAATCAAAGTTACAGAAGTGTGTTGCACTTTCTAAAACTGAAGTAGAGTTTATTGCAGCAATGGAAGCTTGTAAGGAGTTGCTATGGATGAAGAAGTTCTTTAATGAACTTGGTATCAAGCAAGAACAGTATCATTTATTCTGTAACAGTAAGAGCGCTATTTACCTTGGTAAGAATGCCTCATTTCACTCACGATCAAAACACATTGATGTGAGATATCATTGGATTAGAGATGTGATGGAGACGAAACAATTACGGTTAGAAAAGATCCATACTGATGAAAATGGATCAGACATGTTAACCAAGATTCTACCAAAAGGTAAGTTCGAATATTGTCGATCAATAGCAGGTTTGATAGAGCCTTCCATGTAATTGGGAGGGGAAGATTTATTGGATATGGGTCCCTCTCATATGGAGGGACTCCATGTCCAACATTGCGGCACTGATGCAGTATTTGTTGAAAAGAAGAAATGCAACATTTGTTGAAAAGAAGAAAAAAGACAATTGCAAGGCAGCTGTCTTCACGCGGTGGAGTGCCTATATAAGGCACTCCCCACTTCATACCAAAAAGAACATAAAATATAGAAGAAAAATAGAGTTTTGCTCTGAAGTTAGGAAATATATTCCTAAAGAGTTGGTGAGTGACAAAATAGTGAGGTTAGTATTTTTAGGTTGGGGAGCACCTTGTGAGCCACTATTTTGGTTTTGTCTCTGTATACTTACTATTTGTAATAGTGGAAGAAATATTCTGAGTTTTGACCGTAGACGTTGCCCAAAGTTAAGGGTGAACCACGTTAAATATTCCTTCTCCATTATTACTAACCTTTGTTAAGGTTGTTCATTTTATGAAGTTTGACATTCTCAATTCTTCTTTTTTTTAGTGGCTTGTTTTTGTTGATATGGTCATAAGTTTAAGGTTTGATCTTTTTAAGCTTTACTATGATTGTGAGGATTTACTAATTTTATGTGTTCAACGTCTAAAAATAATCTATCATTGATAAGCATATTTTCATGTATAGAAAACTTATAATGAAAATGTAGTTAATTTAAAAGCTAAGATTGAATTTGTGATGTACTATTTTAAGACTTCATATATTTTTAGTCAAAATTCTTGTCTAGATCCATATAAAATTCTTCCCTCTTTTTAAATATTGGAAAATTCATTCCTATACACCTATAACTTAAAGTTTGTTATGGTGTGCTCATTTCTCATCAGTGGGTGTTATAAACCCACTAACTTCTATATGATTTATCCCTAGTCTAACATTATAGTGTAAAGGTCAATATGATACTATCAATAACAAAACAAGTCTAAATTGGCTAAGTAACAACTTCACTTTAGGCCTATTTGACTCAATTATCTAAAAAGAAATTATTTAGGAGTTAATAAGTAGTTATGTATAAATAAGCCCTTTAATCTCTTCTCTCCTTTTCAATATGGTACTTTTTACTAGCTTTTATTTAGTCAAGTGCTTAAAAACCATTTTAAAGAACGTACTCACTTTCACTTTAAGCTTCTCATTTGTCATAATTTAGTTTATGGAGCTACTCAACACTCATGCCATGATTTTTACAATGAAAAGTTAAAGCAATTGAAGATATACTCGACTAATTTGTGAAAAGCACGTGTTCCTCTTACATGTTAAGATTAAAAGAAAGATAAAGGTTGTAAAGAATTATTAAATATTTTTATCTTGTTATTGAAGGACCAAATTTAACCATTTTGCTATCAATTATGTAATTAATAGTACTGCTTTTAATATGCTAATTATTAAATAAATAAATATCTTTTAATATTCTTGTAATTTGATTTATCCTACATCTAAATTTGTTTTGACCTAGATTTGACAAGTGATAAATCCTAAAATATCTTATTTTATAAAACATATTTATTATTTATTATGAAAATTAATACAAGACAAACATTTTTTGGAAAAATTAATAATAAATTATATTATTAAGATGAAACATAAAGTTTAGTAAGGTAACATGTTCATAACTATTTTATGTTCCTTACATGTTCTACTACCAATATAATTAGTATAAGAAAACCTTACTATAAAGTGACTTACTATTTACAAGGAAAGAACTTATAGGGCAGCTTATATAGATTAATATTTATTACATCGGCAAGGATTGCAAATGATAATGGTTCTTTAAGGAAGTCTCCAATTCCTTCTTACAGCTTGACTGTATTTGATGTACAAGTTATATGCAAACGACTACTCTTTTGTGGTCTGAATTATGACGTGGATGAGCTTTTGCACCTATAGAACTCCTATAAAATATACTCATATTCCTCTCAAGCCAAATATGATTTATCGTGCTATTGAATGCAATTCTGAAAGTGATCCAATCCCCATCATTTTTTCCTCCAAACTTTACTACACCATTTAATTAGATCTTCCATTCGAGGTAGGGAATGTTTGCGCAACACATTCCTTTGATTATGCACCATATTACAGAGGAGTATCCACACTTAAAAAATAAGTGTTCAAGTGTGTCATCGCTGAGCTATAGAGAACACAAGTGTCAGATAGGCTTATATATCTTTAGGCCTATCGAATATATTTTATCTTTCTTTAAGTGCCCACATAGTGAAAGAGGCTTTTGGGTAAGCTTGATGGAACCATATTAAGTAATGCCAAGGAATTCTTACAGCTTGTCTCCTTATCATCATCCCGAAAGATTTATTAGAGAACATATCATTGCTTACCTTTTCCATTTGATCTGATCCTCTATGTTTAGATTGATTTAATATAAGCATTAAAAATATCAATATAATTAAAATAATATTTTAGTGATTAATAAAAATACACAGTTGTGAAGAGTTATCATGATTGTTACCCATATACATTTATTATGATAAGTGAATTAAATTTTAAATAATTAAAAATATATAACTTTTTTTTAGAAAATAATAATGAATTAAGCTATAAATGGCAAGCATGAGTTACAATGTAGCTACAAAGATCTATACGTGAAAAAGCCAAGCAAATGGAAGCTTATAAGCCTAGATACAACTTTCTTCAGATGTCAATAAGCTTACACATTCTATATTATAGTACAATAGTCTTCATTATGAAATCTAGACTTGATTAAGCTCATATAGCTTTTAATTTACATAATGGTTCTTCCGCTTAATTATTCTTCTATTAGACTTTTATCTTGGAATATTTGAGCATTACTTTCATCCCAAATAGCTTTAACAAGACAGGTGATAGCTAGATAGAATGACTACTTAACTATAGACTCAAGTTGCTTGCTTGCCCCACACCATATCCTTATAAAACCCCACGCTTCATGAGCATCTTTAATGTAACATTTTTTATAGCACATACTTCCAAGTAGTATTAAAATATACACATTGAAAAATAAGTGTTTAGTGCTTTCGTCAGCTCTTTGACAATGAAGGAACCAATTAGGAATGTTGAGGGAATTTCTTTAACTTATCCATAGTTGGTAACTAATTTTTCATAGCTAACTATAAAGTGATCGAGGCCCTTGGATGAAAATGCTTGTACCATATAACCTTGTGCCAAGATATCCTATTATAGTGTTTCTAAAGAAAATTCCTGTGGAATTGATTTGTGAATTTGCCATTTTTGAATTATTCCAAATAATGTAATCTTCCCCTCCACTCAAATTGGTTTGAACAATTGCTTCACAAATTGATCTAGGGATATAGTTATGTATCAACTAATATTACTCTATTACCAATGACATATTTGAGATCTTCCATTTTTTGCAAGTTATAAAGAGGATCGTAAAAGGTCCAATTCTCAAACTAAAAACTGGTTTGTTTTCCATCTTCAATAAGATAAATAAATTCATTCCTCAGTAACTTCATAGTTTTTAGAATAGCTTTCAAGGTTAAAGTATAGGAGGATTTAATCTTTATACTCCATAAACTTCTACTTTTTATATCAATATTATGGATCCATTTACACCAAAGGGATTGCTTATCTGTCATTAACTTCCATAGCCTCTTATACATCATAACATTGTTCATTAACTTGAGAGAAATAATCCTTAGACTACCTTTCTCCTTAGGTAAGCAGACTTACTTCCATTACATTCGAGCTTTTTTGATAGTGTCTTCATTCCCATTCCAAAGAAACTTGTTGCACAATGTCTCTATGCATTTGATGACTCTTTTGGGAATAGTTACATACGTAGCCCAAAATGTATTGACAAAGTTTAACACAAATGAAATAAGCATAGATCTATCAGCAATAGATAGTGTTTTGGAGCTCCAAGAAGAAATTCTGTTGTTGATTATCTTAACTAGTTTGCTAAAATCACCTTATGTAGAATTGGTAGATGGAATGGGAATGGTTAAGTAAAGTAAAACATTGGAAGTAGATGTGACCTGAGGCCAGTGATGGAATTAATGATAGATTCATTGCCTGCAGCTAATTTTGATAAATAAACGCAACTTTTGGAGCAATTGGTTTCTAAACTAGACATCTTGTTAAAGATTTTTAAGGCTTTCATAAGAGTCGACACAGAAGTCTAATCAGCCTTAGAGAGGAGAATGAGATCATATTCAAAGCACAAATTAGTGATATATAGATGTTTGCACTTGGAATGAAACTTGAAGTCTTTTTTCTGTCCACAACTCTCTTCAAGATTCTATTATAATAAGTGCAAAAAAAAATATTAGGAGATATAGGTTCTCCTTGTCTAAGTCCTTTGGTGCTTTTGAAGGGCTTACCATGCTAAACATTCACCAATATCTTAGAGGAAGGAGAGGTGATGCATTGTGTGGTCCACTTAAAAAAGATAGCAGGAAATTCCAAAGCATAAAGAGTGTTTATAATAAATCCCCAAACTATACTACCATAGGCCTTCTTTAGAGCTATCTTAATGATACAATTATTGCTTCCTTTTTCCTTTGTATAGGTTCTGAAAAGTTCTTGCATCAACAGAATATTATCCTCTCCATAATTCTACCTAGTAAGTAGGCATGTTGTGAAATATCAATGTATCTGTGTAGATCTTCTTTCATCTTTTGAGTCAAGATCTTAAAGATGATCTTATAAACAGTGTTGTAATAAGAAATGGGTATAAGGTCAGAAAATGTTTTTTGTTCTCCATTCTTAGGAATTAGAGCAAGAAAGGTGTCATTAATTTTTTATAACGCTTGACCTTTATTGAAGAATTCAAGTATAGCATCAGTTACAACATTCTTTATCAAATTCAAGGATCTTAAGGAGTTCTCAATCTCCTGAATTATGATAGGCTTACTAAATTCAGCATTATGTTGACTAATCTTGTCCTACAAAATTTCTTTCAAAAATAGTTGAGATGAGGTAATATGTGAAGTTGTTGTCAAGATGTTTGAAAAATATTCAAAAGCTCCTTAAAGTAATAAATCCTAGAAATCAAGCACCTCATTATTTAGCTATAATGAAATGATCCTGTTGTTGTTTCTCCTGTGATGACTGCTCTATGAAAGAACGGTATGTTTTTATCTCCACTCTTCATCCAATCCATCCTAAATCTTTTCTTTAATAGAGGATAATCATGTAGTAGTGCACTAAAAAGATGTTGCATGGCAACTATTTCTTGATTTTGGAGGACAGCCAAGTAGGATCATTTTTTAACTCATATTGAATTATGTCAAGAGAAGCTCTAGCAGTTTGGAGAAGATGATGAGTGTTACCTATGTTGTACTAAACAACAATTTCATTTGTTGGTTAATAAGTGAGATCTTTATTGCATAGACAAATTTTTTAGAGCCTCTGATGAATAAATTTAGAGCCCTCATAATGCGTTCCTCAAATTCAACTAGATCAGTAAGAAAATGATTAAATCTATAAGGGAACAAAGGCTTTACATTGTTAAGCTAAGTGATAACTTCATAATGATTTGAAATTTTTGGTTTGTAAAGGTGAAGAAACTATGTGGAGAACCACAGCCAATTAGCTAAACTTCTATCTTGTTTTTTCCTGATAAAGTTGTCTCTCATTTGTTTGTTACATCAAGTGAATAAGTTTCCTTTATATGTTAATTATGATAATTGAGCATCAAATATGCATTGTCTCATGTCAATGTAGGGAATTTCTGAAGATCTAACACGTTGTGTCTCTTCTAAGTTGATGAAGGCATTAAAGTGACCAATAATTAACCAGGGAAGAGAACAAGTATCTACAAGTGACCTAATATGATTCCATAAAAGGGATCTTTGGTATACTATGCTATAAGCATAGACAAAAGTTATAAGGATTAGCTTATTTGAGCTTTTATTGTAAACCTCCAAATGAATTAATAAGTCCGATGTGAGTTTAGTGGCAACCCTAAAAACAGATGAATCATACATGACCACAATCATGCCATTTGGATGATGTAAGTGATTATAAATTAAATTCCACTTATTTGGAAAAAATTAAAGAAAGTTGTAATTATGTTACTTGGTTCAAGTCTCCGAAATTCTTGTTAGAGTAGTTTTATTTTGAGCTAACAAGCTCTTGAACAAAACCTTTTTTTGAGTGGCATTAGCCCCTCTGATGTTCCAAGAAATAATAATCACGATTTGTTTTCCATAGCAGGGGCCTTTTTCTTCCTTTATGATCTTTTTTTGATTACAAGTTGAAACTCATCAGTTTGCTTTGTGATTTTGCTTAAAGTGTCTATTTTAGTTATCTCTTGCTCATGTACCCTTGAAGCTTCTTTGAGCTTTATACTTTCACCAGGACAATTGAGAATGCTATTATCCAAAACTTGTTGAGAATTGTCTTGATCACTAACATTAACATTTTCATCAATGCAATCACCATCAGAAACTGTATTTTTAGAATAACAACATTTTTACCAATGCAATTACCATCAGCAACTTGTGTTGTTGGAGTATCCAAATCAATTTGGAGTCCCAAAACGTCTTGATACCCCCCAGTCCTGAAAGATCTCCTAGCTGGTCTCCAAGTTTTCCTTAGTTGTAGCTTGATCCATGCATATTGGCTTTCCATTGAAGCTTGCATGTGAGACTAAGTTCATGACTTAATACTTAAGTGGAACTCTATGAACACATGTCCACATAGGAATATACTCCTGTTAATGTCCTTTAATCTCATGCCAGGTCTCCAAATTTGTAAAAATATAGGCTTATTATGCACATACCATAGTCCTACTTGGAGAACCTTCTTTACATCATCCCGACTGACAAACTTAAATAGAAATACATCATTTGTATTAATGACAATGTATTACAGTCTCAAGGATATCAAATTATTCATGGCCCATTGCTTAATCATAGGGAAAGCAACTCTCTTGTCAAAGAAGAAACCAAGAAGTGTGGAGTTTCACTTGCTAGCTCTAAGTCGAAGAACATCGAGGGGCAAAAACAATTCTAACATTAGAGGACTCAAAAGAAGGAGCCACAATCTAATCTTAAGTTATTTTGTCCATAGGATAATAGGACAATGTGATTTCAAATTTGGAGTCACCTATCATTTGAATCCAAATGCATATGGGAGGTGGCAAAGGAGTTTTATAGGAGGACGCTTGGAGACTGTGGTTTCTAAAGGAGGAGTTAGGAACAAAGAAGGAAGGTGGAGAAGGAACAAGGAAGGAAGGTGGAGAAGGAGGAGATCTAATGACAAGCAAGGTAGGTAGGTGATGGTGGAGTTGCAAAAAAAATTTGACCGGGTTGAGAAGTAAGCAGGGATGGGAAAATATCTACTTTCTCTATCATATTACTAAAAATGGTAAGAGCTATAAGATGGGAGAAAATTTAGGGGAAAAGAGTGAACAAGATAGAGAGGAGAGGGAGAAAGAAGAAACTAAAGATTATTCAAAATCAACAGTGAAAAGAAGTACAAGAAGGATTGTATAAGAAAAATCATGTAGCAATGAAGAAAAAGAGAGAAGCTAGAACTTCTCTCTCAAATGAGCTTCTCTTTATATTAATATTCATTTGATGTATTCAATTTTGCTAAGTTTAAGGGGTACTTTTTTATTTATATTGGTTTTTATAGTAATTTTATATTAAATATACAAACCAACGACTATAAATTGCCTATTTAATTTCATTGACGTTTCTTGCTTTTTGTTATAATTAAATGGTATCAAACGAAATAAAAGTGTTTGAATGAGTTTCGAATTTTTAAACTTTCTGGCTTCTTTGCTTATGAAAATAAGAAAAGTGGTTTTCATTTTATGTTTTCACTTTCAAAAAAAACTTGATTTCTTTGTTAGTGAAATTATCTAATATTAACTACTAATAAGAATTTATTATTATTTTATATATTCAACAATAAATACTTGAATTTAATATGTTCAAATTATTTCTAATATAATGTTTTATTTTTATAAATTTAAAATATTATATTTCAAAATTAAACAATACTCTTTGGTTCGGCCTGATTCTGCTGAGGTTGAACGTCATTGTTTTGGTCCATGGTTTGTGCGGTTCTGGCTATGAGATACCTGCAAAACAATAAAGGCGTGCCGGGGGTTGGTTCCCGGTAGGCCCCTCCGATGCTCAAGTCAGTCTTTTTGTGAGGGTTTTAGTAGTTTTCTGAAGAGAAAAGTAGGGTTCTGTAGTCGTACCTCTATCATGGTGAGATAATGAGTTTATATAGTAAATACCTATAGGAATTAGGTCAACATTGAGGAATGGGCCGATCGACCCATGTGTCGTTCTAAGTTTGGGCTTGGGCCTAGCACGACCGACCCAACCATAAGCCCCCCTACTCCTCGAGTCTGATCGAAGAGAAGGATCGAAGGAGTACATAAGAATGAGACAACGTGTTTCTTAGGTAGCTCGTGCTAGGCCCGATCGATAGACTATGACCTGATGCGATCGACCGAACAGATGTAACCGATCCAGGGTAATGACAGAACAGGTCGGTCGGCCATAACGACTGGTCAAGTCGATCAGGTGTATTGTTAAGGTCACCCAGGCGGGAGTAGGGGCTGGGCCGATCGAAACCGATCGACTGGGCGACATGGCTTAAATGAAACACTAAGTGTAATTATTGCTGTCGGTCCGTATCTTTCCATGCGTGGTCCAAATTTTGGGAGACGCGTCCCTTTAACTGCCGTGCAGTTGTCACGCGTTGTCACAAGTGTCCCTTCGTCTGCCTTGCCGCTTCGGCTCGGATTGTTGCAACGTGTTCAACGTCGATTGGTAGTCCCGTTCTGTTGACACTATAAATTTTGGAGTGAACAGGTTTTCTTCATTCTGCTCTATTTGTCCAGCTTCTACCCTCTGTATTTTCATCTTTGTGATTAACATAGTGTATTTTCACTGTTGTCCTCTTCATTCGGACGTGCCCTGCCCGTAGTTGGGCCATCGGAGACGGTGGCGGAAATGGCTGAGATGCCGAGGAAAAAGTTGGACAAGCTGTGGGCAGAGAACAGGCTAACGGAGTTGCGAAGTTTTATCAGGGGGAGAGGATTGACGCAGTCAAGTGGCGGAAAGAACAGCACCTAAAAGACCTGTCTCTTTCCCTCCTGAGGGGTTGCCGCGACGTTCGCATCTTTGATTGGTCGGACAGCTCGTCGTTTGATGATTATGTAGAACTGTTGCTTTCATTCGAGCTCGGCCTTCTTTTGGAGGAAAGGAGGGAGATAGCCGAAAGAGAACGAGAAGTAGTGCCGGATGAGGACTCACTGTGGCGAGAATTGTGTGCTTGTAAAGGATTTGACTGTCACAGGACTTGTCAGCACAAATATTTCAGAACATATAATGGACAGATTGTTCGACTTTGACGTGAAGAAGTGTGTTGACGATACTTGCAGTAGGCCGGATAGGAAAGATAATATTTCTAAATAGAAAAACTCATCTGGTCGAGCTTGTGACCAGGGTAAACTTATTGGAAATAGAAATTTTACTTTTATCCTTCACTGTCTTCTTGGTTTTGTTGGATGACACCTTAAACTATCATTGGCTTTGTGTGAGGGATCGCCTTCTCAAATAGCATGTAGCGAACTAGCGCATTCGGTACGAGTCGATCGATCGTTAGGCTTGTAGGAACTCGATCGAACGAGGTTGACCTTCTAGGTATCGTCTGGCTCCGGGGATCTTGCCTCAGCAACTTGGTTGAACGATGTCGAGGCCCGAGCATTGTCGAGGGCCGAACTATGTCGAAAGCCGAGCGATGCCAAGATTTTGTGACTTGACATCGCCTGGTTGCAAGAATCTTGTCTTGGCAACCTAGTCGATCGATGTCGAGGCCCGAGCGTAGTCAAGGGCCGAACTATGTCGAAAGCTGAGCGATGCCAAGATTTTGTGACTTGACATCGCCTGGTTGCAAGAACCTTGTCTTAGCAATCTAGTCGAGCGTTGTCGAGGCCTGAGCGTTGCTCGAGGGTCGAGCTGTGTCGAAGGCCGTAGCCGAGCGGTATCGAGGCCGTAGTCGAGCGCTGTCAAGGCTGTAGCCGAGCAGTGTCGAGGTCGTAGCCGAACTATGTCGAGGCCATAGCCTACTGGTGTCGAGGCCGTAGCTGAACTACGTCGAGGCCATAGTCGAACTATGTCGAGGCCGTAGCTGAATTATATCGAGGCCGTAGCTGAACTATGTCGAGGCCGTAGCCTACTGGTGTCGAGGCCATAGCCAAACTATGTAGAGGCCGTAGCCAAACTATGTCGAGGCCATAGCCTACTGGTGTCGAGGCCGTAGCCAAACTATGTCGAGGCCGTAGCTGAACTATGTCGAGGCGGTAGCCGAATTATGTCGAGACCGTAGCCGAACTATGTCGAGGCCGTAGCCGAATTATGTCGAGGCCGTAGCTGAACTATGTCGAGGATGTAGCCTACTGGTGTCGAGGCTGTAGCTGAACTATGTCGAGGCCGTAGCCAAATTATGTCGAGACCGTAGCCTACTAGTGTCGAGGCCGTAGCCGAACTATGTCGAGGCCGTAGCTGAATTATGTCAAGGCCGTAGCCTACTGGTGTCGAGGCCGTAGCTGAACTATGTCGAGGCCGTAACCTACTAGTGTCGAGGTCGTAGCTGAACTATGTCGATGCCGTAACTAAACTATGTCAAGGCCGTAGCCTACTGGTGTCGAGGCCGTAGCTGAACTATGTCGAGGCCATAGCCGAACTATGTCGAGGCCGTAGTCGAATTATGTCGAGGCCGTAGCCTACTGGTGTCGAGGTCGTAGCCGAACTATGTCGAGGCCGTAGCCGAACTATGTCGAGGCCGTAGCCTACTGGTGTCGAGGCCGTAGCTGAACTATGTCAAGGTCGTAGCCGAATTATATCGAGGTCGTAGCCTACTAGTGTCGAGGCCGTAGCCTAATTATGTCGATGGCAATCATCTTGTTTTTCCTTCTTGCCTTGTTTTGATAAGACTCTTTCTGCCAAGAACTTGCTACCCTTTATTGGCGATGATCATGGCGTGGGCCATTAAAAAACTTGATTGGCAGGGCCAGGAAAAAGGTACCCACAAGTTGCGTTGTACAAGAGCATAAGCGATAATAAAGTACAAAACAAAGAAATAATTAAAGCAGAGCTTATCTAATGGTGAATATAGTCCTTCCCATGTCTGACCGAGCTTTCCAGGGTATCTCCCAGCCACCTCGGCCTTTCTTAGAACATAACCAGTGATCTTTTCGTCTCTCGGCGTTGGTCCTACCGGTCGATCGGCTTTCTCCAGCTGGACTGATCCTTCTGTCGCTTGTGTGAGTCATCTGTTCTGCCGCTCGGTCAGCGATCGTCTGCTCTTCGTTTTGTGTTTTTCAACACTTCCTCGAGCTGGATGTATTTATCTGCCCGATTTCTTATCTCTTGAATAGACTTGGCCTGATCGAGGGCCAATGACTTCTTGAACTCTCCATCCCTCGTGTTGCTCATAAGTACGGTCAACATGGACGAGCAGGCGAGGTCGGGAACTTCGACAGCTTCATTATTGAACCGAGCGATAAACTCCCGCAAACTTTCGTTCCTTCCTTGGGTCAACTGCATCACTTCCAAGGCAATCTTCTGTGGTCGTTTACTCGTAGCGAACTGGTTGAGGAACAACAACTTGAAATCTTCAAAACAACTGATGCAGTGCGGGGGCAAACTGTTGAACCATCGTCGAGCTCCTTCTTGAAAGGCTGTACAAAAAGCCTTACACTGAATGGCGTCTGGGACGCCATGCAGATTCATCATCAATTGGAAGTGCTGCCAATAATCGAGGGAATCGGTCTTTCCAGTATATTTTTCGGGTGTCGGTATCTTTGTGCCGACCGCTGGGAGGCTATCTAGGACTTTCGGGATGAAAGGAGAGCTGTAATGTGTTGATGGTTGATCAGGACGGGAATTCATAGCTACCTTGATTCGATCATCCACAATTTTTTCTGGGGCTACAGCAGTGTGCCGACCGGTCATCACACCTATCTGCCTAGCGGGGGTTTGCTGCTGTGACGGTTGAGACTGCAGACTGCAGGAGGGTTATGAGGGTGTGCATTGGTCCCTGCGTCATCCTCTAGGGCCACGCTCTGCGCTTCTTGTTCTCGGTTTTGTGATTGTTGCGGTTGATCATTCGGATGTGAATATTGTATTTGGTTGTTCGGATTTTGAGGTGGTAG